>JAODXP020000016.1:17363851-17367346 GCA_027497455.2 Sardinella longiceps | reverse complement strand
CTCTCTCTCTCTCTCTCTCTCTCTCTCTCTCTCTCTCTCTCTCTCTCTCTCTCTCTCACAGTAGCTGTCTCTCTCTCTCTCTCTCACAGTAGCTGTCTCTCTGTCTCTCTCTCATTCTCTCTCTCTCTCTCATACAGTGTAGCTGTTCTGGTGTCTGTATTGTTCCCCCAGATGCTGTATTGATCTCTCTACACGGGGCTCATTTACACCGACAGCAGGCGAGCAGCGGCCAGCGCTACAGATCTATTCTAACAGCCCCTCAAATCACACACTCACTCTACAGGAAATCTATAGGATGCTTACAGTGATCTTTAAACGGAATGGGACCTGCGCAGTATCTCATTGGCTCAGCATTGATCTAAACAGGCATGGGGCTTTTACACTTAAGGTCTGTTTTTGTCAGGGTCTTTTTTTTTAAGATAAAGTGCTAATTCTTTAATTTGAATTCGCTGCACAGTCTCTTTGACTTCCCCCAAAGAATAACCAGGCTAGTAAAAGTGTTTACTTTTCACTCAAATTGAAGGGCAAGCTTAAAGTTGAAAAGTGTAGCCTACAGTATTTGTAAAAGGTTTACAGCTAAGAGATCTATAGACTTAGAAATAACATTTACAAGAATTCACATTTCTTTTTAGGTACACAAACCAAGGCCTATCCCCCATTCATGTAAAGTGAAGGACTGGTTGTGAAGTGCGCACAGGCCTCTGGTAAAAAAGAGAGCGCAAACACACACACACACACACACACACAGAGAGAGAGAGAGAGAGCAGAGTACAGTAGAGCTTAGCATTAGCCCAGTATCATATAACAGGGCCTGTCCACTGCAGCTGTTGACCAGCACACAGGAGTGACTCAGCAGGACAGAGTGCTGAGCCCCTCACACACACACACACACACACACACACACACACACAGCCTTGGGGAGCCCTGGTGCAAAGGAGTAGTCATGAAAAAGCCAAGAGAAAGTCATCTTTATAGCGGCCTTATGAAACACAAACAAACATACGCACGCACACACACACACACACACACACACACACACACACACACGCACACACAAAGATAGAGAGCCGGCGCTTTCCAGTGTTTCTAAAGTCAAGCAATTTCCTTCTTTCTGCTTGAGTTCCTCGAGCTGAGACAAGTGCTGCCCTCCTCCGCCAAATAAAAAAAATGCCTCCTTTCTTCTTTTCCTTCTCTTCCCTCTCCATCATTCCTTCATTCTCTCACCACCTCTCCCTCATGTGCTCTCTTGTCTTTCTTTCTTTCTTTCTTTCTTTCCATCTCACTGCCTCTTGTCTCTCTCAATCATTGCTACACACAACATTTAAACACAAGTTCTATATTGCTCTAACTCTCATTCTCTCTTTATCTCTCTTTCTATCTCTCTTTCATTCTCTCTCTCTCTCTCATTCTCTCTCTCTCTCTTTCATTCTCTCTCTCTCTTTCTTCTCTCTCTCTCTCTCTCTCTCTCTCTCTCTATCGATGCTCAAAACTCAGGCTGTTACCTCCTCTCCCCTTTCAACTAACCCCCAAATCCTGACGAACAGAGCAGTCTTCTGTCTGTGTCTGTCTACTCTCTCTCTCTCCCTCTGTCTCGCCTTTTCTCCCACTCCCACCCCATCTCTACAGACACAGTGGCATCTTTTCCTCTTTCACCCCCCTCCTCCTTTCCTCCTCCCCCCATCTCTCTTTCTCTCTCTTCACAGACAGAGGGAGCCGTCTTCTTCTCTGTATCAGCTGGCACACAGCTGCTGTCTGCCTGGTGACACCACCACTCCGGCACTCTCTCTCACACACACACACACACACACACACACACACACACAGCACAGCACACACACACACGCAAGCACACACACACGCACACACGCACACACACAAGCACACACACACGCAAGCACACACACACACACACGGAGTTCACTTTCCCTGCAAAGGCGGCCTCTTTTTGTCCATGGCGGGCTAAAAGAAATTCTCAAAGGCTTAAAAAAATATTAATCCTCATAAGTCATCATCTTCTGGCATGTCAACTTTTTTCTTCCAAAACTAGGTTTCTCTATGTGCTTTAACCTTTCGTTCATGACACCACTTCAGATGGCTTCAAATGGACCTTGGCTAAATGTTTTTTAATGGAGAAATGCACGTGTGGCTGTTTTTAACAAGTGTCTTTTTCGGTTTTGCTTAGCAATGGTGAAGCACGCTTTAAGTATTTGCTCATGAAATTCCTTCACAAATGTTGTGTAACACATCATATCTTTAACCCTCTTAAAACACACACACATAAACACACACACACACACACACACACACACACACACACACAACTTAGCACAAGCAAGGCCAGGCAGCAGACACTTTACCATTACCAACACACACACACACACACACACGACTAGTTCGGCCTCTTTAAAGTAACACGCCAACACACACACACCACCAACACACCGCCAACACCTTTCTAACAACCTACACACACCCTCAACCATTCTTCTACTCATAAACATACACACACACACACACACACACACACACACCTTTCTTATCTAAGAGGGTTGTTTTTCCAACAAAAACACACAGAATGCTTTGAACACATGGCGGTGTGCGACCTACAGTACGCCACCCTGCACTACCCTAGAGCTTATCACCACCCAAGGGTTATTAAGCTGCAGTCAACAGCACACATGTGACCGCCTCACTGAAGGAGCAATGCTAATCAGCAGGTAGAAGGGAGCACACACACACACACACACACACACACACACACACACACACACACTTCAAGAAGTCAATGGAAAGAGCAAGGTGCTAATGTAGAACACATAAACACACACATACAAACTAAAGAAAACAAACACAGCGTGTCCATCCTGTAATCAAAATAAAAGCTCCTGCCCTTTTGCGCCAAAGGATCTGATCTGTCATAACACACACATGCACGTGCACGCACATACGCGTGCACGCACATACGCATGCGCACACTCACACGGCACTGATCGTCAGCACGGCAGCTACTGCACATCTGCACACGCACACAACGACAGGCCTGGTTGTCAGCATGGGAGCTTCTGCACATCTGCACTCACACAATGACAGGCAGGGGATGACGCAAGCACGCATTAAGCAAGATTAACCTGACAGAGCATAACAAGACGCGCGCGCACACACACACACACACACACACACACACACACACACACACACACACACACACACACACACACACACACACACACACACACACTCTGGCTACACCACAGACCGCTACTGTCTAGTCACCTGCTACTAGCCCCGAGGACGGGCGTCTTAACTGTCTATAACAGCACAGCTAACCGTCTATTACAGGATAAAAGCCTCCATTACATCCATTAGGCCTTTAACTCCACCTTAACAAATGAATGCATGGAAAGCAAAAGCACTAAAGCAGCAGCTAAAAGCAGACAAGGCTGATGCATCAGGACAGGTAGTCTATGATGAAGACGATGATGATGATGATGGTGG
>JAODXP020000016.1:17321351-17356351 GCA_027497455.2 Sardinella longiceps | reverse complement strand
CTCTCCCTCTCCCATCTTATTCATATTCTTTTTAAGTCTTCTCTTTGTCAGGCTTTTTATTTTGCCGTCAAGTCCTGTTGCTCTTACCTCCTCCTCCCTCACTCACTCACTCTCTTATTCACACACACACACACACACACACACACACACCGTCTCTGCCTCTGTCTACCCCCTCTGTCTGACTACTCTTCATTTCTTTCTCTCCCCCCTCACGCACTCTCTTATTCTCACACACACACACACACACACACACACACACGTCTCTGTCTAACCCCTCTGTCTGACTACTCTTCATTTCTTTCTCTCAGTCTCTCCCTGTCTGTTTGTACCCACCCTTTCCCAGTCACTTCTCTTCCCCATCTCTACTCCATCATCTCCATACAACCCCCCCCCCTCCTCCTCCTCCTCCTCCTCCCTCAATCTACTACCCTCATCTGCCCATCTCCCTCTCTCCCTCCCTCCGTCGGTCAGTCTCTCTCTCTCTCCCCCAGTCCCAGACTGTCCTGGTGTGCCCTGTTGCCCACAGTGGTGGCCTCTCCACAGGGCTCTGGCTGCATGGACTCTGGGGCCCCTGGGGAGTCAACTGAGCCAGAGCCAAAGAGACGGAGTCTGCAGCACCAGACCCAAGGCACTACTATGGCAATGACATGGCACAATCAGAGCTGCCCAACCGAGAGAGAGAGAGAATGCCCAACCAATGAAGCGAAAGGCCGCCATGACACACACACACACACACACACAACAACAACAACAACAACACACACACACACACACACACACACACACACACACACACACACACACATAGACGTAAACACACCCACACACACACACACACACACACACACACACACACACACACACAAATACATAGACCTAAACACACCCACACACACAGGCCTAAGAGATGTAAACTGATGTGACCTCTCCAGCAGGGTTCACTTCGCCACAAGTGGCTGTCGCACGGCCGAGCTCAGAGCACAGCAGAGCAAAGCAGAACAGTCCTTGTTGGCGTGCGACCCTGATGTGCTGCCTGCCTATTTTTAGACCCATTCATTAGCCTCAATCAGTGCTGAAACACAAGGAAAGCACAGCCGCTTCCAAATCACACAAGTCATCACGCCATCTAGCCAACCATCTCTCTCTCTCTCCCTCCCTCCCTCCCTCCCTCCCTCGTTCGCTCTCCATCTTCCCCATCATTCTCTCTCTCCGTCTCTCTGTTTACATTCTTTCTGATGTTGTTCACATTCAACAGGCCCACACGTCACAAGTCTCATTTGCTCCAGGAGAGACTGCAGTATGGGAGTCCATGCGCATGTGTGAGCTGGGTTAGGCTACAGTATATTCAGTCAAAGCTGGCCAATTACCGCTGCTGTTCTGGCCAGAGCAATGCCAAGACAAGCCAAGCCTGGTTGGGTTCAGAACCGACATTTCCATTTAATGGAGCAACAACAAAGGGACTTTAAGAGGTGTGTGTGTGTGTGTGTGTGTGTGTGTGTGTGTGTGTGTGTGTGTGTGTGTGTGTGTCTTCTCCCTAGCAGCAGTAAGAGCAATAGGACTGACAGTGGGGAGGCCTGACCTGCCTAACAGCAGTCTGATGATGATGATGATGATGATGGCGGCATTGGCAGGCTGCGTTTGAAGATGGAGAGGTTTTGATTTTCATCTCGCTGAAGCATGACCTCGCCGAGTGCGAGAGATCTAAATGACGTGCATGTACCAGCTTGCTCACCAACACACATGCGCGCGCGCACACACACACACACACACACACACACACACACACACACACAAAAGCTTTTATCCAGTAGCACTTTTCCACACTCTAATCAAAGACAAACTGAAGGACACACACAGTTACAGAGAGTCAGAGAGGGAGAGAGAGAGGGAGGAAGAGAGTGCTTAACTACTTTATTGTTCTTCCTGCTCATCAAAGACAAAATGAAGGACACAGAACTAAGAATAGGCCAAACAAGCAACGCATCCTTACTCACTAAGAAAGCTCGAGAGCAATACGATCGATCGCTATCGTAATCTCCTGGTTTTAATCCTTGCCTCTATGGGAAACTGCTCCAGCTCGAGGCGTTTGATGAGGTCACTCACAGTTTCGCTAACTCATTTATCACAGAGGTCAAAAGGGGTCGCGCTAGCAGGGTCGCTAACACTCATGTAATCCAATTGCTAAACCAGTCAACAAGTAATTGAGAGAGGCCTTCTTTAGATGACAAAGCAAACCTGATGAATGTCACTGGCAATGACAGGGCCTCCTGTAAGAGGAGCCTTGAACGAGAGCCAAGAAAGAAAACTTTCTCTTCTTTCTTTCTTTCTTTCTTTTTTTCTCTCTCATTTTCTTCTTTTCCTCCTCTCTGTTTTGGAGGGTCTGACTGACAGATGGGTCTTGGCTCGAGGAAGTGCTGGCCATCATGGCAGTGGACCATAGCAACCGCTGCTGTAATTGGCCCGTGGTTAAGAGTGGAGGAGGGAGAAGGAATCAAGTACATACTAGTCACTATACTAGTTTCGATTTCTAAGGCCAATTCAGACTGAAGATCTACGACGCAAGAGCGTTTTAGAGGAGTTGCAATGGTGTGAATCAAGTGTTGCATGTTGTTGCAAGTAGTTCCAAGCCATTGCTAAAGATTCAACATGTCAAAATCGAAGTTTTGAAGTTTTAGAACATTACTGTTTTTTTGGAACGTTGCAGCCAGTCTTGTTGTGAATCATTAGTGAATCATTGGGCCTACAAAGACTTCTATACACATGTTTTATTACACATGTTATTACATGTTATAAAGCATTCCATACATAAATACCAACTGGCATAAAATTGAGTTATGAAGATTTGTGAGCATGACCAAACGGGTCCGTGTTGGAAAGCCTGTTCGATTTTGTTTCGTTTGTTAAACTCTAGCGGTCATACTGACATTTCTTAAAGTGTTCAAAAAGAAGCACTAAGTAACCAAAGTGTCAGCCTTGTGCGTTTAAAAAAAAATAATAATCTCACCTTTCCATTTCAATCCATTATGCCTACAGAATAAAAGTGCAGTACCTGGCGAGCCCTCATTGCTTAATGTCAGTGAGAAATTGCTTTTGCCTGACTCACCATGTAAAGGTTTCTCCATCGCTCACAGTTGCCGTAGGGAATGGCCATGCGTGTGTGTATGTGTATGTGTCGGTGTGTGTTAGTGTTAGTGTGTGTGTGTGTGTGTGTGTGTGTGTGTGTGTTAGTGTGTGCTGGAAGCTCTATAACACACAAGATGGCTTTGTGAAAGTGTGAAATACCAGAGACTTCATCAGGGCAAGTCTTATAATGGGGGGCATTGATGATGGCAAACAAAGCCACAAAGACAGAGAGGGAAGCAGAAAGTGTGTGTGTGTGTGTGTGTGTGTGTGTGTGTGTGTGTGTGTGTGTGTGTGTGTGTGTGTGTGTGTGTGTGTCTGTTTACGTCTCACATGGTAAAGTCACAGTGTGAGCTGTAGGCAGTGACGACGTGCCTACGTCCACTGCACAAAAACACACAGCGACAAGGATCAGTCTCCTGACAATTGACCCATTCAGTGTGTCTGAGGAAGGGGAACCAACTTGAGGGTTTGATGACGGTTCCAGGGAAACAAAAACCCCCATCTTGAGCCATAAGCAAGCAAACAAACATCTGTGTGTGTGTGTGTGTGTGTGTGTGTGTGTGTGTGTGTGTGTGTGTGTGTGTGTGTGTTTTTGTGTGTCTGCATACTAAACATATTTGGCTTCATGGCAGCAACCAGAGGTTGTTCAGTGGTTGGCTGCACTTGGCACGGATCGGCATAACTTCACCAGCAAAGTACCATAATTTCATCTTTATGTAAGCAGTGAGGTGAACACATTTTGCCTGCCTCAGATCTGGTGTTGACATAAAACTAATTAGGGTCTTTCACGCTCAATGGTGTTTTTTGCCCCCAACGGCACCTTCCAGGCAGCACAGCCTAAAAGGCACTACCCTTACCCTATTCCTAACCCTAACTCCCTCAACCCTCATCCTAACCCTAAACTGAGGGGTGTAGTGCCTTGAAGGCAGCACTGCCTGGAAGGCACCGTTGAGGGCAAAAAATACCAAAGACCGTCTTTCACACAAACACAGTGCTGCTTTTATGGGTCATTTCTGAAAGTGTTAAATTTAAATCAATTGTGGAACACTTTAAGGCTTGATTATGCATACTTCAACTTCCTCCAAACGAATGTTTAGTGCAAACACCGTCCTACACCCAAGTTTTTCACTAAATCCGAGACTGTTTTCGCTTTGGGGTAAACAAGTATGCTGCACTGTAATTTGCTAACTCTTATCGGAGCACATTAAAGCTCAATAAATCAATAAAAAGGCAAATAATTAAACCAAGGTACATGACGTAGATGGAGGACTGAAAATGCTATTTTGCAGTATAGTCTACCCAGGCTACAAACTATTAAGGCAAAGGTTAAGAAAATATAAACTAATATGACATTTGAATGAGATTTTAACATCATTCCAATGAAACACAGTGCATGCACTAAGAGACTCAACATCTCTCATAATGAAACTGGCAGTAAGACCAATATCATCAGGTCATTCATTTTTTTATCTAGCCATAAAAATTGAAGTGAAACCACACACAGAAACCAAGGTAGTTTCTAAGACGCCCCACCACCACCAAACACATACGTGTACGCATTTGTTAATTACAAATTACAAGACTAGGATTAGGCTAGCCTATATTTCCCACCTCATGACTAAACAGATGTATTTTCCAGCTCTGACACACACACACACACACACACACACACACACCTTCAGTGATGAGTAATGCAGCTAAAGTACGGTCATCTTTTACTGCACATCTGAACACTCATTCACAACAGTCACCGCAAGGAAATAGGAATTAAAGAGCAACAGGTCAGATTCTGTCCAAAGTTCTTTTCCCCTCAAATTTTGACCAAACGATGCCTGTTGCACTTTGAAAATAAGGAGCTGTGTATGTGTGTGGTGTTGTGTGTGTGTGTGTGTGTGTGTGTGTGTGTGTGTGTGTGTGTGTGTGTGTGTGTGTGTGTGTGTGTGTGTGTTTCCCTACACTCTTTAGTCCATTGCTTACAAACAATTAGCAAATAACTGAAAAGCAAAACAGCAAAGATGAGGAGGACACAGGAAAAGAAAAAAAAAATTCCAGATGGCACCGCCCTGGGGGTTGGGTCATAAAACTGCGCTGGGAGTTTCGGGAGAAGACGGATGGATCCGGCTCTCTGGCCCAGAGCCACGTCAGGGGGTTTAGGCCATCAGGGGGACAGATGCCTAAGCCTATTTTCAGCTCCGACGTTTTGGGGGATAAAAAAAAAAGGAATTGCTCATGTTTGGAGATTTCTGACAAAGAGAGAGAGACCGAGAGAGAGAAACAGAGAGAGCAAGAGCAAGAGAGACAGCAAGAGCAGGAACAAGATAAAGAGAGAGAGTGAGAGTGAGAGAGAGAGAGGTCCGAGACGTTTTGGGCCGGCTTGTTCTGATGGATTAAGACTCAAGTGGATCCTGAGCGGAAAAAGATAAGGGAAAGAAGCAAACTAATACTATCAATAGGCCTATAGTTTATTCACTTGAGCTTCAGGAGTTCATCTTATGATATTCTCTCCCTGTCCTGCTCCCTCCTTGTCCAAAAACATTCAACATCCCACAGAGAGTATTAATGGATTAGGATCATGACACCTCTTCAAGGTCCTATCTGTCCTGTCCCATCTTCAGAAGCCTACAACTCTAGACGTACCCTAGAGGTAGCAAATTGATCTGCCCAGCAAGTGTGTCTAGCCATAAGCCCAGTAGCCCAAATTAGCACCAGCCATGAGCCAAATGTTGTCAAATTTTGAATTTGGCTGTTACATCTCAGACTGAAAATAAAGAATATATAGAATGGCTGAACACTTTCACGAATTTAAATATGTGTGGCTGGTAATTCAAAAAGTTGATTTGATGCATGAGCCATTTTCTACCGCTATCCAGAAGCAGTTTTTAAAGATTCCCGTGCAAGGATCAATCCATTGTGGCCAGACTAGGCCTATATATTTTTATTTTATAGCGTGGCTTGTCAGGCTAGATCTTCAGACCTGACAGAGCTTTTGTCGGGGATCCTGAGGACTAAATTCATACCCAGTAGCGGTGCATTTAAGTTTAAAGTTGCTCACGTTTGCAAGAGTATGGCCCTGTCCACTTAAATATGATCACATAATGGTACAGAACATGAGGAGAAAGAGAGAAAGAGAGAGAGAGAGAGGGAGGGAGAGAACTGAAAGCTTTAACCCATGCCAGTGAAGTAGAGGAAGTCGTAGTAGAGAATGGAGGGCCATTTAATCACCTTATTTATCGCCTAAATAGACTCCCAGCCGCCCAGAGAGAGAGAGAGAGAGAGAGAGAGAGAGAGAGAGAGAGAGAGAGAGAGAGAGAGAGATTATTACCCAAATACTGCACCTAATCACATAAATTACCTGCTTGCACAGAAGACTCTCTCACACACACACACACACACGCACGCGCACGCGCACGCACACGCACGCACGCACACACATTTTGAGCAGATATGGAGCAGCTAAAAACAAACAGAGAGATAGGCCTAGAGAATTTAATTCATTGCATTTGGCAGGATCTCCATGTTTTTTTCCCCCCTCATTCAAAATCTCATACTGAGTGAGCAGGAAAACACTGGCAACACGGCTGCTCCTGTTAGCACATGTCAGAGATGAGTAAACCAAGAGAGGAGGGAAGGAGGGAGGGAGAGAGGGAGGAGAGAAGAGGAGAGGAGAGGAGAGGAGAGGAGAAAGGAAGACTGAATACATAGAGAGAAAAAGAGAAAAAGAAGAAGATAGAGTAGAAAAGATAGAAGAAAAGATAGAGAGAAAAGATAGAGAGAAAAAGAGCGACAGAGAGAAAAAGAAAACAAAGCCTTGACATGCTGCATTTAGCAGGGAAGTATTCAGAAGGCAGGAACAGCAGGGGGTGAGGAGAGAGAGGAAGAATGGGACAAAGAGAGAAAGAAAAGTGATGTGGGGAGAGAGAGAAAGAGAGAGAGAGAGAGAGAGAGAGAGAGAGAGAGAGTTATGTGTCATCTCAGATTTGATGGCTAGTGAATATACATGAGAAGGGTGGAGAGAACAAACAGAAAGAGAAGGGTGGAGGGAGAAAGAGAGAGACAGACAGAGAGAGAGATAGTGGGAGAGAGGCAGCGTGTCCATAGCATCTCTCTTGTACTCTCTTCCGCTCTCTCCCTCTCTCTCTCTCTTTAATGGTGGCAGGTTTATTGCATCTGAAGTCTACACCCTCTCACAAGCAATCACCCCCCCCCCTTTCCCTAGCCCTCCCCTCCTCTACAGCCATGCTATCCCATCATCCTCTGCTCCATGTGTCGTCAATGGCAACATGGCGTCTCCCTGCTGCCAGCCTGGCTCCTCCATCGTCACACAGAGGTGTGCACAGGCGCATGCATGCTACTAACACACACACACACACACACACACACACACACACACACACACACACACACACACACAGAAACCACACCCACCCATCTTCACCACTGCTGCACTGCTGGGGCTGTGTGCACGTTTGATTACTGTGCACATGCACACACACACACGCAGTAAAAAAAATCACACACACACACAATTCACATCACTGAGTTCATCTTACATACACCCACACACACACACACACACACACACACACACACAATGCAGAAGGTGCAGATGGACCAGTTAGATAGCAGCTGTCCTATGACCACTCCTGCTCCAGCAGGTCTGATTCTGGAATGAATGTGGGTCAACTCACAGCCAGAACTGGGCCAGTACTGGGCCAGACCCGGGCCAGTGCTCAGCTGTTATCAGCCATAAGCATCCACTGAGATAATAGACGGCAGGAAAAGTATGGAGTGTGAACGCATACCCCCATATTCACTCAGGCAGAGATAATCACTCCACTCCTCTCACTCATTCCTTCTTTCCATCTCTCACACGCTCTCTCTCTCTCTCTCTCTCTCTCTCTCTCTCTCTCTCTCTCTCTCTCTCTCTCTCTCTCTCTCTCTCTCTCTCTCTCTCTCTCTCTCTCTCTCTCACACACACACACACTCACACACACACACACACACACACACACATACTGGGTACTGGCTGGACTGCTGCTGCTGCTCCTGCTGGATTGGATGAGCCTCTTTGATGCTATCAGCTCTGCTCACAGTCAACACCAGCTAAATCTCATTTCACCAAATATAAACAATTCTCAGCTTTCAGTGTCTGTGTGTGTGTGTGTGCGTGTGTATGTGTGTGTGTGTGTGTGTGTGTGTCTGTATGTGACTGACTGACTGAATGATAAGAAAGACAGGAGAGAGCGAGCGAGAGAGAGAGAGGGAGAGAGAGAGAGAGACAGAGAGAGAGAGAGACAGAGAGAGAGAGAGAGAGAGAGAGACCATAGTGTCAGGCTGCCCTAAGCAAACAGGGTAACTGCAGTAGGCTAATTTGAATCTCATCATGTTTAGCCTACCTCTCTGACAGAATCTACCCTCAGTTCCAGTGCACTGAAGCCTGTGTGTGAAATGGCCCACTCTAGCCTACAGTTACAGTACATACCAATTGTGCTCATAAAATTATACAATGTATATTTCTGCAAGGCAAACAGCACAAATGTATTTCCTCTCTCTTGACATTGTCTCTTTCCTATGGCTGTCCAATCTAAGTGGAGCACGGGGAACAGAGCGAAACTTCAACAAACTCCTGAGACAAAACAAGCCTGTGGGAACACAAACCATGCAGCCCAGGAAGGCGCCTTGATGCTCCTGCAGCACAACAAGCCTTTGTGGGGGTCTATCTCTGTCTTTTTCTCTCTCGCTTTCCTTCTCTAGCCTATCTATTTCTCTTTTTTTCTCTCTTTCTTTCTTTCTTTCTTTCTTTCTCTTTCTCTCTCTCTCTCGCTCTCTCTCTCTCTCTCTCTCTCTCCCTCCCTCCCTCTCTGGCATTAGGCACGTGGTGGCAAGGTTGGCACGGCTCTGTGGTTTCACTTTTAACCTGCGTGCTGTAGATTAACAGCGGATGAGTGCCTACTTGCGCAGACTGTGTCTGTGTGTGTGTGTGTGTGTGTGTGTGTGTGTGTGTGTGGGAACAAAGTCCCACTCTTGTGTAACATTGTGTGCCTAGAGTGCCAATGACTAAACACTTGGGTTTAAAGAGGCCTGGACAGCAGGACAGGATAGGACAGCACAGCACAGCACCGCACAGAGGAGTCAGCTAGACCAATAGGCTAGTCTTCCAATCATGCTATATTTCCCTGGTGCTAACTGACATCAGCGACAGGGTGATTAAAAATAGAGATTATAAATGTGTGTGTCAATAAAAGTGTGTGTGTGTGTGTGTGTGTGTGTGTGTGTGTGTGTGTGTGTGTGTGTGTGTGTGTTCAGAAGGGCAAAATGTGAAAGCCTGCTTTTACAGCCATGTGGCTTCATGAAAGAGTCCACCTAGCATTTTAAAGGAGACTCCTCGACCTTGAGCATTGTTTTCAAATTTCAAAGGGAAAAAATGTTACAATTTCAGCTTCTTTGGCGCTACTGAAGTTCTGAGAAAAAAAAAATTATAAAAAAAAGGTCTTACAGTAAGAACTTGAGGTTGTAATCATCAGCAGCACTGACTGGCCTCTATAGATCATTTATAACCAACTAGCCGAACGCTGCGTCCCATCAAAGGAGAGCTGGACTGAAGCAAGTGTGTGTGTGTGTGTGTGTGTGTGTGTGTGTGTGTGTGTGTGTGTGTCTGCAGGGACAGAGAGTGTGCAGGGAGACGGTAAGAGAGTACACAGCCACTCAGATTGACCACAGCTGCGGAAGAAAGAAGGGAATGAAAATGGAGCGTCTGACACAAGAGGACAACAATAACAGGAAGAACAAGAGGAGCCTCTTCCTGTAACATGAGTGATGGCTCTCTCTGGCTCTCTCTGGCTCCACAACTGCTGGCACAGAGCAGAGCTGCGTTTCCCCAAACCATCGCTGTTACTGAAGCCCAACATCTCTGTGAGGACTTCTTCCATTGCTACTACTAAAGCCTAAGACCTGTGACTTTTTCCATCGCTGTTACTGAAACCTAACATGATGTATGTGAGGACTCCTTCCAACAAACACTCATTGCAACAATTAAACCAACTGAATAGACCGTACTTGAATACTACAACATGTTGCAGCATGCACTATACTGCAAAAAACATGCATCTACCGGTACTTCATTCATTAAGACTAGAACACAAAGATGGTTAAATGTCATAGATTTTCAGACCAACTTTTATATTTTCTGCAGTGCAGAGGGGGGTGGGTGAGGACTGAGGAGGTTTTTACTTTTAAATGAATCTCCTTCATAACCGTAACTTTGTGGCAGTCTCCTTGAAAGGGCCCTGCTGTTGTGTTGTGATGGAGGAGTGGTAGTGGCAGGGGAGGAAGGGACTGGAGTCCAGTCAGACTGGCACTAGAGCCCCTGCTGGGGAACACTGCATGCCCATACACCAGTCACCTCACATCAGCACCAGAGAGGGGGGAAAGGGAGAGAGAGAGAGAGAGAGAGAGAGAGAGAGAGAGAGAGAGAGAGAGAGAGAGAGAGAGAGAGAGAGAGAGAAGAGACAGAGTAGAGATGAGAGAGAGAGAGAAGAGAGAAAGGGATGGAAGGCAGAGCGTGAGAGAAAAGAGAGAGAGAAAGGATGAGAGATCAGAAAGAGATGAGAGGAGAGAGGGAGTAAAGAAAGAGAGTGAAAGAGAAGAGAGAAAGAAAAGAAAGAAGAAATGAGAGACCAGAGAGAGATCCAGGAGGAGAAAGGGAGTAAAATAAAAGAAAGAAAAGAAAAGAAAAGAACGAGAGACCAGAGAGAGATAGATCGGCAAAGAGGGAGTGAAAGGCACAGAGATCTGGCTGCACACAGTGAGCCCATCACCAGGGTAACCTCCAGCCCGTCTGCAGTCAAGCGAGACACACACAGGATGAGACACACACGGGACGGGACACACTGTGTTTCTGTCACTGTCATTGTACAAGACTCTCTAAACACTCTGTCTCTTTTTCCCCTCATTTAGGCATCCCATATGACACCTACTTTTCTACATCCCACCCTCCCTCCCTCTTTTCTGTTCTCTCCCTCCCTCTTTTCTGTTTCTCTCTCTCTCTCTCTCTCTCTCTCTCTCTCTCTCTCTCTCTCTCCTGTCTTCCGTTGGACAGCACATTTCATCTTTAATCTGCTTTAGAGGCAGAATATTCAGCCGTTGGATCAGCTCAGTATCAACAGCCTGAGCAAGCAGGCACACATACACACACACACACACACACACACACACACACACACACACACACACACACACATGTTGCGGCATATACAGATACAATACTCACACATAGTCACATACATTAGAATTGCTCACAGACACACAAACACAACCCCCCAAAGAACACCACAATCAGGAACACACAGACACATCAAACACACACACACACACACTGGTGATGAGCATCAGTGAGTGCACATCTGCCAGGCCTGTAGCCAGGAGGCAGGCTTACACCTCTGGCTGACACATGTTCTCTCACACTGCACTGCACGGGTCAGTGGCAGTCCACTCTCACTCACTCCCTCTCTCTCACACACACACACACACACACACACACACACACTCTCTGGTTTCTGCCTGTCCTGCAACACGTCCTGGCCCAGTCATGTCCTCAGTGTGTAATCAGCTGATCACAGTCACTGCACTCCACAGAACTCCCACCAGTTCCTCTAATACTGGCTCTTCAGCCACTGCTATCTGGGTGACTGCGATCTGACTGTTTTAACTCTAGCTTCACCTTTTGTAGTAATAATGATGTCAAGGACGCCTGACAAAACAGACTCAACGAATCACAATAGACGTGACGGCTTCCGCAGGTACTCATTCTGAAACAATATAAAGTGAAGCAGAGATCAGCACTGTGTACTTGCACTCCAGCCACTAACTGTGCTTTCCTCGATAGCTCCAAAGCAAGACTGTCAGCCATGCCATTTATCTGACTGCTTGAGCCAGATGAAGGCTTTGTCTGGTATGGGGGCCTAGGCTAGGGATGGCCATTAAATAGACCTTTAGTCAGTAAACAGTACGGTACTCACAGCATCCAAACCCAACTTTGCTTTTGTTGTGCTAGTTCACACGACACCACAGCCAAAAACACAAACAACAACCTTCCAAATGACATTGAACTGCTTCCTCTCTCCCTCTTAACTCCATGAGCTATGGCTTAGTGATGCTACAGGGGAGACTGTGCTGGCCTGCACACAGTCTCCACAGCTGAGCTGAGCTGACACAGCAGAGACAACAGCAGTAACAGCAGCAGCAGCAGCAGCAGTAGGCCTAGTCACCGTAGCACAGCATGGCTGGCTTCCCCAGACCCCATCTGTCCAGTCTCCTCTCTGGGTCTCATGAGTGAGCTGAGATACTCTAAAAACACTGCTGCCACTGCTGCTGCTGCT
Organism: Sardinella longiceps; assembly: GCA_027497455.2. Taxonomy (NCBI): domain Eukaryota; kingdom Metazoa; phylum Chordata; class Actinopteri; order Clupeiformes; family Clupeidae; genus Sardinella; species Sardinella longiceps. Next base: position 17,343,851 of record JAODXP020000016.1, on the reverse strand, counting down.
GCTGTTGCACTGTGCTGTGCTGTGCTGTGCAGTCTGGCTAGCTGGCCTGTATACTCCCACTGCCTATGGAAACTGGAGAGAGAGACAGGGGAGAGACGAGGCCGCCAACAACAACAGCTGAAACCAGACATGGACTGCAATCTGCAGGTCAGTGCAGCAAGGCCCTGATCTTACTAGTCAGTGCAGTGCACATAAAGCTGTGGAGTCGTAGTCATGTGCATATTGTATGTACTTGTTGTTGCTGGACGGCTAGGCTAGGCCCTGGTGGTTGTTGAAGAACTGCTAGGCTATAAGGCACTGATTACATTCCCTTGCTAGCGACATGTACACAGACAGTTGCAGAAACTATGTAGGCTAGGCTATCTCCTGGTCTGCTTGGAATCCACAGTTATGCAGTTGGAGTGTTTGCATTGCATGCAAAAGGCTAGGCGTACACCCTCGAATGATGAAACAAATGTCTGCTGCTGCTAGAGAAGATACATGTAGAGCCTTGCATAACCACAGATAAAAACCATTGGCCTATGAGGAAAAAACAACCACAAAAAATAACACATTTATTATTATTTATTACAGCCACAAGCAGAAAGCTAAGCTATTTAAAACTGGGAAAGCTAGAAATGCATTGTGTGGTCATCTTAATAACATGGAGGCAAAGGAACAAAGTTGAATTGAATCTGTGACATCAGAGACATCAGATGGTCTGCTGTCTGTTGAAAAGATAGCAGTGTGTGACTGATATGCTTGATGAATTGAGATTAGCCAGTAAGCTCTCTGTCTCTGTCTCTCTCTCTCATACACACACCACACACACACACACACACACACACACACACACAGTGATGAGACGGTAATGGAGTTTCTGTGAGATCATCAAGTGGCACCTCAGAATGCACTGATGTGAGTGACTTGATGAAGGAATTAACAGCCATCACACCAAGTACTCATTCTGATGGGCGTGGTCCCCAGCCCAACCCAGTGAGTCTCTCAAGACCAGACTGACAGGCTGAGGTGTGATAGGCATGATAATGATCCAATCAGAGGGCACACAAGACTACTCCAGTAGTCAAATATAATTTCACGCTTCACAGACTACCTAGTTGTCTTTCTTCTCCATCTCTCAGTCGATCAGAAATACCCATACAGACTCAGATGCTTGCGCTCACAGCCCACCTACTTTCTCTCTGTTTGCTCTCTCTCTCTGACACACACACACACACGGACAGATGTCGACGCTGTTGAAGAATATCAACAACACTTTCCAAATCACTGCTAAGGGAAGCTTTGATGCATACTTCCTCGGCACAAAGGCAGGCACATCTGCAGAGTCATAGTTGAGCCAACACACACACACACACACACACACACACACACACACACACACACACACACACACACACACACATGACTGAGCCAACAGGAGCAAACAGATGAGCAGACCCTGTAAGCTTTCCAGTGTGAACTTGAACAAGATGCTAAATCTGCTGCAGACAAAACACACTCACATACACAAACGCGCGCTCACACACACACACACACACGCACGCGCACGCACATTCTAAAAATCCTATATTCTAACAAGGATGCGCCAAGGAAGAAACAAAGCCTAATAAATACTTCAGACGCTGTGTCAGCATGCAATTCTGCAAATGAATGCATGATGCACGAAACATCACAGTAACTTAGCCTACAGATTTACCAGATCAATTGCTCTTCAAAACAGCACCAAATAGGGTAAACTATGCATGCACATCTTGTACTAGGCCTAATGCTCCAGGACATGGCCCAAAATAATCCTACTAATAAGCCTAATAAGCCTATTAATCAATGACCTCTTGAGTTAATGTGCCCCCCCCCCCCCTTGTAAACCCCCTCCTCTGCAACCCGATGTTCCCAATAATAATAAAATCTCCAAAGCATGTTAGAGGCCAGACTTTGGTGGTCTCCCACAGAGAGCCCAAGTGAAAACGGCAGCAGTGCACCGCAGAGATTTCCATTCATCTCCTGCATATGGTGCACTGCATCCCTAGAGCTCTAGCTGACCGACGGGCCAAGCTGATGTGATGTGGGTCAGAAATTAACTGGAGGCTCCAGTTGAAGCAAAGGAACTACAGATTACAGATTACTCCATTAGAAATTCGCATAGGACCAGCAAGATGTGGGGCGGTCTCACACAAACACACACACACACACACACACACACACATCACCAAATCATGACTGGCCTGGACATGACACATGTTGACCCGAAAAAACCTCAACCAAACGGATTTGAATACTTTCCACATTAGCCATCCGATCAGTGGCTGTCTGGGTCGACGGTTCAGCTCTAAGGACACATCCGTCCATTTGGGCCAAATCCAAACTAGAATCGTTAGGGCCTCCTCAGCCAACGGAACGCGTGCGTGAGAAACCTTGTTCTGTCCAACCATTGGCAATGGATAGGCCTAAAACCTGGAACTAGGCAAAACTGGACCCGATTTAACTCCATATTATGGCAAGGAAATCCACATGGCAGAACACTGGAAGAACACTAAGAATTCTAGAGCTTAAGGACATTCTACTTGAGAACTGATCATCCACATCACAATTTGTCCACATGATGGATAAAACCATGCAGTCAATCTTGCCTCTTGCCTAACTCTCACACAAAGGCCACTGCACTCATGTGCAGTACAAGTAGTCCTGTCTACACTGGGGATGTATAACAAAGAAAAACATCAATTTAAACAGTCAGTCCATGACTGAGCGACTCTGAATGGGACACAACCTTTTCTTTATAATGAACTAATCCTTTCACCCTTGAAATAGAAAAGTACAAAGAAAAAAGATCAGCGATACGCTTGTCAACCCTGACATCACATCAAACACTCAAACTAAAATATTTGGGACAAGCATACCTAAACAACAAAATGTTTAACAATGATGTTCTTGAATATACACTGTATCTTGAATTTCATTAGGAAAGGAAGGGACCGGCCGGCACAAAAGGGCTGGTAGATTAGCAGAAAAACATGGCACACTTTGCGGTCAACCTCTGCAGACTCAAGTGCCATTAGCAGCTAGCCTGAGATCATTTCTGGCCTGCGTCCCAGCCCATATAGCCCCATTAATTACACTGGGGGACAGACAGACAGCATGGAGGGGAGCATGACTGAGCAATCCTGCATCCGGACCATTCCAACATGTCCTCCAGAGGCCTGGCGCACACACACACACACACACACACAGACAGAGAGAGAGAGAGAGAGAGAGAGAGAGAGAGAGAGAGAGAGAGAGAGAGAGAGAGAGAGAGACGACAGATAGAGACACACACACACATATTAATAAAACCTCTCTCTTTCAAATGATCTCATCTTCCCCTGAACAGCAGCAGGCTATGCAAACTGCAACATCTCCCTGCTTAGATATGAAGCAGCTGAAGCACAGAGGATGAAGCAGCAGCATACAGAAGACAGGAAGAGGCAGCAGCTGAATTCAAACACACCCCCTAAACCCTGAAGCAGCATGTCTCCACTTCACGACGGGGGAGATTCGTGTCAGTTAAAGCCGGCCGCACAGCGGTTCCGACAGCATTGTGGAGCACTTTTGAATCCGACAATTTTGCCTAGCACCTAGCACAGTAGCCGGTGAAATTAACATTGGATGTCAATGGACGGCTCCGACAAAATAGACTTCAATCGTAATTCACAACCGACGGTGGAAGACTTCGACGCTGGTGTGCGGGGTTTCATTGAAAACAATGGAATAGAATGTTGGAAGCAGAGTGCTCCGCATTGTGTCGGAAGCGGTGTGCGGAGCCCTTAAGTCTTTCAGGGCTCAGGGCTTAATAAGGGCCAATGAGATTCAGTCTTTCAGCTCAGACTTAAAATGCCATAACCACTTCTCTCAGTGATTTTATTGAGGCTGTAATAAAACAGCAACATCAATGATGGCTTATTGACAAACAGCACTTTCATTGGGACTAATGGAGCTTCAGAGAGATGCCTCACTCCACTCCCTGTAACATCTGACACACAGCCTCATAAACTGGTTTCTGCAGAGGCTGGCTGGCCACCCTCTTATTTAGGGTTACTGGTAAGACTGGATGGGATCAGTAGACACAGGACAGGCAGGTTTGTGACACGTTCAGAGAAGAGTGAATCTGATTTAAGGGTGTGAGCATCCTAAGGTCAACCAAACAGTGCTAATTCCCAGTTAAACCAGTGAAAGAGGTGCACAACAGGCTAAAGCTACGCACACACCAAACCCATTTCCCAAAAACATTCTCAGACTCAACCAATAAACACAGGCTCACAGGACAAAAAAACGAACTCATTCCTGAAATGCTGTCTGATTCCAAAAGACCCTCTAAATCAATCAGCTGAATAACACCATTCGATTAGTCTGTTGCCCTAACGAGCTGCCAAAACCAGCCAAAGCCAGTTTTCCTGCTCAAAAATCTCTCCTCACCTTGAAGTTGCTGGAGTTGACCCAGGAGGTAGCGATGCCATCCACCATCTTGTCCAGCAGGGTCTGGTCCTGCTCCAGGTCGTGGGACTTCTCGCGGTCTGAGATGTAGTCAATGATCTCCTGGCCAAGCTGCAGGCGTCTCCCCACGTCCTTCTGCAGCACCTGGGCCAGGCAATTCTCCATATTGGGTTCCATGGCTCCAGGTGGCAGTTGGTGATTGTAGTTTTTTTTTTTTGTGACAATTAAAATAAATAGACCTTGTGGTGTATAAAAAACTACAAAAAAACTGCACTTATCCTTGATGGAAGAGTGCTTGTGTGACCCAGGAACAAAAAAGTTGTCACACCACAGACACACACATAGGCGCAAACTCACTAACACACACCCACTCTCAGTCAAGCAATCACACACACGCGCTCACACACGCACACACCCACACGCAGTCCGATCAAGTCTGTTTTATTTATATCCCGGGCAGGCCTCTATCCGTGAGCCGTTCGCTAGCGTGATGCTTAGCCACGGGGATGCTAGCTTGGGAATGGCAACAATGCACCATATGTGTGTGTGAGCGACAGCTGACAAGGGTGCTCCTTTCTCCACCGCACTCTTGTGTTCTCTCTCCCTTTGCATACAGAGCAGATCGTTCTTCTGTCTGTGTGTCCGCCCGTTGACTCGTTCGTCTGTCCCACCGACCGACCGACCGACCAATCAATCCAGGCCGCTAACACTGAAGCAAGGCCACTACGGGGAGCAGCATTGGGGGAGGTGGTGGTAATCGAAGCAGCTGAGGAGGAGTACAGTGGGGTTACGCTTCATTATTTAGAGGTGCCGTCTCTCCTCTCTGCCTGAGGGGAGGAACGGAGAACAAGACAGAAAACAAGCAGTTAGTCAGACATGGAGGTCTAGTCCAACTTTATGTCAGCAAGGAAATAACTGTGAGTGGGTGGGGGAAAGTGGGAGGTGGGTCTGTTTGAGAGTGACAGGCAGTGAGAGAGAGAGTGAGAGAGAGAGAGCATTAGGCCTAAGACATAACAGAAATATGATGTAATTTCACATAATGGGTCATTAATCACGTCATTCTGGGAAAGGATCTTTCCCCAAACAGCCCCTGGTTTGTGCTTTTCATGATCAGCTGGAATGTAGTTACATCAGATCAAACATCCCTCTGACTCACTCACTCACTTCTGACAGACTCTTGGTGCTGACAGCATATCAGCTGCAAACAAAAGGGCTTTGTAATGCAAGCCACCCGCAAGGAATGCTGCACTCTGCATAAGCAAACAGTCGGACTGTCATTGAAGCACATTTTCTCCACCCCTAAAATCCGCTTGTACGGAGCTACTTTTCTTGTCATCTAATATCTTGACAAAACTTTAATAGGGTTTTATTTGTATGCTACTGTACACTATTTCAGAGGAAGTGGTATACAATGAGTGCGCATATCCCCGCGGCGGCAGACGCAGTCGACAGAAGCACAGACAGTTTAGACGTATCAAACAAAGACTGCCATAAATAGCTCGAGGCTCTTTCTCCTTCGCGGTGACAGCGCAGAAACTGGAATGCTAGTCGCGTAGGCTACTCAGCAACAGCGGCCGCGCTTACATGCAGAAGGAAGGAGAGAATGGGACGGGTGAGAGAGAGAGAGAGAGAGGTCTATGTATGACATCATTAAATTCCTTATTTCTCCCAGTCTGCCATGATCTACAGTGGTGCGCTCACGTTATTGGCCCAATATACAACCTAATGCAACCTACAAGTCGGCTAATAAAATCTCCATCAACATCCAGTATGCGTGAAATTACTTTTCCGGCTACTTTTCGTTCAGTATACCAAATGTAGAGCACAACATTCTTTTGAAAAATACTATTGAACGAACAGCCTATTTAACATTTACCATGCTTTCCTGCACCGACCAAGGCGAATATAACGCTGTGACTGGCAAGCGGACGATTACAGTAGTACTATGGTAGAGGCTTCCTGACAGTCGGCCAAAGCGGTTTGTGCGTTTACATAATATTCTTAGCGAGGGAGTTTGCATTTAACATCTGCTATAAATACATACCCTCGTATCCCCCTGTCGAAAAGGGATGCTAAAGCTTGCAATAATAATAATGTAATAAAAACATCAAGGAATAAAACAATCACAGCGGAGTGTCACTTAGTTACATGATACTAATTTGATTACTCACGCACACAGTGTTTCCCACGATTTACAATAAATGAAATACAAAGGAGGTTGACAATGTAGCCCAACACAAGCACATTATTTTGGTAACTAACGTAAACGTTATTTACTTTGTAGCAAGGTGGTGACTACATGAGAACAAAGAATAGTCAGTGTCTATAACCACTATCAATACACTATTTTAGCAAAGAGGAAATTACTGTAGCGTTCTAATATGACTGCTCGAGTAACACATGCAGGTAGGTGCTAATTTTATCGACTCGAGAGAGAGAGCTAGCAATGATGACAAATGAAGTGTCAGTTAGCTGGCTAGCTGTCAGAAGGGCTATCGCTACCTCGCTAAGCTAACCATCACCACGACCTAGCCATATCCAATTGTTTGAAGTGTTGCTTACAGACATGGTGGCTAAGTTATGTTGTAATGTCACATTCTAGCACTAAGAGGATGACTGGGAAATAGTATCGTTACCTCAACAACGGCAGGGTCTTTCTTGAGATTCTGATCAGTGCCCCTTAATAACTGCCTAGACAGAAACGTTCATTTTACTGATCAGGGGATACCAGAAGAAAGGTCTGCATTGATGCGCCTAGTACTGTTGAACCAAGCTATGTCACCGACAGGTCGCCGAGTCATAAAATAGGGTAATAGTCAGGAATAAAGACACATTATACATCTCTACACTCTTGTAGCTATAGATTCATTTGTGTACTTAGGACACTTCTTCTGGAAAGAACAGTCATTGCTACCTAGCCAACTATTACTCAAGAAAATGTTAGCCAGCTATCTGGCTAGCCTTTTCATTGATTGGTCTTCAAAATATCTCGACTTCTAACAACATTACGCGCCAGTCTTTCTTACAAAGCCAGCGTGGCGTCAGAGTCATAGGAAATACTGCTAAACTACACGTACTCACCCTAGTCACAAAAGCACAATTTGATTATCCGGTAAAACAGTGCTGTGCAGTATTGTCAGACAGCAGCATCGAGGGATCTCTCTCCACCCCGTATGCTGTTCGATGGACAATAATGGGCTGCCCGTGCGCACGCGTCAAGAATGTTGGCACACAGAAACTGACGCATGCTTCCTGGCTAGCTCCAAAGGATTGCAACTCGAAAGGTATGCGCACCTTACACTATAAATTAGATCCAAAAATATTTCAAAACATTGACGCCACATGAATGATTTATGTAGGCTTGTACAGTTTGATATTAAAAGCATGACCCGTTGGTCATTTCTTGGTGATCTCATTTATTTTCTTGAAATTAATCTGAATTTACGGGATCATAAATCTGCTTCACAGGGTAAAATAAATAAAATATTATATAATAAAATATTACACTCAAACGAATTAAGAATCCTTTTTCGTAAACATACAGTCTTTGTATCCTACTTCTGCCCGTGCTGGCCACATGGCATCTGAGTGTAAATGTGTCATTCTTCTCTTCATAGACCCTCCTGCTCTGACAAACCACCAGAGTCGTAAACCACGTAATTCTAGCGCCTCCCCGTGGCTTAAAGGCGGTGGTGATGCCCAAATAAATACACTCTACCATCTCCTCTTATTTATCGTATATTGCTTGCCATTTGGGTTGGGTATCCCCCTACTATGGCAAGGCAATCCTTGGAATTTCTGTGTCATTCTTTGTTCTTTACTTGATATGAGCCACTTTGTCCACAGTAGGTAGTGCTGTCTGCCCTCAGATTTCCAAACACTGTATGGAACACTTCTTTTCTAGAATAAATATTAAAATCTATGTGTCTACCTGACTACCTAAACAGTAATAGTAAAATATGAAGTACATATTCTCATTGTTTGCACCATACACAATTGTTTAAGAAATATTGCAATATTTTGACATTAAATGACCAATATGTGTGATAAATGACAACAAATATCCCAAGCAATTAATGGATCATCTTTACTAATGTGAAGACATGACAGTTCTAAAAGATAAAACTGTTTGTACAAGAGCAAATTACACTTTATACAGTTAAATGTTCATGATCCCAGGTCCACAAACGGTTACGTAGAAAGTAACAGCACAACACACCCAGACCATATGGGAGAACTAAGCTCCCATATATTACATTGCTCTGGGTTAAAAAATATTTAATTTGGCCTGGCTTTGATATACTGATGAGTGGTCGAGATCTTCACCCAGACAATTCTCTGAAAGGAAGGAACACCTTTCCTAGGGGACCACTAGGGGGTGCTTGGGGACTGGTGCAGCAGCAAGAATTCAACTCTTGACTCAAACAATATATGCATGACATATTATAAGCCAGGGAGCAGTAGGTCGCTGCCACCAGCACCAGTGCCATTTCCCTCACATGAAGGAAACACGCCTTTATGTACAAGTCTCTGAAGGTGGATTATTCAGGCTCTCTCTCCACCTGAGATTTCAGCAGTCTTTTTTTCTGAGGAGACAATTACGCTTCGTCTTTCTGTTCATCTTCCTCCTCATCCCCTGACAGCCCCTCTTCCTCAGATTCCTCCTCATCCTCTTCAAACGAGACATCTGGCATTGACTTAATGACAATTTCGTCATCTATGTCCTCACTTCCTGCCATGGACTTCCTCTTCTCCAGAAGCGAAGGAGTGCAAACTGGGGTCGCATCCTAAAAAAGATCAGCAAAAATCATCAGTCTGGCCCAACTCCTGTAAAACACACCGGCTTAATCCCAAATGTCCCCCGTAACCCTAAAAGACACAACGGGCATAAACCAGCAAACTGTGTTGTGTTCATGCCAATTATGTTTTTGAGGGTACAGGGCTTAGAAGGGAGACATCAGGATTCACAGACTTCACAATGATAGAACCAAATATACTGCAAATTACTGGTACACTACACTTGAATTTTGCTATGGTAAATAAGTGAAAATGGTGAATGTGGGCCCATGGGTTTCATTGCACAGCCACACAGGACTGGCAATAAGCTGTTATGAGCCCCATTACTGTTGGCACAGGTATCTTCCCCCCACTGACTGGCACATTGGAGGCAATTTTCAGTTGTGCCAAAAGCATGCGCGCGCGCGCATATATATATATATATATATATATATATATATATATATATATATATATATATATATATATATATATATATACATATACATACACACACACACACACACACACACACAAGAACCAGTTCACACAGTTTGGAAAAGGTATCAAATCAACAATACAATAACAGTGCAATAGAATTAACATACCTGACTACATACGGACAAGTTTGGATCATCTGAAACAGTAACCTTTTTATTCGGCAACTGGGCTGCCTAAAACAAGGGTGAGAGAAAAAGAAAAATCAGTGTCCGTCCACAACTGATAGACTTAGATATTGTGCATGAACAAGTCGAGTTAAGCCAAACTTACAAATCCAGGGAAGTCATAGTCGATGCCATGGGCAGCAATCCTCTTGCGCAGTTTAGCCTCTTTGCTCAGAAGCTTTGCCTTCGTCTTCTCCAGCTCTTTTTCACTGTGCTTCTTGTTATAGCGTCCGACTGCAGGTTGGCTTGGCTTTTTAAACATCTTTTTGCAGCCCACAAACAACTTCTCATGCACCTTTTCTGGTGGGATCACATGGCCTGTCCCAACAACAAGAGTAGAGAGAATTTAGCATTTTAGGAGGAAAAAAAAAAACTGTACTGTAAAATCAAATGTTAACAAATTACAAGCTTCACCCCTGCAGTATGTGTACTGAATTTAACACATAAAACACATTTAACACAAAAAACTGTTTTAAGGACTTCTCATCTACTCAGCAAGTAAGTTTGTGATGTGTAGAGACTGAAAAGAGGCTTTACAACACTGTTATACTGGTTCCGTAGTTTGATACTCACACTGTATGAGTCTTTCACCCATCAGGTAATTGTTCATGGTCTCTGCCACAATCTTGGCCACTTCGTCGCAGTCAAACTCAATGTAAGCATAGCCTTTGCTTCCACCTGTCTGTCAAAGATAGTCAGTAGAATGAGCGCAGTCTAGCGGGCATTGATACTCATCACGACATATGGATCAGTAAGCAGTGACACTACCACATGTGAGTACACAGGTCATATTGTTCAGCTAGAAGAGCAGACAATAAGCTTAAGTGTACCACAGTTCTTTGGGCACGTTAACCTTAACGTTAGTCAACGGTATCCCGTACAAATTCTAATTAATAATGCAGTGGGATTCATCAATTTAACGACATCCCGCACACATGCCAGCGAATCATAGCTGAGGTGGCATGGTGTTGGCACCGCTGATGGACACGGCTTGAACAAACCAGTTCATCTCGCTTGATTAGGGCCTCCCCAACACCTGTGGTTGTCTACAATTTTAATTTTAAAACTATCAGCGCATATAGTTGTAATGAAATTCATGTTGTAGAAGACAAGTCCCGGTGAGTAGACGTTGGAGAATTTGAGTGCGCATGTTTTAATTTTATAGTTAGGATACTGTTGTTTGAACGGGATACCGTTCGATGGGTGGCACCCAGATTTGTCCGCAACATGTTGAAATCACGTTACCTCCGCTGACGGACACAGCGTAAGGTAATTGACTCATGGTGCCATGACTGACTGCTCCTGACGAATTGTGAAACACATTATAACCTTTATATTTTATATTTATTACCTTTTTACTTCTGGAGAGCCGCATCCTTATTATTTTTCCAAACTGTTGGAAATATGCTCTAATTTGTGGCTCATATAGGCCCCTGGGAATGTGTCCCACGTAGATCACTCCAGGAGTCAAATTGGACTGTGGCTGTGGACAAGAAAAAGAAAAACCTCAGCAACAATTCAACTATTTTACATACGTTTCATATGAAAATGACTCAGACCAACGACAATAATCCAGTGTAACATTTTCTTACACACATTGATCTGGCAATAAATTTTAAACCAAATAGGTAGTTAATTATTTAAATGCAACGTTGGGCTAGCTCAGTAGTGTGGGCACATGGGTTTCATTGCATAGCCACAAGGGCTGGCAATAAGCTTTGATGAGCCTCAATACTATTGGCATAGTCATCTTACCCCAACTGACTGACACAGTAAAGGCAATTTTCAGTATATGCCTGAAATATCTACCGTTGCATATCATGAGGCTACTAAAGTGAAATTGTGACTTATCACGTGGTTTTGAGTTTACCTTGGTGGCATAACACGTGCAAACTTCTGTTGCTATAGTTAAGTAATACTTTACATTTTCTTTCTAAATTGCCTAGTAGTCCATTTTAAATTCCAAAGTTTAACGTTAACTCATCTGAAAACCATTAACATGTTGATTAGAAAGTCATAACGTTAACTTAGGCTATTCACACTAGTTATCCTATTGACGTTAGCTTGGCAAAACGTTCATAGAACTCCAGTTTTCCATCGTCAATAAGGCTCACTTGCAATCAATTAACTACGAGTTGAGTCTAGCAATACCGTTCACCTTGATATTCCCTTAATCAAGACATCGTTACACATTAATACCATTGTAATCGTAGGCTAACATTAAGTGGCTAGGAACGAGCTAACCGTTACGTTACGTTACCGTTTTCCTTCGCTTTTTGACTTGTTGTACTTTCTTTTGGAACTCGACATCTTCGCTTGGATTCAGAGCAAGCAAGCTCTTGGCCGGCTTTGAAGTAGTATTCTTCCCCTCTGTCATTTCAATAAGGTGTTTTTCTCTGATTTCATAGAATTTGTGTGGTAATCTGACTGCTGCATGTGTTCACCTTCTTCACGAACACGTTGCTTCTGACCTTTCACCCTGGTACAACAGAAGAAATGTTTATTGAAGACTACGCATCCTTGTGTGCGCCCCCTTCTGGTTTGGAATACCAAGTGTTTTGCCACAGAACACTGGCAAGACACTGGTGGTGGTAGGTGTAAAGACTACTAGACTGGAGCGCATTGGCAAGGGTGCATTTAGACCAAAGATACTGAATGGTAATAGTCAAATTAGGCCTATATTTTTAAACATTAAAGGCTTCACCAAACACCAATACTCTGCAACTGAGTTACCGTTGCTAGAAATGTATTCAATCAAATGCACACAACTGATGAGGAGAGGAGGTGGAGGGGGTGATGTGATGGGGGTGGGGGTGGATAGAGGGAGTAACCCTCTGTTGTTAAATAGATGCAGTTGGAGCAGACTCCCATCAGATGAGCCGTGGCAGGGGGTGGAGGGGGATGTCTTCAGCAGCACCAGAGGAGATGGGCACCAAGATTATCTACTTCACCGTCAACGGAAGACCTGAACAGGCAGAGTTTTCACTCGATTGCCCTGCACAAGATGTCAAAGGTGGGTTTAAACCACGAGGAGGTTATTCTCTGTTGGACACTGAAGAGTACCCTCAATTTATGAAATTATAGCTTTGGTATTATGTATAACCTTTAGCTATTATTTGTTGTTATGTCATGTTTTTTTAATATGAGATTTCACCTTTAGGTTTATTTACACTAATGTCCTCCTATTGTAAATAGGGGTTTATTTTATTTATTTATTTTTCAATTTTGAATACTCTAAAACTTTCATGTCAGTGATTTTATTGTATTACAACTGACAATCAATATGAACAAATGAAGTCTGTATCTTATTAATAATATTAGACTTTATTGCTTAAGAGTCCCATCCTCTGTGTGTAAATGAACTTGTGATGTGTAGGAAATCAACAGCCTCTCAACTCGCTGAGGACTGGAGAGAGGTGAAGCCCTTGAGTATAGCGCTCGTGACAGGGTGAAGGAGCACAAGAGTCTCTCTCCATCCACAGCTGCTGTTGAGATGAGAGAAAGAGGGAGAAAAATAGAAAGAGGGAGAGATTCAGTCTCTGACAACTGACAGAAAGACAGAGGGTATCCTCAGAGAAGGAAAGAGAGAGGGCATCTTCATTCACTATTCACTAACAACTGAAGGTTTTAAATTGTAATAGCATGATAGTGACAGTGATGTCCCTCTCAGACACATAACGAAACTTGGATGGTCCTAAGTTACAAACTTCAATTTGAAACTTAGAACCATCTATAACAATAATGTCTTATCATGAATGTGAATGCAGAGTAAATCCTCTCTGGTGTTTTTCACAACTTTTTTTGAAATTGAGTTTTTGTTGATGTTGACCTTTATGTGTTCATTCTTAAATTATTTCAATAAGCATTTGATGTTTGAGGTGAAAGCAGAGATATGCAGAGGTAGAATGTTTGTGTTTGTCTTCCATTCTGAGGTGATGTCTTCTCTGATTGGCTAAGAGGGGGTCACAGGTGTAGTTGACAGGGCTCCTTAAGTGACAGCCTCTGCCTCACAGCAAACGTATGTTGCCTTTACTATTTATAGCCTAGACCTCTATCTTCTTGATTAGTCGTTTAGCTGCAATTTGCCAGTGAAGGTCAAACATGTTTGAAAAAAAAAAACATGTTTTTTTTTTTCTTCTTCCACGCTACCCATCCGCTATATCACGAATGTCAGCTTATCTTGCGTTTGCCTCTTGGCCATAACACTAATGTCAAGTTATCTTTAAATGAGCTAACTGCACCCATTTTCTGCTCACCACATTAACTCTGGGTTATCTTTATCTGATATGTGTTAGAGTGATTTTATGACAAGAATTAGTCTCCAGATTATATAGCAACATCTGAAATCTTTTGTATCCAAGGGAGAAAAGGAAAACAAAATTATACATCTCCCCTAACAAACACTTTCAACAAAGTCCCTTTTGAGTCCCTACTAGAACAGCATCCTTTTAGAACTCTGTTTACTCTGTTTGTTAATGTTTTATACATGACAAAAGCACATCATCATGTCTTGTTGATTTGCGAGGCTTAATTTTCCATTGTGTATGTGAGGAGTGCTCAACCACTGACAACCCAATTAAAGGCTAAAACCTCTGGGCACCTTTATTTGTTCCAGAGTGTGAGGGGGTTGCACTCGGCCACTGTTTGCGCCAAAGAAAATAATTAGTTGTATGATAATAAAATCTTCCCCCGGGGGAAACCATTGTATGCAGAGGTGTCACAAAGTAGTAATTTGAACTGAATGTCTGCTTCATTGTGCAGCCTTTATAAATAATGAGTATAGACCTCTTGTTGCATGGCTTGCTGATATCTCTGGTTAAATTAGGTGTTACCTAATCTATTATTACCTACTGGTAATCTGTGTGTTATTCCATGCCAAAAGGTGTGTGTGTGTGTGTGTGTGTGTGTGTGTGTGTGTGTGTGTGTGTGTGTGTGTGTGTGTGAACAACACAGTGTATACTGTACATATATACTGTCTCTCACAGAATTGTTCTGTTTGGTTGCAAAGGCCAGTTCCCACAACATCCTAAAGTGTGTGTGTGTGCGTGTGTGTTTGTATTGTATGTGAACACTGTGTGCGTATACTATCTCTCTCACAGACCTGTTTCGCTCGGCTGCTGAGGCCGGTCCGCATGACATCCTAAAGCTGTACAACCCCAAGGGCAACATCATCAACATCTCCCCCCAGCTGGCCCCCAACACCCCCCAGTCCTCCTACAAGCTTGAGGTGGTGGCGGCCGACTGCAACAGTGAGCTGTTAGGTACTCTCTGCCTTGAAGACAGGGCCAGGGAAGCCGTAGGCTACACCACTGATACATAACGTGTGTTATACAGTACCTGTGTTAACGTTACAGACACGAGAATCATAGGGCTATAAATAACAACACACACACACACACACACACACACACACACACACACACACACACAGTGTGCTACTGACACATGACAGTAATTTAAATTTGACTTTAAGGTATATTAGAAAAGTTGCAGTGAAGAGTGAATGTTGTCTGTTTTGTCCTTACAGTTAAAATAACAAAATCATGATGTTATTGATGAGCAGTGAACAAATTCATACCTGAATACAAAGTTAATTTGAAGATCTTATTTGAGGGGATCTTTCCCATGTGTAAAGCAGCAGGCTAATTTTGAAGCTGTGCACATGGTTTCTCGTGTCTTTAGCCTGGTGATGTTCTATTACTGTAACATTTGTTATCTGAATTTTACAAGAGACGTGAGGCTGACATTTTCGTTCAATGTTTTAGGTACAGAGCTTGCTGTGGCACTCGGATTTGATCTATCATCCATGGAAAAAAGGTACAGTCCGCTTTGCACTACAAATCCATGGGCGTTTTTATTTCACATGTTTGTTTGTACCCATAGGCCTTTTTGAGAGTGCTAATACCAACCTATTGCTACAGTTGAGTGTCCAGTAGTTGATGCAGATGCTGAGGTTTCATCCTCTGGTCTGGTACAGGTTACAGAGTCTGGAGAAGAAGATTTTAATAGAGGCAGGAGAGACCCCAGCTATCGTCTATGAGATGAAGAGACAGGTGGAGTCCTTTAGGGAAAAACTTGAGGTAAAAACTAACGGCTATTATTATTATGATGATGATGATGATGATGATGTTGTTGTTGTTGTTGTCGTTGTTGTTGTTGTTGTTGTCGTTGTCGTTGTTGTTGTTGTTGTTATTTGATATGACTAATATTTAATTCCCCGCAGAGCGTTGAGCACCTGAGTTGGCTTGGCCTGTTTAAAGAGCTGTCTGATGCGACCCACAAGCCATCTCCATTCTACCACAAGAGAACCCTGCGTAAAACTCGAGAGGAGTGTGAGCATGTCAGAGACAAATTCCTTCAAATGAGGTCAGAATGAGAACTGTATTAACTCTGGAATTTATTTCACCGTCCCAAACCACACTGCAGCTTGTATGTGTCAACATGCGTAGTCAAAACAGTAATGGAAAATTTAATTGTAGAGTATTTTAAACCAATTCACTTTGGACATGTAATTTATATACTTGAAAAAGGAGTTCCTTCTCCATTTTCTCCGCTTTTTGAGAATCTTGAACCAAAGAGCACCCAAACCAAAGACGTTTTCACATGTGTATGGATTAAGAGCATGTCATAATCTTCACATAGTTATAAATAAAGCTGTGTCGTTCCCCATAGTTCACTGGAGGTGTCTGAGGAAGTGAGGCAGTATCTGAAGACTCCCACCTTTGATAACTGGTGAGTGTGTTTTGTGTGATCTGCATAATAGAATCACTGGACCATTGGTCGCCACAACACTTGAAACCACAAAAGAACTCGATTGATGTTGCACCATTTTCTGTGATATACTGGCACTCATTTAGTGAATGCTTATGTAAGCAGTAGATAATCACTCTACATCACAGGACTGGGGTGCATCTGTCAATGAGGCTGTGTGTCATCTCATCTCAACTGAAAATAGGGCTTATATACTATATGGTATAACCAATCAAAGAATGTTTCCAAGCCAATCTTCTTGTGTTATATTATAAAGGCTAAGCCTTCGACTGAACACATTCCAGGATCAGTCAACCTAAAACCCTGTTGTTCAAGGTCACCAAGTGCTGTTATTTGGGAAATGAATGGAAAAATGTGGTACAACATCAACCAAATAGGCAATTGGCAGCTAACGATAACGCTAACTAACGAGGAGCATACAAAGGTTTCACCGGTTACCGACCATTATCCGGACAGCACCCTGTGACATTAAAACAATAGGGCTATGGGTCGATCAGTGCTGAAATATCCCTTTAAGCTGTTGATCAGATGTGTTTGGTTGGTGTCTGCATAACAGCACCACTATCCAAAGGAAAACACACCTGTTGCTCTTCAGCCATAATTTCACTGGATCCTCCATGGAAGATGCTGGCGCTAATTCATTCCCTTTCATCCTGTTCATATCAATATGAATGGGCTGCACGGTCCTGGCCCCCCCACCCCTCCCCACTCTTGGCCCTCGGCGCCAACCCCAAAGCAGCACTCCTGAAAAGCACATTCATTAAAACCTAGTCCTTGTAGGACTGCATTAATGCATAGTCTGCTCAGCCCGCCTGTTTAACACAGGTCCTTTCAGATCAACACAACACAACACAACAGACACTCCTGCATCCTGAATAGAGAAAGAGGAGGGTTTATGATCTCTTTTATGATGTCTCTGTGTTTGCCTCACACACACACACACACACACACACACACACACACACACACACACACACACACACAGACAGACACACAAGATTTCAGCAAAGATACACAGAATGAATTATCAAGCATCACAGATGTTTTTCAAATGACCAAACATCACAGACTGAGATTTGTTGACATCCGGTGTTGTGCCATCTTTTTTTTCTAATTAGTATTTTCAATTAAGAGAATCAAAAGGCTTTAGTAAAGAAGATATGTCTTTGATATTAATGTTTGAACATCAGGTTGTGTGTTACAGTTGTGGTGAATGATTTGTATGTTATAAATGACAGTAGACAAAGTAGGTTTATGTGTTATAGCTAGGAGGTAGATTATGATATAAATTGTATACTGTGATATTTAGCCCCTGGAAGGTTATGAGCGCTTCTGAAAAAAAAAATAATGATCTATAGGTATCTTACATGTGTGTGTGTGCTGTGTTTCTCTGTGCCTGTAAGGGTGTTTTGTGCACATTTGTTTCCATGTGCCTCCTGTGTGTGTGTGTGTGTGTGTGTGTGTGTGTGTGTGTGTGTGTGTGTGTGTGTGTGTGTGTGTGTGTGTGTGCGCATGCGTGTGTGTGTGTGTGTGTGTGTGTGTGTGTGTGTGTGTGTGTGTGTGTGTGTGTGTGTACAGGCAGTGGGAGGATGCCGAGATCATGGTTCTGCTGCAGGTGATGTACATGGACCTGGACTTCATCTCCACCTTCAACATTGAGCTGGAGGTGCTGCAGCAGTTCCTGTATGAGGTCTACCGGCGCTACAACAACATCCCCTTCCACAACTTCAAACACTGCTTCTGTGTCACCCAGATGGTGAGACACCCAGGGGGGAGTAGAGATAGAGACTGGGGAAGGAAGTGAAAAAGAGAGGGGATACAGAGAAGGAAAAAAGAGAGCGGAAAAGAAAGAAGGAGAAAAGAGATAGAATGAAATATGAGCAATCAAAGAGTTGTTCTTTCACATACTCTATCAACAGGCATTTTTGAATTAGGACTGAAGAAGGACACACAGGTCACCAGTGGAGTCTGGTATTTGTACAGCAATCATACACACAGAAGCCTGTTATTGAGAAATTACAGGTCTTACTTCCTACTGTGTCAAGATTCAAGATTGCTCTAAGATTTCTTGACAGTGCCTTTGTGTCTAAGTCATATAGTACACATCAAATTGTTTTAAAATGGCCTGTGGCGTTTTTTGTTGTTGTTGACTGTTTGTTTGTTTGTTTTTCTGCAGATGTATGGCTTGATCTGGTTGACTGACCTCAGAAGTACGATGGACAGTATTGACCTTCTGATGTTACTGACCTCAGCTGTCTGTCATGACCTTGATCACACTGGATACAACAATGCTTACCAGGTGACCCTAACAGCCAATGGCCTCCCTCCTCTCATGGTCATCTGTGGATGCGCTTTTCTCAATAGTCAATACATTAAATATAGTCTAATCTCAATAGGCTGGTATAATAGCGCCATTAATTTTTATTACTTTGTCCAGATTAATGCACGTACGGAGCTGGCTTTGCGCTATAATGACATCTCGCCCCTGGAGAACCATCACTGTGCCGTTGCCTTTGAGATATTGGAGAAGGTAATCCTATAGATTATTCACTAGGGATGCCATTAAAGACAGGGATTATGATTACACAATACTGATCTCAACCTGTTTTTGTCTTGAGTGTTTTGTTTATATTTGAGTTTAGCTATATGCCAAAGTGCATATGTGTATCAACCTTTACCTACACATAGTTCTGATTACTTTGGTCTCTTGTTTTCAGTATTGTTTAATTCTGGTCTCCAAGTGGTAATGTTCTGCAATAATATTACATCAATGCCCTCTAGAAAAAAAAACCCTGGTGTATTTCTACTTTCAGAATGAAAACAACATCTTCCGAAACCTAACAACAGATCAGTACAAAAGAATACGAGAGGGTATCATCAGGTATGGACACTATGATGTTCATCCAGCAGTTTTCATACCATCTCACTTATACTGCTGGTTGAAAAGGAAATACACTGGCATACCAAAGCTTTTCACTTCCAATTCTTTCTCCCTAGTCTCATTAAGTAGAGCTGAGCTTCATCAGCAGAATTACTCTTGCTATCAACTCTTATTTCTTCTCATTTGTCTGAGGATTATCATGTTTTATATTCAGATATACGCAGGGAGTTTTAGGGACACATGAACCCTCAGAGTTGCTTGTATAAGAAAATAGAAGTTGCTTTTATGAGAAAATAGGTCCATCTTTTTCATCAGTTTCTCCTGTCTCACCTCTGTTCTGCCAGGTGCATCTTGGCCACTGATATGACCAGGCACAATGAGATCCTCAACAAGTTCAAGTCCATCCTCAATGTGTTTGACTTCAGCAACAAGGACCACAGAGACGTGGTGACTTTTATTACTTTCATGGAAATCAAATTCATTTACTGGGCCCATGTACCTTCTCCTGATTGTACACACAGGCATAGTGGTTGTATAATGGGATAAAATAGGAAAGTAAAACTGGGTTATAGATTGGGTCTGTCTGTGCAATAGATGGCCAAGCATTGCCACAGGCATTCAAATATTACATATTTCAAAGCACATCCCAAATAGCATCTGGCTAAGCGTTAAAAACAGACTAAGATTAAGAAAAAAAAAACTAAAATATGTAAGTAAAATATGACATAAGTACATTTGTGGGCCCAGCTGATTGCCTCTGGGGTCTCACAGGCTGTGGTCTCAGCTGATGGGGCCTCGCTTTGCCTGCTGTACACTGACAGCTGAGGAGCCTTGAAAAGTCTACATCCCATGAGTTACTGAAACATTCCTTTCGAGTTGCGTGTGTTGCAACAGTTCCAATGTTACGGACCCTCTCTGCTTCTGCGTTGTGTTGCAATTTATCATAAGGAGACTCCTGAGGTGGAGGATGAGCACTTTTATTTTCCTGCCACAATGGGTCGTCACAATTGCAAAAACAGTGGGTGTCACGTCGTGGGCTTGAGTGTTGCTCATTATGAATAATCTGGGAATTACTTAGCAAAAACGAATGCACTGTAAATAGGATCCAGATAGCAGTGGATTCAGGACAGACTCCGCCTTCCTACATCCACTATAATTACTGAAACAGGCTATAAAAGACTGAAGAATATTGCACACATGATAAATTAAATTGTATTTTAAATTAAAGTGTATGTTGTTATGTTATCTATTATGTATAGCATCTGATGGACCTGGGTTACTAATGCTGGCCTTTTCCTATTGTCACTCCAGCTGATGATGATCCTGATTAAGGTGAGCGATATCTCCAATGAGGCACGGCCCATGGATGTGGCCGAACCCTGGCTGGACTGCTTGCTGCAGGAGTTCTTCAATCAGGTGGGGCAATGACACACACGCTGACACGCACACACACACACACACACACACACAGACAGGGGTGTTATGGCCGTCGGATGCGGGGTTACGGATAATTTATGCAAGCTTTATCTCAGCTTCTCACTCTAAATATTAGTCATTCATTTACAAATACAGCGCGCACCCACTAAAAAAATACCTCTGCCCACACACATACAAAACATCTACAGTATGTGTCGTCCAGACACTAAGCTCTGGCACACTGTACCATCTTATTATAGAGTGACATGGAGAAGCTTGAGGGACTTCCTGTGACTCCCTTCATGGACCGAGACAAAGTCACCAAACCTTCATCGCAGACCGGATTCATCCGCTTTGTCCTGCTCCCCTTGTTCATGGAGCTGGCCAACCTCTTCCCTTGCCTGGAGGTAACACACACACACACACACACACACACACACAGAAAAAGATCCAGATGGAGATGGAAAGAGGGAGAGGGAGAGAGAGAGAGAGAGAGAGAGAGAGAGAGAGAGAGAGAGAGAGAGAGAGAGAGAGGCTTGCAAGTTCTACCATTTTCCTTCAGGGTTATACTGCCCCCTGGAGTAATTGAAGTGCAATCAGGCCTTTAGAAATCCATCATTAAACTCAGCTGCTACCTGTTTTCCTCAGAGTGTCAGCAAACTCTGGACACTTCTGCTGAAGAGACAACTTAATAGGACAACTTAATATTATTACTCAACCATGTTATAGCAGCATCTTAAACAGACGGGTGCCCAGAGCTGCAGCATCTTAAACAAGCGGGTGCCCAGAGCTGCAGCATCTTAAACAGGCGGGTGCCTTAGCGAACCCAGGTTCAAGTCTGACCAAAGGTCATTTGCCCATTGCACTCCTCACTCTCTCTCCCACACATATCATGTCTCTCTTCATTGTCCTGTCGCACTTATTGCAATTGCAATATTGTACATTAACATACAGTATGCTCAATCATATCCCCACTCAAGTCTTGTTTGATTGCTGCAGCACCATATCATTGACCCGGTGCGGAAGGCCTTGGACTACTACACAGAGATGGAGAAGGCCCTGGAGAGAGAGAAGCAGAACCGGGCCCAGAATGATAAGACTGGGAAGCCCAAAGACACCTCAACCTCATCTGGGTCAAAGGAACCCGAACCACAGGCTGATGCCGGGTCCGGTCTGAAACCCACTGCAGTGTGATTGCCATTGGAAGACTCTCCTCTCCATCGAGAGATGCCAGACTGTTCATAAACCACCTTTTTAAGTAGTCGGCTATTCTAACTGAACTATTCAGTGCAATAAAGTACTTGCTATAGAGACAAAGCAAGGAGAAAACATACTGTAACAGTCAACAATGATGACCAAGACTCATTTTACATTTTATGTGTGTTTTAATATTATTAAGTTATTATTATTATTAATTTCTATAAGTAGAAATGGTTGAGTTGAATGTTATATGTAATATGTCACAAAGATTAATAAACAGTGAAATGAAATTTTGTACAAAGAACCAGTAAAGGAACATGCCAC
>JAODXP020000016.1:17286332-17321251 GCA_027497455.2 Sardinella longiceps | reverse complement strand
CTGTCCATCTACGATGATTCCGTCGGTTTGGAAAGATTCATTCAGCTGGCCATTCGGGTAGCCAACCGTCGTGAGTGCTGCTTCAGAGACACCCGCCAAGCCTCCACATCGGTCCTGGTTCCACATGGTGACGAGGTAATGGCAGGGGGTGCTGAACCCATGCAGATTGATTCCCTGCGGCTTACTCCAGCTGAACGACGCAGACGCCTGACCCAAGGTCTTTGTCTGTATTGCGGTACTTCTGGCCACCTCATCGCTCAGTGCCCCACTCGTCCACCAAGGCCTACTGTGGGCACAGTAAGTACCCCTGGTGTCCATTTTAAGCCTCTACTCACCCAAGTTGTTCTTTCCAATGCTGTGTCTTCCTACCCAGTCTCTGCTCTCCTTGATTCAGGGTCTGCCGGGAATTTCATCTCGGGGTCCCTCGTCCAACGCCTCAAGCTCCCGAGGACCCGCTGCACTACCCCCTTCAATGTCCACTCCATAGTGGGTAAGCCCTTAGCCCGCAAGCGGGTACTATATCACATTCAAGACCTAGAAATGAGGGTGGGATGTTTGCATGTAGAGACCATAACCTTTCTTGTCCTCGAAGACTCCACGGTTGATTTAGTGTTAGGTCGCCCCTGGCTAATTCAGCATTCCCCAGTGATTTCCTGGTCCACGGGTGAAATCCTCCAGTGGGGGCAGGATTGTCATCCAAAATGCTTCCCTCAGCTCCCACGTCCATGTAACTCAACCCCAGAGCTATCTGTGAATGCCACCTCCATTGAAAGTCCTGAGCAAAGCCATCCTGTCTCTGTTCCACCGGAATATGCCGCCTTCAGTGACGTGTTTTGTCCTCGCCTCGCCTCGCAGCCCAGCTACCTCCACATCGACCCTGGGACTGCGCTATCGATCTCGTACCTGGTCAGCCCTTGCCACGAGGTAAGGTTTACCCGCTCTCTCTCCCTGAGCAAGAGTCTATGAAAGCCTACATTGAGGAAGCCCTAAAACTGGGTTATATTCGACCCTCCAAATCTCCAGCTGCTTCTTCTTTCTTCTTTGTACCTAAGAAAGACGGGGGCCTCAGACCCTGTATTGATTACCGTGCACTAAATAACATCACAGTAAAGTTCAGGTACCCATTGCCACTTGTCCCTGCTGCTCTGGAGCAGTTGCGTGGAGCAAGGATCTTCTCCAAGCTTGATCTGAGAAGTGCATATAACCTGATTCGAATTCGCCCCGGTGATGAGTGGAAGACTGCATTTGTCACACCGACGGGTCATTATGAATACCTGGTAATGCCATACGGTTTATCTAACGCCCCTCGGTGTTTCAAGGGTTCATGAATGAAGTGTTCCGAGAGTACCTTGACCAGTTTGTGATTGTCTTTATTGATGATATCCTCATATATTCTTCCAATATCACAGATCATCTCAAGCATGTCTCCCTGGTCCTGGCGAAGTTGCGGGAATTCCAGCTCTTCCTGAAAGCTGAGAAGTGTACCTTCCACCAAACCTCTGTCCAGTTCTTAGGCTACCACATCGGTCCCCGGGGTGTCAGTATGGATGATGGGAAGGTGAAGGCCGTCCTCTCCTGGAAAGTTCCACACACCATCAAGGAACTCCAAAGCTTCCTGGGGTTTGCTAACTTCTACAGGCGTTTCATCTGTAATTATAGCCAGATCTCAGCACCCCTCACTTCTCTGCTCCGTAAGAAGCCCAAGCACCTCATCTGGAACCCTGAAGCCTCAGAGGCCTTTCAGCAGCTGAAAAAGGCCTTTACGTCTGCACCAGTCCTCTGCCACCCCGACCCAGAGAAGAAGTTTGTGGTTGAGGTAGATGCATCTACTACTGGAGTTGGTGCTGTCCTGTCTCAGTATCAATGTAATCCCCCTCGCCTCCATCCATGTGCCTACTTCTCCAGGAAGCTAAGCCCTGCAGAGTCCAATTATGCTATTGGTAATCGAGAACTACTTGCCATCAAGCTAGCCCTGGAGGAGTGGAGACACTGGCTGGAGGGAGCCAAGCAACCATTCTCAGTCCTCACAGACCACAAGAATCTTCAGTACCTAAAAGAAGCCAGGCGACTCAACCCCCGCCAAGCCAGATGGGCCCTCTTTTTCACCCGTTTCAACTTCACCATTAGTTACAGACCTGGATCACGCAACCCCAGGGCTGATGCCCTATCCCGGATTCACCACCCTGAGGAGGTCTCCAAAGCTCCAGAGCCTATTCTCCCAGCTGATCTAATTGTGAGCCCCATCATGTGGACCCTGGATGAACAGATGGAGGCTGCCAGAGAGTCAGATCCAGCACCACCAAACACCCCAGCAGATCGTGCCTACGTCCCTTGTCAACTCCGAACCCAACTGCTCACCACTGCACACCGGGATCCGGACACCCCGGGGCCAATGCCACTCTTTCCCTCCTCCAGGATCGATACTGGTGGCCTGGCATGAGCCGAGATGTCCGCAGGTTCGTTGCAGGGTGTGCAGACTGTGCTATGGCTAAGACGCCTCGTTGCCTACCCATGGGGAAGTTGGTACCTCTGCCAGTGCCCAGACGGCCATGGTCTCACCTCGGCGTCGACTATGTCACAGACCTTCCCCCATCAGATGGCAACACCTGCATTCTGGTCATTGTTGATCGATTCTCCAAAGCCTGCAAGCTCATTCTTCTCAAGGGCATCCCAACTGCGGCTGAAACTGCTGAGGCCCTGTTCACGCATGTCTTCAGGAACTTCGGTATTCCAGAAGATGTAGTGTCTGACAGGGGACCCCAGTTCGTCTCTCGCTTCTGGCGCGCTTTCCTCCGCCTAATGGGTGTAAGTGTTAGTTTGACATCAGGCTATCATCCTCAAACTAATGGGCAAACTGAACGAAAGGTCCAGGAGGTCAGCCGTTTCCTTCGAACCTACTGTCATCGCCGCCAAGACACGTGGAGCAAGTTCTTACCCTGGGCCGAGTATGCACAGAACTCGCTCCGTCAACCCTCCACCGGCCTCACACCCTTTCAGTGCATACTCGGCCACCAACCTCCACTGTTCCCTTGGTCAGGTGAGCCCTCAGATGTCCCAGCTGTAGATGCATGGTTTCGAGACAGTGAGAAGGTCTGGGGTGACGCTTACCATCAACTGCAGCGAGCCATCAACCGCCATAGTCGCCATGCTGACGTCAGACGGTCCTCTGCGCCTGAGTACACTGTGGGACAGAAAGTATGGCTCTCCACCCGAGATATCAGAATGCGGCTCCCAAGCAAAAAGCTGAGCCCACGATACATCGGACCTTTCCCCATAACACACCAGATCAACCCAGTCACATATCGCCTTCAACTCCCTCCTAACTACAGAATCCATCCCACATTCCATGTCTCTCTCCTTAAACCCTATCACTCACCTAGTTCTCTTTCCTCTACAGAGTCTGGTGCTGCCGTGGAACCCCCTTGCCGCTGCTTCTGGACGAGGGGCCTGTCTACGCCATCAATGACATCCTTGACTCACGGCGTCGCAGGGGTCGGCTGGAGTACCTGGTCGACTGGGAGGGCTACGGTCCGGAAGATCGCTCCTGGGTACGCCGCAACGACATCCTGGACCCCGCCCTCCTTGCTGAGTTCCATCTCACCCATCCCAGCCGACCAGCCCCTCGCAGCCGAGGCCGACCGCGACGCCGTGTTCCCTCGTCCATGGAAGCGGCCCCTGGAGGGGGGGGTAATGTCACGACCACACCAGGTCCCTCACCAGCCACACCCACATCTCACACTCCAAGCACACCAGACTCCCCTACGGCCACGCCCACTCCTCACTCTGCAATCTCCCAATCCAATTCCCCTGTTTACTAATCAAGCCATCACCTGTGTCCAATTCCCCTCTCCCTACTTAAGCCCCAGTCACTCTTCACTCTCTGTCTGTTCTCATCTATGGAGAGAGGAAATACTCCAGCGCACAGACTGCTTCCCACGTCACGATTCCCGAAACCCGCTCCTAGGACTCCTGGATCTGGTTTATGCTCTCCAGTTTGGATTCTCTCCTGTGTTCTTCTGAGACTGTTAAGTTGGACTATTTCAGTTAACCATTTTATGATCTTCTGTGCTTTCTTGGATTGATGCCAATTGATGATTTCTACTGCCTCTGTTGTCCTTTGGGAAATAAACCTTTTGAGTTTGGAATTGAATGTTGACTCCTGAGTCTGTGTGCCCTGACACACACACTCACCACAGTTAAACACACACACACACACACCACAGTTAAACACACACCTATTATTATGGGATAACATAGTAATAAACACACATAGGCACACTCAACTCACACACACACTCACCACAGTTAAAAACACACACACATACACAGACGTACACTCACCACAGTTAAAAATCACACACACACACAAACACACACACACACACAAACACACACACACACACACACAGGCACACTCGCCACAGTTAAACACACACACACACACACACACACACACACACACCACAGTTAAACACACACACACACACCACAGTTAAACACACACTCGCCACACACACTAGAGTACAGCACACACACCCACACACCACTAGAATGTCACACACACACACAACTACAATACCAAACACACACACACACACACACACACACACACAGGCACACTCGCCACAGTTAAATACACGCACACACATACACAATCGCCACAGTTAAACACACACACACACACAGGCATACTTACCACAGTTAAACACCCACACCCACACCCACACCCACTCACCACAGTTAAACACACACACATACACACACACACACACACTCACCACAGTTAAACAGACACACACAGGCACACTCGCTACAGTTAAACACACACACACACACAGGCACACTCACCACAGTTAAACTCAAACAGACACACACAGGCACACTCGCCACAATTAAACACACACACACACACACACACACACACACACACACACACACACACATAGAGTACAGCACACACACCCACACACCACTAGAATGTCACACACACACACACACACACAACTACAATACCAAACACACACACACACACACACCACAGTTAAACACACACACATACACACACACTCACCACAGTTAAACAGACACACACAGGCACACTCGCTACAGTTAAACACACACACACACACACACACACACACTGTTACCAAAGTCCTTCTAAGGCAAGTCCCATCACTCGGCCGCCATATTGGACACGCCTCCGGGCAGCTATTTGGGCTTAACAAGACCAGACCCTCCAAAATGAATGGGGAAATATCCATAAGTACAGATTGGCTGGTCGTATGGACTTAAAAAGTATATGGTGTGAATCCCTGTTTAAATCTGAGTTGAACAGTGCCAAAATATACCAGACAGACGCTAAAACAAAGCTAAAAAGACGTCATTTAAAACGGCAAATTGCTTACTGCGCCTGCGCTGATAATCGCGGCATGGCTATCACCATAGTGACGGAGGGAGTAAACAAAAAGCTAACCGTCAGTCATACAGCGGTCAGTAACGCGATTGACTATTTCTACAGTAAGGCAGGACTTCCAGTTTCTCTACTCCGCCATCTTTGCGTTACGATCGGCCGTAGTGCATTTCAATGGGAGGACTTTTGAAGTGATTTGTCTCCTCCTATATAAGTGTCTCTGCTGTTACGCCCCAAAATGAGGATAACAAAACATATAGGAAGGCGAATAGCAAATACGAACGTTACATTTATTTAACTGAGAAGCGGACACAACGAAACAAACACAACAAAACAAAACAAACAGAAAGACCAGCACAGTGGGTTTTAAGGCCTACGAGAGGCAAGCAACCCAGACATAGACCAGGCCCCCCAGCATTTCGCGGGCCTTTTTTGTGATTGTTGCGATCAAAAATGCTTGATTTCGCGGCAGGTTTTCTGAAAAGTTGCGGCAGAAGTTGCGCTGATTTTAGACATTTTATTGCGAGAAAATTGCGGGGGCCAGGAAAAATTGCGTTTTTTTGTTGTTGTTTTTGTTAAAGCAGCACATTTTCATGTGTTGGTGGGTTGGTGGGTAGGTGGTTATAGCTATGCAGTGAACAATGCCATATTGCAACTATAGGTTTTCTTTTATCTTGAGGTTGTTTACCATCTAGAACTGCAGAATGCACATCATGGATGGCTGATGGCAATTATGGTTTTAGTTATCAACCCTTTATATGACTACATGCCATCCAAGTTCATCTGTAAACCAGAACAAAATATTATATTAAAAATATATATCTGAAATAGTGATGAAAGTGCTGTTTTAAAGCAAAGAAGGAGGGAGTGGTTGTTGCATGTCATCATCTTCCGCTTCATCATATTCATCACCATAACCTTAATCATATTGGGCTTGATTGATTGCACTAGTAGACTGTGCCTAAACATTAGTAAAACTGTGGTATAGGCCTACCTAATGTGAAGCCATTGCCAGGGAGCTAGCACTCTTTATATATTTAGAAGCTACAAGTGAAGTAGTTCCACAGCAAGAAGCAAGGCATGAGCTGTACTGTTTGTCATACAATAAATAACTGTGTGGCAATCACTTGTCTGAAAAAAAAATCTGCTTAATTTTAATGCAAAAATATAAAAGCCATCTAATTAGCTTTGTACTTCATACAATCCAAAACAGGATTTGATATCTTAAAACATGGAAAAGATGCAGGCTAGCTTACACAAACCGAAAAAAATTGACTGCTCTGAATTCTGATAGACCTAAGAATGGGAACCAACTTAATGTGCGTTTAGTGTCCTATGACAAAGGGGGCTGGGTGAAAATCAATTTTGTCGAATTCTTCGTGGAGATAGTTCTACAGTAGCCTACATTAGCAATAACTTTCAACTCTGCTTGAATTCGTCATTTACATAACTTGTGATTTTGGAATCCACACGCGCGCGCACACATGGAGGGAGAGGGAGAGAGAGAGAGAGACGCGCACAACGGAAGAGAGCTCATTCAGTCCAATGCGTAATTTAAGGTAACACTTGCCTCATAACATAAACGTAACGTAAATGGCAATAGCCTAAATGATCAAGAATATTGTGATTAGCAGCTGTTTTGAACAGTAATATTTGCACCGCAAAACAAGGAGCAGGAAAAGCTTTGCACCCGTTGATCTTTCACTCGCGAGTGATTGGTGATATTTCGAGAAACCTTCCACTAAGTTGCGGGAAAGGTGCGGTGATTCCTCAAAATTGCATGTGTAGCCGGTGGCGGTCCGCACCGCACACGGGTCTCGAACCCGCCACCCCGCAAGCTACAAACTCCCGGCGTGGGAGTGGAACGCTCTAACCAACTGAGCTAGAAGCCCGAGCTTCTAACTCAGCGTGTTAGAAGCGCCCATGGAATTGGGTGATGAGGATTTACACACTACCACCGAGCTAGCCGCGCTAGCTGGCCTCCATTACACTCACCCTCCAAATCCTCACTCCCATCCGGGTCACGGCACCAATGTAGCCGGTGGCGGTCCGCACCGCACACGGGTCTCGAACCCGCCACCCCGCAAGCTACAAACTCCCGGCGTGGGAGTGGAACGCTCTAACCAACTGAGCTGAAAGCCCGAGCTTCTAACTCAGCGTGTTAGAAGCGCCCATGGAATTGGGTGATGAGGATTTACACACTACCACCGAGCTAGCCGCGCTAGCTGGCCTCCATTACACTCACCCTCCAAATCCTCACTCCCATCCGGGTCACGGCACCAATGTAGCCGGTGGCGGTCCGCACCGCACACGGGTCTCGAACCCGCCACCCCGCAAGCTACAAACTCCCGGCGTGGGAGTGGAACGCTCTAACCAACTGAGCTAAAAGCCCGAGCTTCTAACTCAGCGTGTTAGAAGCGCCCATGGACTTGGGTGATGAGGATTTACACACTACCACCGAGCTAGCCGCGCTAGCTGGCCTCCGTTACACATGGCCGCGATGAAGTGGCGGGGGTTGGTTGAAGTTGCATTGAAGTTGCAAATTGCAACATCCTGGAGGGTCTGATAGACAACAATGCTTGTGTCTGCTGCTCTCCCCATATAATTTATTATTCATTAATTTATTTATTATTTGGGTGATAATGCTCCACAAATCCTCCAGTCCTGTCACTACCTCAGGCCAATTACCCCTGCAAAATGGATAGTTAAGGATAGTAAATTATGTTGATTTTACACGTTTGACTAAACGTACATTTGACAAACTTTCAGGGTGGATATCATCTATTTGTGTTTAGTATACATTTTGAGGATTGTGAAAATACAGAAGTTAGGGGGGATATATCAATAAGGTGTATAGGGGAGGAGTTCCTGCCATTCAGATTAGGTAAAATCTAGATTTTTTTTGTGTTTACTTCAGATGCTCTGCATCAAATAAGATCCAATCATTAGAGGCCTTTGCTTAATCACACACAACAGTTAAACTCAAACAGACACACACAGGCACATTCGCCACACTTAAACACACACACACCACTAGAATGCCACACACACACACAACTACAATACCACTGCTTTTGTAGCCGGTGGCGGTACACACTGCACACGGGTCTCGAACCCGCCACCTGCAAGCTAGAAACTCCCAGCGTGGGAATCGGGCGCTCTAACCACTGAGCCAAAAGCCGTTAGAAGCGCCCATGGAATTGGGTGATGAGGATTT
This sequence comes from Sardinella longiceps, assembly GCA_027497455.2. NCBI lineage: Eukaryota > Metazoa > Chordata > Actinopteri > Clupeiformes > Clupeidae > Sardinella > Sardinella longiceps. The sequence goes on along the minus strand of JAODXP020000016.1, from coordinate 17,312,624 downwards.
ACAGGTACTGCCACCTCGCTAGCTGGCCTACACTTTGAGACAGAAAGGTGATTTTATATTTGTCTGCATGTGTTTTTTTGAAGATATTTTTTAGGGCTTTTTGCCTTTAATTGGGTAGGACAGTAGAGAGGGTGACAGGAAAATGACCAGGAAATGACCACGGTTCAGACTCGAACCCGGCTCCCCGTATTTGTTGTATGACACACAGAGCTATGCCACCCCAGTGTGCATGTGTTTTGACAGAAGTGTGTCATTTTGCAAACAATCTAGGAGTTATGGAAATTTAGTATGGTGTTTGGTTAATTGTGTGTATTTTGTAAAAAGTGTAACACACACAGACCATATACTGTAGCTACTAAAGACACACACAGTTAAACACACACACACACACACACACACACACACCAGAGGAGCTTGAGGCTTGTTCTTCCAACAAAATGTCCGCCATGAACATGGATTCTTACACCACAGACAGACACACACACACACACACACACAACTAGAATACCAGACACACACCCACACACTACTACAATGCCAGACACACACACACACACACACACACACACGGCTACAATGAAGATCGCAGGCAGTCAAGATAGGAAACTTGACCTCCAGCACCATCATGCTGAACTCAAGAGCCCCCTCATAAACCCATGACTGAGTGTGCTCCCTCCCTCCCACAGCACAAACCACTTCCTCACATTTACTGATGACTGGGGCTGTAATGATATTGTATCGAATCGAGATATCGCGATACTGTATCGTGATGCAAGAAGGCAATATCGTGATACGCCCTTTTTGTAACTAGAGATGCACCGATTGAACGGCGGCTGATTTGACCAGCCGATTCTGACCTTTTAGCCATGCTCGGCGATCGGCCGATCAAACATATAATATGCAGATTTTTGATCGGCCTGTAGAACCATGCTGCGCATGTGAGCGCAAGCGCTATAAGAAAGTGAGTGTGCGCGAATGCGAACTCACAGCAGTGATCTGGAGTGTTGATGCATAGGTGAGATGGAGCAATGATTTGCTCGCTAAAGTATGCAATTAACATTGAAGACATACGGTAGTTTGTTTTGGCTTCTACCGAAATTAGCAAACAAACCAACATTACGTGACAGCCTAATATTTTGGATCTTTACAGATCTAATCTCGAGAGGGTGGCAGCACCGCTGCACACGCACACAACAGAGTGAGGAGAGGTATAGAGAGAGTTTTGAAATTGCGGCTCATGTGTAGGCTAGTTTAACTTTAGCGATAGATAAATTCCTATTCATAGGCGGTTCTAGACAGGGGCCAACGGGGGCCCGTGCCCCTGGAGAAGTGACCCTGGCCCCTGCTGTGGCCCCTGTGCTGATCGGCATCGGCATGCACAGAAAAATCCGATCCAGACTCCCGATCCGCTTTTTTTATTAAAAGTCCGCGGTCCGTTTCTCAGCTAGAGAGAGAGACTAGTTCACCAGGACAGCTCAGTCATCCCAAATGGTAGGCTAGAGTTGTCTGTTTTGGGAAGATTGTGTCTTCTACTAGACTTATTTCAGTTGTGAACTCATCCAAATTATTATATTCTGATGTGATGGCAAGCTAATATCCAGTGCTTAATTTGTAAAGTGGGAGGTCCCCGAGCACAGAGGATGAGTCGCTCCGGTGCGAAAAAGAAAAAAAAAAAAGGCGGCGCGGGGGGCTTTCTAAGAAACTGCATGTATTGTATGGCCTAATAACACTAATCACATCAAATCTGTATAGAGTAGCCAACAAATCCCTATGTTTAATGCTGTATTTAGTCAACAAAGCAAGACAATAGCCTACAGTATAACTAAAGCCAGTGAATGGGGATGTAGCCTACCCCGATAAAATAGTCAACAAAGTCCTTGAAAAATAGATATCTCCGTGGCAAGAAAACATTCAAAGACGATGGAGGAGATGGTAGATGGGAGAAGAGATGCTAATTAAGTTCATCTGCGAAAAAACCCCGCTCACATTCAGCACTTGAAATAAGGGCAGTGTTGATCGCGTCCAAGAAGCCCAAGAATTCTCAGTTACAAATGCTACCCCCTCCATCATGACAACATTCTACAGAGGAACCATCGAGAGCATCTTGTCCAGCTGCATCACAGTGTGGGGAGGAAGCTGCACGGAGCAAAACAGGAAGACGCTCCAGCGCGTGGTGAATACAGCGAAGAAGATCACTGGAGCACCACTTCCCTCCCTGCAGGACATTTACACCACCCGCCTCACCCGCAAAGCACTGATGATCACCCTGCACACAAACTGTTCAGCCTCCTGCCCTCTGGAAAGAGGTACAGGTCCCTCCACTGCCGTACCACCAGACTCGCAAACAGCTTCATACACCAAGCAATCAGGATGCTGAACACTCAACCCACTTATTATGGACAATGGGATGATTCAGTTGTAACGGAGAATGGTGTGCAATCAACACCATATTACTGGCGGTTTTAGAAAATTAAATACCACCCGAAACTAAAAAACAGACCAAGCCTCTATTTGAGGATTCCAGAAATATTCTCACAAACCACGAACCTAACTGGCTTCTGAATAACAAGTTAGGCCTATTATTAATAATTATTGTCCAAGGAATGTGGTGGTTTCAGATCAGTCACCCGTTGGATGACAATGCGAAGCTTAGGCTATTTTATTCATCACTATTTTAATTCTCACAAACCGCGCGAACACAATGCGGATTATTATTTCCACGTTATGAATTTATGAATCACCATTTATTGAATAAAAAAAAAACGTTTCCACACTTAAGTTGGTTATTAAATAATTTACCATAGATATGTAGGCTACAGACCAGTAGAGCTGATTTATGTCTTGTAGTAACGAATGTACAATAATAACAAAAAGTGGAGATGAAAAGATTTCAGCTGCTGTAGCCTGGCCTAAACGACTGCTCCCTGTGACCTAAATGACGGCAGGGGGCTTAAACAATTCTTGCCTAAGAGGCCTAATATTGAACTGTATATTATTGTGTCGGGCCGCGGGCCGGGTTCGGGTAGATAACCCATATTGATGTGTCGGGTTACATCGGGCTCAGGCTTTGAAAGCCACGGGCTGGGTCGGGTCGGGTTCTAATTTTCAGGCCCGTTGAGAACTCTTATGATCATGATCTAGTGTATTTCTGTAAAATACTGTGATATAGATAGATATTTAGTCATACCAAGAAAAAAAAAATATCTATGGTATGCTACTTCAAAAAGTAATTATGTAGCCTATTTTATAGGCCTGCCCTACACACAATAGATTTTTAAAAGGCCTAATATAATTTTACAGTTTAGAAATAGATCCGTACAGTATGTTGGCTTTTAGCCTGCTAGCCAATAATTACCAGCATCTTTATGAGATCTCCTGGTAACCACGTACATACTGTAGGCCTATAACTGAAAATCTGTTGTTTTTCCAAGGCGGCCACTAACCACCCCCTTCTGGGTTGGTGAGATGCCATGTACCATACCTTAGTTATGCTGCGATAGCCTAGTGCTGCCACCTTCTGCACACTTGTCATCCTGTACAACCCTCTTTCTCCTCTCTCTCTCTCTCCCTCTCCTCACTCTAGCTAGATTATATGACACACTTATATCATAAAGTGAGATCCTCCTAGACTGGCCTAATTCTGTTGTTTCTGTTTCTTTTTGTTTCTCTTGCCTCCTCTGCCCCGACGCACTGGCTGAGTGATGAACCTCCTGTACCTCCCTGCCACCAACCTCTCCGGAGCCACACACCAGGACCATCCTCCCCTTTTCTCTGAGGCCTGTGATGGATCTGGCCTTATGGCCCCCTGATGACCACTACCTAAATGGCGACCAACATCCAATGAACTCTAATCCCGCTCCAACTACTGACTCCATCCCTTGGCCCTGACTGTCACACAAACTATGTGTATATCATCTCTGACTACATTCAGTACTCATGCTGTTTTGTGTAAACCATGATCAATCTATGCATCAGACTTTACTGATGCTTTATTAGGCCCCAGGCAGGTAGGCTGAGTCCATGTGGCGTGGATCTGCCCAAGGTTTCTTCCTACAAAACAAATTATTTACAAAGCGAAGGGAGTTTTTCCTTGCCTCTGTTTCTCATAGATGCTTCCCGTACTGTCTGTAAAGCGCTGTGAGACAATGTACTGTATTTGAGCGCTCTACAAATAAAATTGAATTGTATTGAATTGTTCATTATTCCATGCTATAACATCTATTTAAAGATTAAAGGTTACAAGAAAATCAATTTTGTGTTCTGCAAAGTGGTTGGAAAAAAGGAATCGGTATCGGCCAAAATCGGTATCGGCTGGTGTAGAATAATTTTCTGAGTGTGACCTAAACACACTAATACTCGGGTAGATGAAAGTCATCACAGTTCTGATATACCAATATGTGTCAGAGGCGGCTATCATAAGACAGCAAGGGAACCTCAGCTTCCCCTAAAATTTCTCCAAAAAAAACGTACATACTATTAATAAAACATGCTAAACGTGTGTCAGTCACTTCTATTGTCTATTAATATCAAAACCGTTTCAAACTGTTTTGATTTTGTTGTTCAGAAATGTCATTTCGGGTCTCTAAACTCACAAAAGTTTTGCCATTAGAATCCCATTGACAACCTGCTGTCCAGCTCCATAGAGGGCCATTGACAACGTTACCCCGGCCATGGACAACGCTACCCGGCGTTTATTGGCTAATTCGGCAAAAATACGCAAAATACGTCATTTCCAGGGAAGCTCTGTTTCACTGGGGGTCAATGGGAGAGGGCGGGCTCGGACAACTCGCTTCCGTTTCATGATTTGACAAGATACTTGGACCTCTTTGATTGGCATTCTGTCTCTCTCACACTGTTCCTGTTCCTAGCTACCGGCTAATAGACAAGCTAAGCAATGTTGAGCCTGTACCAACAACAAATTTACTCTCTTTGTCTGTGTTATCGTTATTAATAATACTTTGCCCATGTCCATGATTTTATTCTCTATTATTTAGTTCATTGATTGATGTACACACGAACTCACAAGTGACTTTTGATTTTCATCAGTGATTCTTGCCTCTGTCACTACTTAATAGAGCTAGCAAAGATAGCTAATCTTCGTCTGATAGTGATTAGCCAAATTTTCAGGCAAGAGATCTGTAAACAAATGTTGCTATGGTTACTACGGCCAGCTCTGAAATGAGAACGTAGCAGCTCATCATGAACGAGACAAGAGAAGGGGACCAAAACAGAGTCATGGTACTTTACAGATGTGTGTTTTGAGGTCAGACATTATTTTAACCTCTTGACAAAGAGAACCCTATAATAAGGCTCCAATAATAAAGCATGTTTAAAGGAATTATTAGGGAATTATTTCTGGTAATTCATTGCAAATTGACTTGGGAGGGTTTTGCATCTGAATAATTTAAATAGTTTAAGCCACTATATAGTGTATGTTGTCATTCAAATGCAATTAAATTACTACAATTAAATTATGCATATTTCAATAGAAAAAAATAAACCTGACAAATGTGACAGCCCATGACATTAAAAACAGAATTAAATAGTTAAAATGAAAAAAAAGAAAAAATACCGATCGCGCAATCTGAGCTTCCCCTATCTGAAAAACCAGCAGCCGCCACTGATATGTGTATACTAATTAACTTCTTGCATAGTGTGTAATGCCCCTAAGACATCAAGCTTGGAAATGCTACAAATTATTGTTAATATCACAATCTGACTGAGTGCATAACACTCCACTCTAGGAGGGTCATAGAAAGTTCAGAGAGGTTATTCGAGGGCTATAATGCAGGTGTGATGGCTGACCTCCAAGTGAACCAGGAAAAAAACTACTCCACCACTCCATTATTTTATTTACCACTCCAATCAGTTAATATCTCATGATTACTGTCCTCCTCCATGACTTAAGGATTACGCTTTTGTACCGAATATATACCACATATACCACATATATAGGGATGAGTTATTAAGGTGTCACCATAAGAGCATTGATTATATCAAGGATTAATTATGATTGCCTACTCAGCAGGCTAGATTTCAGCTTTGTTCTTCAAAAATATCTCACATATGTTACATACCTCTTTGATGAAATGTGTTAGCTCTTACTCATCAGAATGTTGTGCAAAAGAGTAACTATTTGATATTGCTGTACGATGGTTCCAAAAGCAGTAGTTACAGATTTGTGTTACCAGCTTTGAAAAAACATAAGCACCCTGCATGTATAAAAGGCAGGCACTTTCTGTGTTCGGGAGCAGAATCTTCGGATCCTTGCTCCGGTTTATGATTTTGGTTCTCTGACAGAATAAACTGTACTTTTTGCACTCAACTTTGCAGACTCTTTTCCTTTTGGAAGAAGTTTGATTTCAACGTTTATAATGGTGTATTTTTATAACGTCGTGGGCAAGGTATTCGACTCTCATTTCTGGCCCAGAGATTGTAAATCTGACACGACACTGGTCAAACTCTCAGGAGAATCGGAAATCGGTATCGGCCCAAAAACTTGTGATCGGTGCATCTCTATTTGTAACCCTTCAGTCCAGAAAACAACCACATGATATGATGTGATGTTGCTTCCAAGCTTCAAAGCAATATCATTATTATTTTTAAAATTAACATTAATTAAAAAATATTAGTAGCCTCTTAGTAACCTATTCTAGCCATAAACGATTATCAAAAAGATATATTTTTAAAAATCGTGGGGTGTATCAAACCGTAGGTCAAAAAATCGTGATGCGAACCGAATGGTGAGCTGGGTGTATTGTTACAGCCCTGGTGGATTAAATAAGCACTATGGAAAACCTTACAGAAACTGACTCTTAATTATGAAATATGACCTCCTTATACAGAGGTGACGTGACACAGCTTAGCAACTGGTGCACTCACAACAACCTGCTTCTCAATGTGGACAAAACAAAACAGATGATTATTGACTTCAGACGAGCTCCAAACAAACACGCTCCACTGTCTATAAACGACCTTCCAGTAGAGATTGTACCAGTACTAGGTTTCTGGGCATCCACATCACAGACAACTTCACACATGGACACCACAAACATCACCAAGAGAGTCCATCAGCATCTCTACTTCCTGCGGAAGCCCAACTCTCCTCCCCATCCTGACGACCTTCTACAGAAGGATCATTGAGAGTATCCTCCAGGGGCGATTCTAGGTTCTGAACTTTAGGGGGGCTCAGCCCCCAGAGTTGATAGTGGCTCCTGGTTTGAACATCATGCTTTCTAATGCTTAGATTTACGCATTTTTAATCAAAACAACCAGCTACGAAATCGATCCAACCACAAGCACTGACATGCAGCCCCCGTAATGTTGTCACTTCATAAGACCTAAATAATGTTTATAAACACTTATATGCAGAGGTGGCATCAAATGTTTTAAAGTAGTATTGACAAATTTTCGTGGTGATTAGCCTAAAATGTTTTAAACGTACAGTAGGCTCATTATAAATGCTGGTCATACTGGTGAAGGAGGAATTGGGTTTTTCATGGACATCATATTGCTAATGTGCAATGCATTAGATAATTCATTTGATTAATTGCTATGAGAAGCTATCTAGCAACTTGTTAAAATGCACCAGATTGCAGGAAATGGAAACTAATTTTTCCAAAATTTCTTGGGGGAGAACCCCCAAACCCCCCTGCTACTTCTCTTCACAAATGCATCCCATACTCCTCATTAGTCAACAAGTGCTGCCTTCATTGTTGTTGTGTTAAATGTGTCAGGTCATCTTATGATTCAGAATTTTATATTATGTTATTTCAGTGGTACTGTTGTTGTTTCTTGAGCGGGGGGGGGGGGGGTTCTTGAGCGCATACCCCCCAAAAGTGAGTAGTTGCGCCCCTGGTCTTAATTTTTCCATTTAGAGGTCTTGAAAAGGTCTTAAAAGTCTTTAAATTTGTACTTGAAAAATGTGCAGATACCCTGATCTCTCTCACAGACCTGTTTCGCTCGGCTGCTGAGGCCGGTCCGCATGACATCCTAAAGCTGTACAACCCCAAGGGCAACATCATCAACATCTCCCCCCAGCTGGCCCCCAACACCCCCCAGTCCTCCTACAAGCTTGAGGTGGTGGCGGCCGACTGCAACAGTGAGCTGTTAGGTACTCTCTGCCTTGAAGACAGCTAGGGCCAGGGAAGCCGTAGGCTACACCACTGATACATAACGTGTGTTATACAGTACCTGTGTTAACGTTACAGACACAAGAATCATAGGGCTATAAATAACAACAAACACACACACACACACACACACACACACACACACACACAGTGTGCTACTGACACATGACAGTAATTTAAATTTGACTTTAAGGTATATTAGAAAAGTTGCAGTGAAGAGTGAATGTTGTCTGTTTTGTCCTTACAGTTAAAATAACAAAATCATGATGTTATTGATGAGCAGTGAACAAATTCATACCTGAATACAAAGTTAATTTGAAGATCTTATTTGAGGGGATCTTTCCCATGTGTAAAGCAGCAGGCTAATTTTGAAGCTGTGCACATGGTTTCTCGTGTCTTTAGCCTGGTGATGTTCTATTACTGTAACATTTGTTATCTGAATTTTACAAGAGACGTGAGGCTGACATTTTCGTTCAATGTTTTAGGTACAGAGCTTGCTGTGGCACTCGGATTTGATCTATCATCCATGGAAAAAAGGTACAGTCCGCTTTGCACTACAAATCCATGGGCGTTTTTATTTCACATGTTTGTTTGTAACCATAGGCCTTTTTGAGAGTATTAATACCAACCTATTGCTACAGTTGAGTACAGTACAGTAGTTGATGCAGATGCTGAGGTTTCATCCTCTGGTCTGGTACAGGTTACAGAGTCTGGAGAAGAAGATTTTAATAGAGGCAGGAGAGACCCCAGCTATCGTCTATGAGATGAAGAGACAGGTGGAGTCCTTTAGGGAAAAACTTGAGGTAAAAACTAACGGCTATTATTATGATGATGATGATGATGATGATGATGATGATGTTGTTGTTGTTGTTGCCACTGTTGTTGTTGTTGTTGTCGTTGTCATTGTTGTTGTTGTTGTTATTTGATATGGCTAATTTTTAATTCCCCGCAGAGCGTTGAGCACCTGAGTTGGCTTGGCCTGTTTAAAGAACTGTCTGACGCGACCCACAAGCCATCTCCATTCTACCACAAGAGTGGGGTGAATCTGTCAATCTTTTTTTTTCTAATTAGTATTTTCAATTAAGAGAATCAAAAGGCTTTAGTAAAGCAGATATGTCTTTGATATTAATGTTTGAACATCAGGTTGTGTGTTACAGTTGTGGTGAATGATTTGTATGTTATAAATGACAGTAGACAAAGTAGGTTTATGTGTTATAGCTAGGAGGTAGATTATGATATAAATTGTATACTGTGATATTTAGCCCCTGGAAGGTTATGAGCGCTTCTGAAAAAAAAAAATAATGATCTATAGGTATCTTACATGTGTGTGTGTGCTGTGTTTCTCTGTGCCTGTAAGGGTGTTTTGTGCACATTTGTTTCCATGTGCCTCCTGTGTGTGTGTGTGTGTGTGTGTGTGTGTGTGTGTGTGTGTGTGTGTGTGTGTGTGTTTGCGCATGCGTGTGTGTGTGTGTGTATGTGTGTGTGTGTGTGTGTGTGTGTGTACAGGCAGTGGGAGGATGCCGAGATCATGGTTCTGCTGCAGGTGATGTACATGGACCTGGACTTCATCTCCACCTTCAACATTGAGCTGGAGGTGCTGCAGCAGTTCCTGTATGAGGTCTACCGGCGCTACAACAACATCCCCTTCCACAACTTCAAACACTGCTTCTGTGTCACCCAGATGGTGAGACACCCAGGGGGGAGTAGAGATAGAGACTGGGGAAGGAAGTGAAAAAGAGAGGGGATACAGAGAAGGAAAAAGAGAGCGGAAAAGAAAGAAGGAGAAAAGAGATAGAATGAAATATGAGCAATCAAAGAGTTGTTCTTTCACATACTCTATCAACAGGCATGTTTGAATTAGGACTGAAGAAGGACACACAGGTCACCAGTGGAGTCTGGTATTTGTACAGCAATCATACACACAGAAGCTCAAGTTATTGAGAAATTACAGGTCTTACTTCCTACTGTGTCGAGATTCAAGATTGCTCTAAGATTTCTTGAGAGTGTTTGTGTCTAAGCTATATAGTACACATCAAATTGTTTTAAAATGGCCTGTGGCGTTTTTTGTTGTTGTTGTTGATTGTTTGTTTTTCTGCAGATGTATGGCTTGATCTGGTTGACTGACCTCAGAAGTACGATGGACAGTATTGACCTTCTGATGTTACTGACCTCAGCTGTCTGTCATGACCTTGATCACACTGGATACAACAATGCTTACCAGGTGACCCTAACAGCCAATGGCCTCCCTCCTCTCATGGTTATCTGTGGATACGCTTTTCTCAATAGTCAATACATAGTCTAATCTCAATAGGCTGGTATAATAGCGCCATTAATTTTTATTACTTTGTCCAGATTAACGCACGCACGGAGCTGGCTTTGCGCTATAATGACATCTCGCCCCTGGAGAACCATCACTGTGCCGTTGCCTTTGAGATATTGGAGAAGGTAATCCTATAGATTATTCACTAGGGATGCCATTAAAGACAGGGATTATGATTACACAATACTGATCTCAACCTGTTTTTGTCTTGAGTGTTTTGTTTATATTTGAGTTTAGCTATATGCCAAAGTGCATGTGTATCAACCTTTACCTACACATAGTTCTGATTACTTTGGTCTCTTGTTTTCAGTATTGTTTAATTCTGGTCTCCAAGTGGTAATGTTCTGCAATAATATTACATCAATGCCCTCTAGAAAAAAAACACCCTGGTGTATTTCTACTTTCAGAATGAAAACAACATCTTCCGAAACCTAACAACAGATCAGTACAAAAGAATACGAGAGGGTATCATCAGGTATGGACTATGATCTTCATCCAGCAGTTTTCATACCATCTCACTTCTACTGCTGGTTGAAAAGGAAATACTGTAGGCATACCAAAGCTTTTCACTTCCAATTCTTTCTCCCTAGTCTCATTAAGTAGAGCTGAGCTTCATCAGTAGAATTACTCTTGCAATAAACTCTTATTTCTTCTCATTTGTCTGAGAATTATCATGTTTTATATTCAGATATACACAGGGAGTTTTAGGGGCACATGAACCCTCAGAGTTGCTTGTATAAGAAAATAGAAGTTGCTTTTATGAGAAAATAGGTCCATCTTTTTCATCAGTTTCTCCTGTCTTACCTCTGCTCTGCCAGGTGCATCTTGGCCACTGATATGACCAGGCACAATGAGATCCTCAACAAGTTCAAGTCCATCCTCAATGTGTTTGACTTCAGCAACAAGGACCACAGAGACGTGGTGACTTTTATTACTTTCATGGAAATCAAATCCATTTACTGGGCCCATGTACCTTCTCCTGATTGTACACACAGGCATAGTGGTTGTATAATGGGAAAAAAATAGGAAAGTAAAACTGGGATATAGATTGGGTCTGTCTGTGCAATAGATGGCCAAGCATTGCCACAGGCATTCAAATATTACATATTTCAAAGCACATCCCAAATAGCATCTGGCTAAGCGTTAAAAACAGACTAAGATTAAGAAAAAAAAACTAAAATATGTAAATATATAAGTAAAATATGACATAAGTACATTTGTGGGCCCAGCTGATTGCCTCTGGGGTCTCACAGGCTGTGGTCTCAGCTGATGGGGCCTTGCTTTGCCTGCTGTACACTGACAGCTGAGGAGCCTTGAAAAGTCTACATCCCATGAGTTACTGAAACATTCCTTTCGAGTTGCGTGTGTTGCAACAGTTCCAATATTACGGACCCTCTCTGCTTCTGCGTTGTGTTGCAAATTATAGGGAGACTACCGAGGTGGTGGATGAGCACTTTTATTTTCCTGCAACAATGGGTCGTCACAATTATAAAAACAGTGGGTGTCACGTCGTGGGCTTGAGTCTTGTTCATTATGAATAATCTGAGAATTACTTAGCAAAAACTAATGCACTGTAAATAGGACCCAGATAGCAGTGGATTCAGGACAGACTCCGCCTTCCTACATCCACTATAATTACTATAACTATAGGCTATAACAGACTGAAGAATATTGCACATATGATAAATTAAATTGTATTTCAAATTAAAGTGTATGTTGTTATGTTATCTATTATGTATAGCATCTGATGGACCTGGGTTACTAATGCTGGCCTTTTCCTATTGTCACTCCAGCTGATGATGATCCTGATTAAGGTGAGCGATATCTCCAATGAGGCACGGCCCATGGATGTGGCCGAACCCTGGCTGGACTGCTTGCTGCAGGAGTTCTTCAATCAGGTGGGGCAATGACACACACGCTGACATGCACACACACACACACACACACACACACACAGGGGTGTTATGGCCGTTGGATGCGGGGGTACGGATAATTGATCCGTATCTTAGCTTTTCACTCTAAATATTAGTCATTCATTTTCAAATATAGCACACACACAACACTAAAAAAATACCTCTGCCCACACACATACAAAACATCTACAGTATGTGTCATCCAGACACTAAGCTCTGGCACACTGTACCATCTTATTATAGAGTGACATGGAGAAGCTTGAGGGACTTCCTGTGACTCCCTTCATGGACCGAGACAAAGTCACCAAACCTTCATCGCAGACCGGATTCATCCGCTTTGTCCTGCTCCCCTTGTTCATGGAGCTGGCCAACCTCTTCCCTTGCCTGGAGGTGACACACACACACACACACACACACACACACACACACACACACACAGAAAAAGATCCAGATGGAGATGGAAAGAGGGAGAGAGAGAGAGAGAGAGAGAGAGAGAGAGAGAGAGGCTTGCAAGTTCTACCATTTTCCTTCAGGGTTATACTGCCCCCTGGAGTAATTGAAGTGCAATCAGGCCTTTAGAAATCCATCATTAAACTCAGCTGCTGCCTGTTTTCCTCAGAGTGTCAGCAAACTCTGGACACCTCTGCTGAAGAGACAATTTAATAGGACAACTTAATATTATTATCTCAACTTGTTGGCAGAGCAGCAGCATCTTAAACAGGAGGGTGCCTTAGCAAACCCAGGTTCGAGTCTGACCAAGGGTCATTTGCCCATTGCAGCCCTCACTCTCTCTCCCACACATATCATGTATCTCTTCATTGTCCTATCGCACTTATAGCAAAAAGCCCCAAAATATAACATTATTATACAATATAGAATATATATATGTGATATTGCAAATACAATATGCAATATTGTACATTAACATACAGTATGCTCAATCATATCCCCACTCAAGTCTTGTTTGATTGCTGCAGCACCATATCATTGACCCGGTGCGGAAGGCCTTGGACTACTACACAGAGATGGAGAAGGCCCTGGAGAGAGAGAAGCAGAACCGGGCTCAGAATGATAAGACTGGGAAGCCCAAAGACACCTCAACCTCATCTGGGTCAAAGGAACCCGAACCACAGGCTGATGCCGGGTCCGGTCTGAAACCCACAGCAGTGTGATTGCCATTGGAAGACTCTCTCCTCTCCACCAAGAGATGCCAGGCTGTTCATAAACCACCTTTTTAATTAGTCGGCTATTCTAACTGAACTATTCAGTGCAATAAAGTATTTGCTATAGAGACAAAGCAAGGAGAAAACATACTGTAACAGTCAACAATGATGACCAAGACTCATTTTACATTTTATATGTTTTAATATTATTTTCAAGTAGAAATGGTTGAGTTGAATGGTAGACTAAATCGTAATTACAACCTGAGAAGTATGGTGTCAGGATTTACAATATGTCACAAAGATTAATACATTTTGAAATGGAATTTTGTACAAAGAACCAGTAAAGGAACATGCCACCATTTTGGTAACCTGGTAAACGCTTTCTGGTGCTGTTTAAATTAAAAATGATTGGATCAGCCCTTGACTGATAGCTTGTAGTTTTCTCCCGCTGCATTCACTCTGTTCACTGATTGGCCAGAAGGAAATATGAATTGATTATCAACTTACAACCAAATTGTCACTACATACCGTACGTGATACATGTTCACATTTTATAATGCAGTAATAATTAGGCAAAATTCTTGATTGGTATAGAAACTATACGATGCAGGTTGTAGGCTTTGGTATGGTATCAGGGGGTACACAATAATTAAACATTTGGGAACCACTGGCCTAGCAGAAAATTGGTTATTCACCCTCCTGCCTGGAGTTACATATGGGTAAAAGCATTTTGGTCTCAGTGCATTTGTTTTATAGTCTGGCAACCCCAAGTTTACCTTTAGCGTAGCATAGGTGCTGGAAAGTAAAGTAGCCAAAGAGTTGCTATCTGGCAACTTTATATTCCAGCGCCTATGCTATGCTACAGCTAAAATAAAGCTGAAATTAGGTTGCCGGACAGGGAAAACGCATGCACCGAGAACAAAATACTTTTACACACGTATATAACTCTGTTGACTATGTCATACAGTCTGGCCCAATGCAATTGAAATAGGTTTCCGTTTGGATATGACATATTCTCTCACCTGGCTCTCACGCCTACAACTTTCGCTTTCAGTATTAACAGATATCTGGCCAGTTCTGATCCATTTTGACATTGTAGTGGTACTAAATCCTCAAGATCATGGATGCTAATGTCATGTACCAATTTTGTGAATGTAATTCGAAAGTGGGGGGAGAATAACAAACACGTTCCTATCCTGTAGGACTACAACATTTTGAGACATCGCTCTGAACTGTGTGCTGATTGGCTAAACCGTGGAGCAACCGAGAGAAACAGACTTCAGGGCTTCAGGACTTCAGGACTTCAACAGACAGAGGGGGGCTTTGACCAGACAACGTATGGAGATAAAATGTTTAGCGGAAGTACATAGGATGGCATCGCCAGGCTAATATAACTCTAGATAAGAGGGTGAATAACCACTTTTCATTAAAAGATGGAAGATTCCTTTAATGTAAGATCTTTCATAACAACAAAAACACCAGAAGTTACAAAAGCATAGTAAATACAATGTGATATGGACATGACAGTCTAAGTCTGTAGGCCAATGTTGCTCTCTTCCATTTACTTCAAAGTGCAGGCAAGGCTTGAAATCCAAAGAGCTAGTGGTAGTTATTCAGGAAAAAAAAGGCTGAAGGGACAGACCACAATTACTGGCACCCTTACATTTCATACACTGAAAAGCTCCCGTCAATACTACACATTTTATTCATCTCCTAAAAAAACTCTCCAAACAGCACATTTTCATGCATGTACCATTTTTGAAAACCAATTCTCTTTTAAACCAAGTCAATTCTCTTTTAAACCAACACTTTCTGTAAAGCATTCAAAATATGTATTCTCTTGTCTTTCTCGTGTTAAAAAATGACATTTCACCGATGTTTGACTTTAATTGTTATATTATTGTGAACCATGGTGTCATGGAATACAACTTGAAAGTCCATATACTCCTTGGTTAACTTTAAGAAGTAGAGTATCTGACTATTTTACATATTTTCTAGGGGGTACAAATAATTGTTACACATGTTTTTGTGGAAAATATTTATTTATTTATGATGCATTGTGTTTTCTCCAAATACATGTCTTTATGTTGAAGGTTTGGTTATTCTCCATCAGTTTCATTGTGAGACTAACATAAATTCTGAAAAGATCAATTTTTTTATTCTACTTTATAGTCAACTTTACCAGGGGTGCCAATATGCGCCGTATAAGGAAGTGACTGTAGGAAGGAGTGGCCTCTAGCTATACATGTATTATGTATATACTGTATATTAGGTTGTGTTTGGCTTGTTTTTTCTATTGTGATCTCTTATTCGACGTCTCAACTTCCTAATACAGCTGAAGCTAAAATTACTCCTACTGTGCCGCACAGTGCACCTACTGCTGCTATTCCTCCCTCCCCTACTGCTGCTGTCACCACTGCTGCTCCATATGCCCAAACAACTTCGAAAAGAGGCCTCTCTTTCTCTGAGCCTGCATATACATCTCATTGGTGTAGTGTTTTCCTCCATTGTTATGCACCATGCAGTCTATTTTATCCAGCAGTGCTTTGACCTGATCTCCTTGGCGATCTTGACACTTATTATCAAAGAAGTGATATTTATACCCATACGTTTCTACAAGAGATAAGAAAGCCTTATTTCTTTTCAGAAATGTCTCTTCATTTTCTTCTCCGAGTGCATCCTTATGAGTGAATAGTACTAAGGTATAGTTTACAGCCGCTTCTCCAAAATTCTCCTGGATCCACTTCACTGCATCCCTCTCCTCCTGTGTCAGTCTAGCGTCTGCTCTGATCACCAGTAGGAAGGCATGAGGCCCAGGAACAGACACTTCAACACACTCCACGATTACTTTTTTCAGCTCATCTGCCCCCATGGCTGTATCACACAATCCAGGTACATCAGTCACTTGAATTTGTCTACCTTCAAAGACAGTTTCACATTTGGTCGCAGAATCTGCTGCTAACCGATATCCAAAGCATCTCTTCCCTAGGATGGTGTTTCCTGTTGCGCTCTTTCCACTTCCGGTTTTACCAAGCAGTACAATCCTCAGCTTCTTCTCTGTGAACACAAAACCTGGGGAATTAGATCTGAAGCATTGAATTGAATTGAATGAACTTTATTGTCCACAGTGTGGACATTTGTCTTCAATTTCACAATTAAAAACAACTTACAGACATGACAGTACAAACCAGTGCAAAACTGGCACAACACCGGAGGGTGGGGGGCACCAAATAATTTCAGGGGAGGTGCGGAAGGTGTAATGTAAATCATATGTAAATGTAATGTAAATGTAAATTATATCCCCACTCAAGTCTTGTTTGATTGCTGCAGCACCACATCATTGACCCGGTGCGGAAGGCCTTGGACTACTACACAGAGATGGAGAAGGCCCTGGAGAGGGAGAAACAGAACCGGGCCCAGAATGACAAGACTGGGAAGCCCAAAGACACCTCAACCTCATCTGGGTCAAAGGAACCTGAACCACAGGCTGATGCCGGGTCCAGTCTGAAACCCACTGCAGTGTGATTGCCATAGGAAGACTCTCTCCTCTCCGCCAAGAGATGCCAGGCTGTTCATAAACCACCTTTTTAATTAGTCGGCTATTCTAACTGAACTATTCAGTGCAATAAAGTATTTGCTATAGAGACAAAGCAAGGAGAAAACATACTGTAACAGTCAACAATGATGACCAAGACTCATTTTACATTTTATATGTTTTAATATTATTTTCAAGTAGAAATGGTTGAGTTGAATGGTAGACTAAATCGTAATTACAACCTGAGAAGTATGGTGTCAGGATTTACAATATGTCACAAAGATTAATACATTTTGAAATGGAATTTTGTACAAAGACAGTAAAAGAACATGCCACCACCTAGTAAATGCTTTGCTTCGTACAGAGGGTCTGGACATTCGGAGAAACAATTGCTTTCTGGTGCTGTTTAAATTAAAAATGATTGGATAAGCTCTTGACTGATAGCTTGTACTTTTCTTGCAGTTCATTCACTCTATTCGCTGATTAACCAAGAGGAAATATGAATTGATTATTATATATGTCATAGCCTGGCTTGCACGACCAGATTCAGAAATGAACTGTGGTCCTGCAAAGCTAGCATTTCCTGGAAATTCCAGGCAGGATTAATTTAAACATCTATCAAACTTCTATCAATGTTATGGGACAGAGCTGGACAGAGTTCATCGGAAGCTTGTGTCCTTCAGCCTGCTCATTGGGTTCAGATTTTTCAGGCCTTGAGAGTTGAGGAAATTGCCTCCTTGGCCATATGGACCGTATGTATGGGCAGGCCCAGGCTAATGATGTCATGGAATACAATTTGAAAGTCCACATACTCCTTGGTTAACTTTAAGTGGAGTACCTGTCGAAAATGATGGATTTACATGACTATTTTACATATTTTCTAGGGGGTGGCAATAATTGTTGCACATGTGTTTTTCTGAAAAATATTTATTTCTTTTTGATGCATTGTGTTTTCTCCAAATACATTTCTTTATGTTGAAGGTGGGATTTTCTCCATCAACTTCATTGAGACTAACATCAATTCTGAAAATATCTTTTTTTTCTACTTTTTTTCAATAGTTATAACCAGTTTGGTTTGTTTTTTCTATTTTTACGTCTTTTTTGACGTTTCAACTCCCAAATCGCAGCTCCTGCTACTCAGTGTTGGGGATAACGCGTTACAAAGTAACGCGTTACTGTAATTTCGTTACTGTTGTCAGGAACTTAATAACGTAACGCATTACAGTTCAAATTTCACTAACGTCATTACAGTTACTAGACTATAGTAACGTTCGTTACAGCGTTACCCACGATTTTGTTCAGTGACATTCAGATTAACAAATTTACATGTAAATCAGTGAGCTACCGGTAGGCCAACATGAATTGCTGTCAAAACCGCGTTGTTTTTATAAGTGGCGCATGCGTGCCTAACTGGTTGCTGTGGAAATCGATTGATTTAGTGAGAGGGAGATGGAAGAGATAGTCAGGAGGGAATTCGTCGGAAATCATGAAGATCGTGCACTTCTGGACAAGTTTTTGATTTTTGGCACGGTGTTAGATATAGGTCTAAGGTTTTCAAAAATCAATGGATACAAGTTGGGGTGACCCCCTAGTGGCTGGTATACATACAATCCAAAATGGCCCCCAATGGAAAAAGATAAGACTAAATCTAGGTTTCCTTTAGTCTTAAATTGTCGTATAATGTCATTTTTCTTCTTTGTTTTACACAAGGAATCCAATTAGGATATCTTCTCATTTTAGATATAATTTTATATTAATTATATTAATTATATTATGTTTAGCTAAAATAAACTGTCAATATCTGTGGAAAAGTCACACAAAATTGGAGGTCTCAGATTATTATGACACCTTCCATATGCATGCCAAGTTTTGTGATATTCCGCTCATGGGGGGACATACAGTAAATTGATTTATGACATTTTACACCAACTGGCCAGCAGGGGCCGGACATTTTTCTGCGAATAATTAAAGAACCATAGAGCCTAAGGGGACCACATTTTTATGTGCTTGTCTTCAGGGGCCATGTAAACCTATCCCATGATCACCCATTCCATGTATAGCGCCACCTGATTAAAAATGTGAGGTATTGTAATCAGTGTAAACAGGTGTCTCTGACTGACATGGTCAAAACTGCACAAAATAAGGTCTGTCAAAATGCATGCCAAGTTTTGTGTTGGCATGTTGGCAGGAGCTGGTCACTAGTGACTCGGTCCCACCCAATATGGCTACAAAAAGTTTGAAAGGAAAAATACCCCTGGAGTCTGCAAGAGTGGGGGTGGAAGATGGACTCATAGGCGAAAACAACAGCAGCAGCTCTGGCAGGACACAAGCTACAAAGTTGCATCTGTGGCTGGAAAAAGATAACATCAGAGAAGGGTTGGAAGCCTCAAATCTTGTGGCCTAAATCTTGTCAGAAAAATGAGTGGGGAACCATCAATATATCTCCTTGAGGGGCTGCAAGGTGGTGTAGAGAAGAAGCTGGAAAAGATTGGAGAAGTCATCTGCAGCTATGGGGCAGAGAGATTTGGGGTGAAAAGCGAGCGCCGTAAGATACTGAAGGAACCAGCTCATTCCAAGTCCAGAAGGCAAAGAGAGATTGAAAGGCTGGTGAAGGAAAGAAGGTGCCTGAGAAAACAGTGGAAGAAGGCAGCGGAAGTGGAGAGGAACTTGAGGCACTTCAAGGTGACATCAAACAGCGTCTGAGAAGAGCTGAATGCCTGAATGCTGAGAAGAGCTGAATGCCTGAGAAAGCAACCAAGAAGAAGGAGAGAATGAAAAGTGCCTTCTACAGAGATCCCTACAAGTTCGTGAAAGCCCTCTTCGTCAAGGAGAAATCTGGGACCCTCAAAGCTACCTCAGAGACCTTCTCCGACAACCAGAGTCACGTACCAGCCAGTATTCTGGGTGACATGCCACCAATCCAACCAGCTGAACACCAGATGGTAACGAGGCCCCTTACATGGGGCGAAGATAACATCAGAGCACAGTATAGCGGGCAAGAGCATCATCAGCCCCTGGGCCCAATGCCGTTCCATATAGACTCTAAGAATACGCTGGGAGTATTGAGGTACCTCTGGAAGCTGATGAGAGTGGCATGGAAAAAAGGAATTCTTCAAAGAGAAGAATTCTTCAACCATCGACCAATTCCGTCAGATCAGTCTCCTAAATGTGGAAGGAAAGATATTCTTCAGTGGTGTGGCTCAGAGGCTCTCAGCTTTCCTATAGAAGAACAGCTTTGTTGGCAGCTCAGTGCACAAAGGACGGATAAGTGGATTCTCAGGCTGTCTGGAACACACAAATGCCATCTGGCACCAGATACAGAAGGCGAGGAAGGAGAAGAACGACCTGCATGTGGTCTTTCTAGATCTAACCAATGCCTTCAGATCTGTGCCGCATGAAATGTTGTGGATAGCGTTCAACTTCTTCCAAGTCCCACAAGGCTGGTCAAAGCCTACTTTCAGGACCTTCAGTTTTATATCACAGTGCAGGCTAGCACAACTGCCTGGCAGCACCTTGAGGTTGGCATAATGGTGGGCTGCACCATTTCCCCACTGGCGTTTACCATGGCAATGGAGCTCATCATCCGGGCATCGCGATGGTTGGTTGGAGGAAAGCGGTTGAAGAACGCACTGTGTCTTCCTCCAATACGAACACCTGCATGCACCAAACGCCTACTGGATAAACTCCAGAAAAACATTCAAGGGGCACGGATGGAAGGATAGAGGGGCTTTAATTGTGAATGAATTGGGTCTTTGGTCTATGAATTGTGAATAAATCCATAGACCTGTGGTTTGATAGCCTGGGGGTACCCATGCTCCTTTACGTGGTCCATTTCATTTCACTCTGCAAAGCAACATGGTGACCATGGCTGATTTTCTTGCCTGCTTTCAGGTAGACTGGACCGCCCTGCCAGTGACGTAACACCTTCGGCGTTGTTTGTCGCTGGTCTGGCCAGCTACAATCTACACAGGGTTTCTGAGCCCCCGAAAGATCGGGAACTTCATCTACTTAATCGAGAACCAATCAACTTTGAGCAGCTTCAACGGCCCTTGTTAGAAGCGTGTTGAAGGCAGTCTCAGTCCTCAGTTACTCAGTCCTGTTACTCAAGCAGTTCCCTTCACGTCACATACGTCAGAGGAAAGAGTGGTGTGATTGGTTTAAGCTTCAGCACAGCTTTTTCTGACATCGACCAGTAGCAAACTGAGGCATTTCAGGGAGGCCTCCAATTTTGTGCAGTTTTGACCATGTCAGCCAAGAATACCTGTTCACACCGATTACAATACCTTACTTTGGGTTTTCATTTTTAACTTGGTGGCGCTACACATGGAATGGGTGATCATAGGTGATCAATTTACTGTACGGCCCCCCATGGACAGAATATCACAAAACTTGGCATGCATTCAGAAGGTGTCATAATGATCCGACACCTCCAATTCTGTGTGTCTTTTTCACAGATATTGACAGTTTATTTTAGCTAAAGATGACTATGACAACAGATTTAATATAAATATTTTACCTAAAATGAGAAGATCATATCAGAATTGGATTCCTTGTGTCAAACAAAGAAGAAAAATTACATTATACAATAATTTAAGACTAAAAGAAACCTAGATACAGCCATTTCTTGTATGCATACCAGCCATTTTGGATTGTATGTATACCAGCCACTAGGGGGTCATCCCAACTTGTATCCATTGATTTTTGAAATCCTTAGGCCTATACCTAACACCCTGCCAAAAATCAAAAACTTGTCCAGAAGTGCACGATCTTCACAAATTCCCTCCTGACTAAGAGAGAAGTCATGGAGAACACTGGCATTCGCATTATTTTCAGGTAGGCTAGTTGCCTGCAAAGGCAAAAACATGTCGATTAAGTGCTCGCTATGTCCTGGTGATAAACAGCTTTCCACTTCTACACAGTCAATGAGCAATTTGTCGAAGCACTTGGCCAGACAGCACAGTCGTACAAAGCTGGTGGCTAAAAATCCCCATAGCCACCGTCCCGGTAATGATGGGACTGCCCCAGCACCCAAACAGGCGAAACTTAGGCTAGGCTACATCAGGAGAGGGAGGATTACGACAGGTAACATCGCAGGCAGAAATAAATAATCTAGTTGCAGCCTATGTTCTGGAGGACATGGTTCCGCTGTCATCAATAGAATCCCTCCGTTTTAGGAGAATATTAAGCAAAATACCAACAACGCGAGCTCACATATCAGACAGAAAAACATTTTCGAGCTACTTGAGCAAATGTTATGCTGTAATCAAATCGGATCTCAAAAAGACATTTGAGACCACAGAATTCGTTTCTACAACGGCAGATATATGGAGTGCTAACAACAAAAGTTATCTCGGAATGACTGCTCACTGGATTGATGAAAACTTTCAGCGCGAGAAGGCTGCCATTGCCTGTAAAAGGGTCAGAGGGAGACATACATATGACGTTATAGCCAGCGAAATAGAGCAAGTTCATTCAAGTTATGGGCTAAAAGTAAAGTAACGAGTAAAGTAACAAGTTACTTTTTAAAATTAGTAACGAGTAAAGTAATCTCATTACAATTCAAAGCAGTAACTAAAGTAAAGTAATTAGTTACTTTTTAAAAGTAACTTCCCCAACACTGCTAATGTCACAGAATAGGTCTATCCAGCAGTTGTGAATCAAAGATGGTATATTATTTGATAAAGTAGGGATAGACTTACCGGGGGTCTGTGGGTAGTCCCCCAGAAAAAAATTTAATAGTTGGATGTTTTTTCCTGCATTTTGGTAAATTTTATTATTAGGCTATTTTTAAATTATCCTATTACTTTAGCACTTCATGTGAGATTTGAAGTTTGATGTTGCACTAAAAAGTAGTATTGCCGGGAAAATACTGGAAATACTGAGGACGACAGCCCTGCTTGAATGATATGTTCAACTCCATGGTAATAGTAAGTAAGGATAATACAAGGCCTACTGTATGAGAAAAGATTGTTTATTTTGGAGTGTTAATGCTCTGGTGAAATGTGAATGATAAGGGAAAACTTCACTCTAGGAGCATTAGACTCTTTGCTACTGTCATTGGCTCACTGTAAATCAAAC
Source organism: Sardinella longiceps (assembly GCA_027497455.2). Lineage (NCBI taxonomy): Eukaryota > Metazoa > Chordata > Actinopteri > Clupeiformes > Clupeidae > Sardinella > Sardinella longiceps. Next base: position 17,289,483 of record JAODXP020000016.1, on the reverse strand, counting down.
ATAGGCTTCATTCTTGAAATGGAATTAAAAATCTATCTAGATTCTTTCCAGTGTATCAGTTCACTATCCATGCCTTAGATTCTTGAGCAAGGTAGGCTCTTTGCCTTTCAAGGTAATTATCATACTTTTAAGCTGTAGTTTCAGTTATTACCTTTGCCACCTATAGGCCTATGACTTCCAATAGCTTTAGAATCAAAAGAAAAAAAAAAAGTTGAAAGCATGTATTTTGATATTTTATTCCTAGTTTATTGCGCAAAGAAGAATGAATGTGCAATAAGGCTGCATCATATTCCTTTCTATCAGGGGTAGTCCTAACCTCTCGGCTATGTCCTGGGTGAACAGGCACCTTATCTTTCACCCCCTCTATTGCACAGGTATGGCCCTTGGTAATAGAATATTTGGGTAATAGAAAATTCATCTGTTCAAATTGTAGGTCTATCATAAGGTCCGGTATTTTTTTGTTTTGTTTTACTTGAGCTCTTGGTTACTAGATGGAACTCCAGCAGCCAATTAAGCCACCAGATAAAGATAGTTCCCTAAAAATATGGGCGATCTTTAAACTGAAATTGAACCATGTATTGTCGAGCAAGTACATCCAGTGAATTTGCCTGGTTGTCTAGCTTAATTGGCCTAAAATCGCCACTGGTATCCTCATCCTCACCCATCACAGTGGAAACTGCACTGCCACAGAATGAAAGGCCCTGCAGCAGACCGTGAGGACAGCTGAAAAGATCACTGGGGTCTCTCTCCTCTCCCTCACTGACATCTACAATACTTACTGTACACACACACACACACACACACATCCACCCCTCCCTCTCACTCACACACAACCCACTCACTCTTCTCCCTACTGCCATCAGGCAAAAGGTACCACACACACACACACACACACCACTCACTCTTCTCCCTATTGCAAAAGGTAGTGCACCATAACTGCACCTCATCAGACATGGTCTTTAGAAGAGGCACTTACATGAGAAATGTAAGTTTGTAAGAAAGTGAAATTACAAATATGCAGTGGATGTTATTATTATTATTATTATTATTATTATTATTATTGTTTGGACTCAAAGATCATTTTTGAATAGACTTACCTACTTTGATGGCTTTGATGACTTCAGAGGCTGGTCCTACACCTGCTGAGGTGACTGCTCTGCATCTGAACGTGTACTCTGTGTTTATGAACAGATTGTTCACAGCGACTCTCTCAGCTTGTGCCACTGTCTGCTTTAGCCACACATCCTCTTCACAAACACAGAACTCCACCAAGTAGGAGGTGATGTTCTCTGTTCCATATTTGGGGGGAGAAATCTTCAGTATCACACTGCTGTGTTTTATGTCACTGACGGTCACTGACTCAGGCTTGGAAGGAGGCTCAAAGTTCTCACTGACAGAGAAGCCGTGTTCATAAAGATAGATGGTGGAACCTTTCTGGTTCTCATCTGCAGAACCGACCACCAGGAACTTGCAGTTCTTGTTTTCTTTGTTGGCCTCTGCAAAGTCACTGAAGAGTTTCACCTTTCTCCTAATTTCCTCTGCTGTTTTCCTTGAGGTGTACCACTGTTCCTTTTCAACATCATTACTGAGTGGATCTTGAGAGGCATTTGGTGTGGTTGCTCCACTTAAGTAGTTGGATAAAGCTGACAGATACGGTTCAGCACTTCCCAGTGAGGTGAAAACAAAACACACAATATGCTCTACACCAACACTCTCCTTGTACACGTGATTCAGCGATGGCATGATCTTGGAGTTTGTCATCATGTTGGTGAAAGACTGTAAGGTGTAGATTTCTCTCTCCTTGGAGTCCATCCACTCAAGCAGGTCATTGCTGTTGAAAGGAGAAGAATGTCTCTTCTTCAATATCTCTGCGAGGTCAGCTTCCTCTTCTCCTCCTCCTCGGATTGAAGGAATCTTCTCAGCCATTTTCTTTTGGAATGTGAGCTTGTGCTCCAAGAAAATCTTCTTAAAATCTTTAAGTTTTTTGTGAATCTGGGGGAACTGCTGTGCAATGGTGGTTTGCATAAGATCATTGTATCTCATTTCCAGATCATTGAAGTCTTCTAAGACATTCTGTGCCTCTTGAACTAAACCTAGACTTATCTCTCGGACAAGTTTAGCAGCAGAAGAATCTATAACTGTCAGAGGCAACAGCCAGACCTTCATTGGGACAGCATTTTCTCCTTTGGCTCCTAGTAATGTTGGCAAGCTTTGGTAGATCTCCACTGCATCTTGGAAAGTTACCGGATTCTTCTTGAGTGAAAAATCTCCATAGAATTTACAGGAGACTGTCTCAACATTCTTTCTGTCCTTGTCCTCCATTTTTAGTGAACCCTCTCCCTCTACGGAAAGACAAGGAATCTTCTTGATCATCACCTTCATGTTGCCCTGGATGTCTTGATGATTCTCTTGTTGAGTCACCTCACGGTCAAAGATGAAAAAGGCTTGAGCCCCATACAGGATTCCTGTGACTACATGCGTTGCTATTCCTTTATCAAATACATCCTGATGTTTTATATTGCCTCTTCCAAGCTGATCCATGGACAGCTCCTGGAACTTGGTGGTGGTTTTGTAGGTCAGTGTTACTCTGGCCTGATTTCTAGATGTCTTCTGATCATTCAGGTATTTGGCTGATCCTCCAACCTCTATTAGACCACCCAGGAAACTTGCTTTCAGAGAGGCACTGACATTTAGTGATGAGGATTTATCTTCAATTGATTCAGAGGCCACTATCTCAAATTCAGTGTTAGGTTTTGGTCTGTTCCTTGTAAATGAGTCCAGCATACCACTGTCCCACAATGTTATTCCTGCCAAAAACAGATCAGTTAATTCTATTATCATTGCAGAACTGTACAAGTAGTGTATGACTAAACAGTTTTTCTTCCCAGGTTTGTTTGCCTATAATTGTGCATGGAATAACCTGTTAGCATTCTACATGGAATATGGCGCAAGCATTTGAGTGAAAGACCTTCAGACTTGCCATATTAAAAGTTCATAATCTGGTCAGGATGTTTTAGTTTCACCATGCAGTGTTGTATTTAGAAAACCAGCAGTTGGTTGCACAAGCTGAGCCTAGGTTTAGTGGGGGACCGCCTTCCATTCCGACATACCCCCACTCCGACATCCTTCCATTATGACATCCACCATTCCT
>JAODXP020000016.1:17269315-17286232 GCA_027497455.2 Sardinella longiceps | reverse complement strand
ACTTGCAGATTTCACGAGCATTGGCGGTTCGTGCTCCAGCGGTTGGCATTCCTGGCGGCTTTTGTGGTCTATTTGGAGACGGAATCCCTGGTGACTCGAGAAGAGGTTGCTCAGATATTAGGAAGTAAGTAGAAGACCCATGTTCTGGGCTCTGTGAACCTGTGAATTCCTCCATCTGTCTTATTAACCACTTTTTCTTTACATTGTAGTTGAAATAGACAGAGAGAAGGGGTTTCACTTGGACATTGAAGATTACCTGGCAGGTGTTCTCATAATGGCAAGCGAACTGGTGAGTCAAATCACACTTTTCCTCTGTGTCTAGTAGGCCTAACGTTACTTGCATTGGAGCAGCAGTAGTAGAATGACTGGAAATCTGTGGAACTAATGTATTCAAAATGAAACTGATTGTTGTCATTGCTGATGTTCATCATGATGTCTGCATCTAGGCTCCTGCAGTATTAAATGTATATGATATTCAACCTGTCTGATATTTGTTGTTGTCTCAGTCTCGCTTGGCTGTGAACAGCGTAACGGCAGGAGACTACGGACGCCCGCTGCGTATCTCCAATTTCATCAACGAATTGGACTCTGGTTTCCGCCTGCTCAACCTGAAGAATGACCCGCTGCGGAAGCGCTACGATGGCCTCAAGTATGACGTGAAGAAGATCGAGGAGGTGGTCTACGACCTCTCCATTCGAGGCCTGGCAAAGGAGCAGGAGGCTGGAGGTGACAAGTAGAGAGAAGGGGAGCATGGGATATTATGAACAGGGGGAGGACGAGGAGGGTGCAGGAGCCTACTTGTATCACCCTGTGCTGGGACTGCCTCCCTACCTCCCTCCTTCCCTCCCTCCTGAAAATATCATGGTGCATCCCAGAGACTTCTCCTGTGATTGAGCAGGATATATGGGGAGAGATTAGAGAGGTGGATAGAGAGAAATAAAAGGGAGGAGAGGAAAGAGTGAATGATGGCCCCGGCTGCCTCAGACATGTGGAGCTGTGTGTGTGTGTGTGTGTGTGTGTGTGTGTGTGTGTGTGTGTGTGTGTGTGTGTCTGTGTTGGAGAGAGAAAGAGAGTGAAAGTTATAAGTGTGTGTATATGAAAAAGAGTGAGAGAGAATGAGAGAGAGCAGTTTGTTGGCTGGCCAAAGTTACAAAGGCCCATATTTTGAGGCGAAGCTACAGATTTCTCGCCAGAGCTGAGAAACTATTTGCTTTTGTACAGTTGTATTCAGCGCTGCGCCCAGTTTGACTTCGGTGCGATTTGATTGCATTGTGTTTTTTTCCATTGTTGTTGTTGTTGGCTTTTGTGTAAGTAATGCTGTCGCAATTTTGTCTGGTTGCACCTGCAAACAATGTAATGGTGGCAGTGAAACAGTTTGATTTGTTCAGTATATCTTTCAAGAAAAGGAAAAAAAAAAACATACATGTCTCAGTGGATGATTTTGGTGACAGTCTTTTATAAAGGGTCTGGAAATTATGTGAAACAAATAATTCTGAACTTGGCTCAAGAATCAACTGCTGAGATTGTCGCTAAAGCATTTTTTTTTTTGTCCTTTCCAATAATGGTGAAGCAAGGCAAGATGTGCCAGCGCATCACTTGTTTAACAATCTGAAGACTAAAATGTTAATGTGTGTCATGCATGGTTTTGTTTGTCTCTGTTCTTGAGACGTGTTATGCATAGTTATTTTCACTGGTCGAATATGCTTTGTTATGCTTAAATAATATCAGTGTTTCAATGAAGATGGTAATCAAATCAGACGGTCCATTTTGCACTCATAAAACATATGCCTACACATGCGTAATGATAAATGTATTATTCCATTTGTTTTTTGGAAAACAGCGGTTTTGTTACCTCAAAGACTGTAGCCTACTGTTGTATGTGGTCTTTTTTTTTTTCTTTAAAAAAACAAAACAAAAAACCCTAGGCCTAATTATTTGTTTTTGCAAAGTTCTATCTTAAAGTAACTACCTTTCCAAAGTTCCCTCTGTTAATGAAGAGAAACCTAATTCCCAAAGATAAGGCGCCAGACCTTACCAATCACTAAAGTCTGATTACGGTCTCCAGTTGCTGGTCGTGCCATGTTTTTTGTTTGTTTATTTCTACATTCTGATTCTGTCATGAAAGGCACGATACACACACTGTTGCCTGCTCGCTGTTGCATTGCAATATCAAATAGTGTCTTCTTTAGACTCGCTGTAGGTAGTGGAGTCACTTTGGCTGGTCAGCACTTATTGTATAGGAGCCTTTTATTGGACAAAGGCAACACCAACCTTGGAGCAAATGGCCTAGCAGATGCAAGTCAAGAGAAGAGAAAGACAGGCACTTAAAAGGGTGGTAGATAACGTAAACAGTAGGTGTGTTCAATTGATGATAGATATACATGTAGGTATGATCAAAAAGACACAAAGTGTCACTTTTTTGGTTTTGTTTCATTACTGTTTTATTGACTGACTTTCTTACTGGAAGCAAGCTTCTGTGCCAACGTCTTACAATTCATTACTGTGTGCTTAGTCTTTCAACTAGATACCTTGAATAATCTGTATGGCAACCTTTGTTAGCTTCTTTCGCCTTAGTAGTGGATGTCAAATGTTTGTTTTTTGTATTTTTCCTTCTTGCACTTGATTGGTCTTTTTTTGTGTAAAAGAAATACCTTTGAAATGTTTTGGACCGGTTCTTTTTTTGTGTAAGCAATAAGAAAAATGCATTCTTGTATTGCTGAAAGGTTGAGTCAACCAAACAAGTCAAATAAAAGAGACTTTTCTTGTATTACCTGGAAAATGTTTTGACAGCGAAGTATGTGTGAATGAGAATGCATGAGTGCTCATGTAAATGAAAACCAATGATAGACAACCATGTTTGAATTGTATTTTTAATATAATCCACAATATATTACACAAAAGAAATATTAAATTAGGTTTTTAAAACAGTGAAAAGAAAGCATTTAACAGTTGTAACAGGTCTCATTTGATAGCCCACTGACTCATGAAATCCAGTGACCTCTTTTATTTTACTATTCTTTCTTTTCTTTTTTTTAAACAATGACTATGGAAGCCTTGAAAGATTCTAACAGTAGTAATGCCATTAGAGAAAAGATGCACAGTACTTGGCATTCATCCCAATGCCTCTTTCAGCACATCTGTCCAGAAACCAAACAGTTGCTGCATCCCAATGTTTGTCCTAAACTCTATGCCCTGTGCCCCTCAAAGACTTCACTTGCGTGGATCTACTTCAGGATGATTCAGTCAAATCTCTGAGGGATTAGGGCGTAGGGTCGGAGAGGACATTGTGATTGAGCCTGTGATTACCCTCATCCTTGTGTGCTTGTGTAAAACCAAACATACAATGGGGGTCTGCTATGGTAAAGGAAATAATGCCTGAACCTGCTACAGTCATCTACTGTGGTTTTGATAATTTTGTCTTGCTATTCAAATCGCATCTGTAAAATAAAACACCACAATGGCGAAGTAAAGCTTTTTTTTTTTTCATTAATAGAGAGATAAAGCCACAGGAAAGAATGTCCTTCATTCACATATAAATTTGCAGAGCTTTCAGTTTTAAAGTGCATCGGACAGAAGGTAGGAAACCTCAAATACACACAAAAAAAAAATAAAATAAAATAAAACAAGAAAATGAGTGGGACTGCAGTTTGAGGCTCTGCATGTTTCATAGATGTCTTGAGGCCATATTACAGCCTTTGCCTGGCTAACCACTAAGTGATAAATCTGTGTGTGTGTGTGTGTGTGTGTCAGAGAGAGAGAGAGAAGGGTTGGAAACAGATTCTCATTTGTTTTTAAAACTGAAAAACCCAAAGGCACAAAAGTTCACACCCTTTACCTAATCAGCAACGTTCTCGATGCAGATGCAGAAGATTCATTTTCTGAAAAGGTCAGGCTAGATTTTCACAACCTTTATCGTCCTCTGCTATTGCTGTCCCTTGGTCCTGAAACCAAAAGGAATAATATCAAAGCCCTCATGACCTTTTTGGCTCTTTTTTTACGGATCCGGGTGGCTCTGACATGCTAATGTACTGTAATCCCAACAAATCCAGGACCAAGACAGAGTTAGCCTAGTTCAGTGTCTAGACAAAGGAGTACATACAAACAAACAAACAAACAAAAACATATTATTATTATAAATCCTTGTTTTTTCATCATCTGTGACATTACCAGAATTCATTAACTTTTGTGTGCGATGAACAGGCTATATGAATTTTGCTACAGGTGTACTACGACTGCCGTAAATTATTGCTGTTGAGCGATGGTGTATCTGGCACAGTGATAGGAGCAGGTTGAACCTGATGACCACTGCACACACTTGGCAGTAGTAGGTGCTAATGGGCCCAGGGACTTCTCAGGACAAGGGCAGTAACTTGCTGGAGACTTGCCTTAGTCACCCAAAGTGTGTTGTTTTTCTTTTCCTACTTTTGTTTAATGAAATCTTGCCTCAGCATTGATTTTGGATGTTTTAACAGTTGTGTTGACTGATTTGTGCATTGATATCTATAGATTACCAGTTTTTCTTTCTATTGTAGCATACTTTTTTTCAGTCATGCTTGTCACAGACACCCATGTGAATGTCAGCACTAATATGTGTTCCCTCCCCCCAATCTCTCTTTCAATAGCATACAACTTTTACAATCACTGGCCGGTAGTTTTCCGGGAATCCTTCATTTGGTCTGCCAAATGGCTCTGCATTCATTCAATCTTCATCAGATTTGTTTGTTTTTTTCTCAAAAGTGTCCTTGTAAATCCCCTCAAGTCAGTAGAAAAAAGTGCATTCTTCAACCAATCAGATCACTAATAAATCCTTTTACAAATGCCATTGAAAGTTCTTTTTTGTCACACGTCTATTAAGAATGGAATGCCGAACAAAAAAAAAAACCTTTCATCCTCAATAATGTAAGTAACACTGTCTGCAAGAGGCAAGAATAATTGAACCTATTTACACCAGTATCCAGCTGGTCGACGGAGTTCCTCAGGGTTCAGTCTCAGGACCTGCTCTGGATTGTGTTGATCATGATGTTAGGCAATGCATTACGCCGTTTCCTCCACGGTCCCAAATCACAGGCATACCTCTTAATCAAGCGAAACCACTGCTGGGTACGCGCCTTATCTGAAGCTCGGAACACAAACGCCTCACGTCTTATGTCCAACACCTCAAAGGTGTCGTCGCAGTCCGGGTCGGTTGACACCACACAGTTCGCCAAGCGGATGGGCTCTCGGAGGACGGTGAACTTGCCGCTACTCTTGTCCTTAATGAGCACCAGCACTCCGTCTCGCACCATCTCCCCACCTTGCTCTTGTTCGCCCCCTACTGGCTTCTGGCCTCCTATCACTCCTCCTTCCCCAACTTCAGGACTTTTCTGGGTGTGAACCATGAGTAGGCTCTGGACATTCTGGAACTTGAGCGCCTTGCTGCCCTTCTTGGTCCACTGGCCATCGGTGGGTTGTGACAGCTGCAGAGGTCCCTCCATGATGAAGCGCGTGCTCTCGCGCGTCCACCCCACCGTTCGTAACGACACCTCGCGCATCTCTATGTTGATGACCTCGCGGTTTTTGCGGCTCTCCCGGCGGAACGAGCGCAGCGACCACGTGGCTGTTCCGCTGAGGCCCTCCTGCCGCGTCTTCATGTTGATGTGCTCCAGGTGCGACTCCACTCGACTCTTGGCCTCGCGCAGCCGTGCGTGATCCGGGTGGCAGTCGGTGGTGGCCTTGCTGATGCGACTGAGAAGGAGAGGGTATTTAGTGACACGCTGCAGCGGAGCCATCAGGAAGGAGCGCAGGTTCATGCGCCGAAGAGCCGTGTTGTCATTCTGGGAGACATCCAGGAAGATCCTAAGAGTATGAAGATGGAGGCAGAGAGGAGAAGGAGAGGAAAGATACAGGATTGAGAAAGAGGGATGAAGGACAAGATTAGATTAAATATAATTTGTTTGCTTTTTAAATACTCTCAAAACAACCTTGAACACACACTTACACTGTCAGATACTAGGTAAATAAATACAATTCACGAAATAAATTAATCAGGATAATTACACTGTCAAATGGATGAACAGAAAAAAACACAGAAAAAGACAGAAAAAAATTGTATCTCATTGCCCCAAAAGACTATTTTACAAATATCACTGTATATTGACTCTGCTGTAGTACAATATATAGTATAGAAATGAATAAACACAGAGGAAAATGATGTGTAAAGGGGGCGCAGGAGCGATGTAGAAGATCATGGATTTGAGATACAAAATATGGAACCAAACAGGCAAAATGTGAATTTGGTCTTTGGGATGAGCGGGAACAGGAGCAGTGTTGAAGTGGAATATGGGAGATGCATGGGAATTATGGGACATGAGGGTGTGAAGAGACACTGCAGGAAAGCAAATGGAGGAGGTGGGAGGGTGAAAAAAGGATTACGGGGGGGAAAAAAAGGAATAGCGTAACCGTATGAGGAAAAGAATGAAGGAAAAAAAAGAAAGGGTGAAGGAGGTTGTTGCAGAGGATTGAGGGAGGCTGGCTGTAATGGACTGTAATACACCAAACATAAGCGGTCGAGCAGTGAAGTGAGAGAAATAATGAACAAAAAGGAGAATGGAGATGAAAAAGGAGGGAGGAGGAGATGAACGAATGCAGAGACATGAAGTGAGAAAGTGGAGAACTATGAGAACATACAAGAGGAGAGTGTATTTGTGTGTGTGTGATATGTGTGTGTGTGGTGATGGCAAAAAAGAAGAGGTGAATGAGCAGATGGTGAGAGGAAGAAAAGAGTGAATGATAAAAATGACAGGAGAGAAAGAGAGAGAGAGAGAAAACGAAGGGGATTTAGAGACGAGTGAATCGGGACAGGAGGTCGCGTAAGGAGTGGAGAAGACATGAGTTCAAATGTGGGAGCTGGAAAAACAAACAAGAGAAAACTTGATTATCACCCTGTGCACTGGCTCACCATCACAGCATGGGACATAATAGACAAGAATGCTGTGTCACTCACTCACTCACTCACTCACTCACTCACTAACACAGCACAGCAGCATCTCCCTCACAAGGCATATAAATAGTTATTGCCTCAGCCTCCCTCGGACAGAAATAGAGTTTGGGTCGATAAATAAGGCATGACTCTCTGTCTCTTCCATTAAGAAAGACACAAGCCATAGCGCCGGGTGTCACACGGAGCGGAGCCAAAACGAAGCAAAGGGGAGCAGGCATGCATGCCGGCACTTTCTATCGCCCAGCTCTCACACCGTTGAGCGGCTATGAGAGATGAGACAAGCAGCAGAGGGGGTGAAAAGAACAGACCTCTTAAATAACGTATGCAGCCACCCCGGCCCGCGTGCCTCAACCAGTCCTCCACAACTTTATGAGGACAGTTTAAGAGAGGGAGAGAGAGAGAGAGAAAGAGAGAGAGAGAGAGAGAGGTAGCGGCAGCTAGCGCACACGACTGACTCAGCAGTGTTCACACTGCTGCCTCATGATGAATGTAATGTAATCGGACATTAAAGTGAGTTACAGTGTGACTTTGGCTATGTTGATGATGATCGCACTGCACGATTAGCAAAGGTGACAGAGACAGATGGCCACACTTAAACAATGCCAATATTCTCCTCACCATTAGACACTTTGAAAAAGACTTGAAGGGTAAAAGAAATCTCTAGACAATGTAAAACTACTGATTTATATGACATTTCTGAATGAATTTGGAGCATAATGTTGAAACACATAGAGAATGATACTGCCTAACACTGTGACTGAAAAGTGTTAATCTTAGTGTATTTATTCAGCGACTGTCCTGAGTTGTAGTATGAGATAGTAGCAGGTGATTCAAGTTCCTCTTTTGGTTTACTCATCAACTTCACTGTTACTTTTTTTATCGACCATTGTTTACTTGGTCAAGATTGATTCCAAATGAACAGTTTTCACACCAATATACTGTATACTGGTCTGGCCAACTAGCCTAGAAATCTACACATACCCTACCAATAGCACATTGATTTGCTCAGCAAGTGTGTTTAGCCATCAACAATAGGGAAATGTATTCAACCATCTTTGGTGTTGTATTTAGCCAATCACAACACTCTATGAGTCGTTGAGCAGGCTTGACATTGTTTGTTGCTTGTTCCTTGCTCTGATTGGTCATAGCCAGTGCTTTCTATTAGCTCATAGAGCTATCCTATTGCATGCAGAGGCAGTTTGAAAGATTCCGCCCCTATGATCTATCCCTTGTGGCCTGACTATACATTATATGTTATAGCCAGTTTGATCAGTGTTTTGTTTGTTTAGTTTGTTTGTTAATTTGTTATGTTATGCACCCCGCCGGTGGCATAATATAAAATAAAAGAAAGACGTCTGCATTATTCCGTTTCCATGCCTTGAGTCTACCACCCGCCGGACACACTCCGTTACAATGCCACTGAAAATGTGGCCGCTTGCTTGTTTCGGTTTCAGCCTACTTCAATAAAGCCAAACATAGGCCTACTGTAGCTCCAGATAGTAAGATAATGCGCGGCTCTCCCCAGGTCAACCTCTCTCCTAGATATTGCTTTAACCAGGCTATTCCGATCATGCTGCGCATGATGTAAACTTTATTGAGGATTTCGCGCAAGTAGCATATTCACCGAAATTAATAAGTGCCAGTTCACCGTTATGCATAACATTCAGCCAGAGGTCCGGGAGAGAGAGATAGAGAGACATTGTCAACTTCTCACATTGTAAGGTCAGTGCTTGCTTCCCATTACATTCAAAAGTCCGCAAAGCCGTTATAGCCTGGCTTGTCAGGCTACTGGCCAACATACAGGGGGAGCATTCTGAGAATGGCGAGACTGACTCCATATGCTTCATATGTGTCTTTGGCTGTGCTGTGCTCAAGGGTGGTTAATGAAAATGGTGGTGGTGCTACAGTATTTGCAAGTGTGTGTGGGGGGTGAATGTTGGTCTATGTGCATAACACCAAAAGTTTGGGCAAACCTTGTCATTCAATGAGTTTCTTTTAGGGTCTTTTCACAAATATATATTTATAATGAAGTGCATTCACTCTACTCAAAACATGTACCTGTGACAAGTTGTAGAGTGAGTGCACTGCATTATATGTAAATACAGTATGTATGTGAAAACACCCTAAAGGAAACACAATACATGACGAGGTGTGTCCAAACTGTTGGCCTGTATTGTATATAAATATATTCTAATTAAAATTCAGCTTAACATTTCTCATGCTCAAAACTATTTGGCCTCGGTTAGAGTTCAGATGACTCTTTCCATCCTCAACACAACAACAGCCTGCAGAACAAGCATCTGGTTGATATATAAACTGGAGCAACGGCAGATGTTAAGTGTTTGTTTTAGTGTGCTAGTGGGCCTGTGTGTGCGGTGCACGCTACCTGAGCAGCTCCTTCTCCTTCTCCAGAGTGTTGAGCATGTTGACAGAGGCGGACTGCTGCAGGCAGTAGGTCTGGAAGGCCGGCAGCATGTTGACAAACTCCAAGAAGATCTCGCCGATGCACACCGACAGCAGATCCTCGTCACCCTGTGGAGAGGTGGTGGTGGGAAGGTGGGTTAGGCAGTGTGACTGACATGGCAGCTGCTGCCACACTCCCTATCGAGCGCTCTCAGGTGTGCATGGGTACGGTCCCTCTCCTCAGGATGTTTTTCTTTACAGTTCATAAACAAGAGAACTTTAAAAATGTCTCAGAGCATTGCTGACATATGGGCAAAATTATGTGGATGCAGAAGTCCAAGTCTAAATTTAAAGTAAAAATATGTGAAAATATTGTTGCACTTTATGCGATTGTATAGTGGTATTATAATTATAATTAATTGAAGATCCTATTTGAAATGGAGTAAAATTCAATTTAGATCTGACATTTAGAAATTGATGAATGTAATGCAATTAAACATACCAAGACAATCACCTCATATTCACCTTAAGAAGTAGCTTATCTATCCTTACATTTTATCCTCTTCATTAGTTGTCAAGCAAACCCGTAAAACCCTACAATTCCAGTCGTTAACCCCAAACAAAAAACCCCTAAGTAGTGTGTGCGTTTGTTAATCTTACCTGGTCAAAGGCCTGGTCAATACTCTCCTGTAGGTGCTCCGTGAATCGTTCGTTGACGTCAATGAGCTCCTGAACATTCCCGAACACGACGGACAACTGGTCGGAGGTGAGCAGTCCGGCGCTTTGCATGGGGCAATAGAACTCCTCCTTGATGATGCGCAAGTCCTCTCCATAGCTGGCCTCTGTATTAAGGAACTCCAAGATGGCCTCCTTGCGCTCAGTGCGAAGCTTTGAGCATCTCTCGCACATGGGCTCCTCTCGAACGCTCGTCTGGTTGTTTCTGTCATCTCCACCGCCGCTGCCTCCACCGCCCCCAACTCCACTGTCGGTGTTTCCCAACTCCCTCTTCCCGCAGTCGGGGCAGGGACGCCGGGCCTCCCAGGCCCTCAAAGCTGCCGAGGGCCTCTTCCAGCTGCGGGCCAGGCCCGTCCCGATTCCGCTGTCCGTGCGCTCCACCTCGGCGCCGGCGCTGTGCCGCTGGGCCCGCTGCTGCTGCCGAGGCTCGTCCTCGTCCTCGCGCTCGTCACTCAGACCCACCACGCCGCTGTCGGCGCTGAGGCTGCTCACAGTACTCCACCGATGCTGCCCCCCACCTGTGCGCCGACCACCGCAGAGTCCTGATTCGCCACGGGGCTCAGAGCGCCCCCTAGTGAGCACCGAACCTGTCAGGAGTTAATCAGAAGGGGAACGTCAGAAATCACAACTGAAACACAGCTAGTCACTATATTGATTTTATATTTCATAGTTTATAAAATCTAAATTTATTCTAATCTTTTCTATTCAGTGCTCGAGCAAAACTCTGATTCAAAAGACCTCACCTCTATCAAGATACAATTTGAATGCTGTTATGAAGTCAAACAAATCAAGCCAAAACCACCCAATTGAAGTTAATCAAAATTATATATATTTATGTAGGAGGTTACATCTGATTATATCTGACTATATCTGACTTTATTATAAATTAACACAAATTGAAAACTAATTTTAAATCCTACATCTTACTTCTTAGACACTTGAGAAGCTTAATCCCTGTTTATAATGTTGCTAATTATCGTGTGTTTTATGATGTGTTTGTCTGACATTAAATCAGAATAAATGAATAAATATTAAGAGGCCATCAAAATGGCTGGCAACACCAGGTGCTTGTTTGTCATTATCAGTCAACAGGTCTGTTATACAAAAGCCAAAGAATGAAGCTCATCAATATTCTAAGTACATATCCCCTAAAATTGATGGTTTTTGAGGCTCAAATTAAGTTGCATCTGCCACCAATCTGCACCCCACAATGAAGCTGATTACCATACGAAAGGAGCAGGGAAACTACAAAAGATGTTGTGTACTGTTGTGTGGTCACTTTGTTAGCAAGTGTACTGTAGTTCAAAAATAAACAAACTTAAAAAATAAAAAAACATTCTACTAAGTAAACAAAGCTGCTGGTATTAACATGAATGGGACCATCAATAGCTCCCACAAATAGCAAACAGGGAATGCACACAGACAGTATATGGTTACTATAGGTTAACCAATAGCAGGCCATTAATAAAGAGTGTCACTGAGACACTAGGGCGAACTATTAGCAGATGGCTTATTGACGTGCATATGTTGAACAGGCTGGGGGTGGGGGGTGGCCGGTGGCCTGGGATTTTGAGAGCAAAGGGGCCGACACATTCACAAGGGACCTGCATGACCCCAATCTGTTCTTGGGATGATATGACAGGGAAAAAATGCCAATATCTGCCAATTTGCTCCAGCAAAGCAGCCAATCTGAATGTCCCAATGACCTGAAGTATTTTAGCTGAGTGCAGGGGAATTTTAATAAGCAATGCAACAGATACTACTGCAGCAAAAACTGGAAGAACATTTTAATACGGCTGCAATGATTCATCTATTAGTCGATTAGTGGTAATGGATTTATTATTAATCTATTAATTGGTAATTGATTGCCTTGAAAAAAATATATTTTGCAGCTTCTTAGAGTAAAAATCTGTAGTGATTCAATTCATCTACAGTCCCGTTGTTTGAGTTCAGTGAGTGCTGTCAGATGATTGATTTACACCGAATTTCTCCTTAAATGTTTGAGTGCTCTTTCCTGTACTGTGTGTACTGCCTTTCCTACTACACTTTCCTTCACATTTCTGTGGATGATACTTCCTGTAATGAGTAAAGTAAAGGCAAAGTCCTTCATATTATTTCAGGCTTCATGCTTTCCCTGCTTTCCTCAATGTCCAAGTGTAATACTCAATCCATAACTGTTTGTGTTGATGACCTTATTTTATGAGTCAGGCGCTAAATGGGTTTATAGAGGGATCTGGCCAGTTCAGCCTGGTGCACAGAGCTCCAAGCAAAGGCATGCAGCGGGATGACTACTCCCATAACGTCTGAGTGGACGATGCTTCCCTTAACGAATGAGTGCCTTGCCGAGGCTTCAGCGTACACAGAGAAGAGAGAGGCCTGGCTGGCTGGACTGCCCAGTGCAGTGGTTCGTGAAGATAAAAGCAGCCTGAAGGGGAATCTCACTGGCAGTGACACCATTACAGCTCAGCTAGAGGTTCATTTAATGGCAGAGCCCGAGACTGGCACAGTGATACACGCACACACACACATACTCAGAGACAGACACAGACACAGACACACACACACACACACACACACACACACACACACACACACACACACACACACACACACACACACACACACACACACTCATACACACTCTCTCGGGCTACCATATGCTCCAGAGGTTTGGGCAAGCCCAATTACTGTCTAGACTAGTCGTAGGAGCAGAGTCAGTATTATTAGTGCATCATATCATTTGGACCCATGTGAAGAGAGAGGGGCAGATTGCAATGACCAAATAAAAACTTGGATTACAAGTTCATATCCAACAAGGAGGATTAAGAGTTCAACTGGAGTCCATGGTTCATGGTTCCCTATAATTGTCATACAAACACTGTTACTGTTGCTTATGCATGCATTATGCTTGATGTGCTCTGTCATCCTTCTGTCTGAGTGTGAATTTGGACTGGTCAATTGTTGTACCATCCCTCCCTCTAGCCAAACCAGCAAGGGAGGGGATTATCCTTTACAGAATCTGTACATCCTTACCACTACCAGAACTGTTTGACTCTAAATAAAAGCTGTTAAAAGTATTGGGTGTGCTCCAGTCCTTCCTGGGCACAGTCTCTTCAAGAAGTGGTCCAGTGCCTGTTACTGATAAGTATACTGTGTTCATTTTCTTATAATTTCCCTATAAATATATGAATACTGCATGTGGATAGATAACAATTGATAGAATTGAGTTGGGTGACATGACATGACATCGACACCAAATGTTACTGAAACTAGTGATTTAGTGGCCCAAACACTAGTTTACATTTTTCGATTCCTGCAAGTGATAGGAAGCTAAACACTGACTGGGTGAGACTGATGAAAAAGCCTAACGCTTGTTCTCGTGTCATTGTTGGTGTTGGTGACGTACCGGCGTCCCTCTCGCGGCGGTGGCTGTGAAGCCTGGCAGCGGCAGCGATCTTCATCTCCAGCTGCTTGCGCTTGGCGGCATCGGCAGGCATGGGGTCGCTGAAGTGGGGCCGCAGGCGGCACTCGCGCTGGGCCCTCACCGCCTCCGCGGGCTCATAGGCTGCGTCCGAGCTGGAGCGCCGGCAGCCCGGTCCAGAGAGCTGCAGGATTGGAGGAGAGACGTGTCAGTCAAATGACATAGCGTGCAATGGGAAAGCTGATAGGTCGAAGAAAAGATGGAAAACAATCAGGAAGTGTTGAGTCATTTGGAGGTGAGGGTGACTGATGGATGGGGGGATGTGTGTGTGTGTGTGTGTGTGTGTGTGTGTGTGTGTGTGTGTGTGTGTGTGTGAGGGGAGAGGGGGGTGGGGGGGGGGGGCTTGGTGGTGTTTACATTCTCTCATTCTTCTAGACACAGACAGATCTCCTCAAATACTGACCAGACGATCCTCTAAATCAAATTGGACAGGATACATGGCTGTTTGAAAGTGTAAGGTTCCTCTACAGCTCATAAAATGCTGAGACTCAAAAAGTGAGCTCTGCTAATAACTCTGCTCATTTTGAACTTTCACCTGAGAACATCGAAAAGGACACACAAACCATTCTTTTTAAGGGGGCAACCATGAAAAACAAGTCACAGACATTTCCATATTTGTTTCCCCCGGAGTGCATCAGGATTTTAATTCCATACAGCGCAGCCCCATCTGAGATTATATTGTTTCGCCTCTAGTCTCCCCTAATCTCTCGGCCAGGTTATCGGCATCAGGTGAAAAGGTCAAAGCAGTGGCTAATGACCTTTCACCTCGACCTGATTTGTATTGCTGACATCACAAAGGGATAGGGTTCTGTGCCAGTGACACAACACCACTGACCTTCAGGTGATGTGGATGATTGCGTGATGTGTGCATTTCAATCAAACAGGACAGTAATACAAACACACACACACACACAAAAAAACACACAAACACACATCCAGACACACACACACACACACATACACACAAGCACACATACAGACAAAACAGTGCTGACAGTGAATGGTCCTTGCCCTCACTAAATCAGTCAACAAATATATTGACCAAAGACACACACACACACACACACACACAAACACACACACAACAACACACCCACACCAAGTGAACAACAAACCTCACTATGCCATTGAAAACACAGCAATTGCTCAGATGTTTTCCAAATTGGTCTTATTTCATGAAACATTTAAAGACCCTAACCCTATACACAGACAACATAGGCACACACACACACGAGATGCAAACAAACACAAAGCCAGCGTTGAGAAACTAGACACTTCCCCAACACACACACACACACACACACACACACACACACACACACACACACACACACACACACACACACACACACACAGGTGAATGTTGCTAGCCAAAATGCAACACAGAAAGGGCAGCCAGTGCAGTGCTGTGCTTCCAGGTGCTATCTGTGCCTTGCCTGCTGTAAGGAGACCCAGCCTGCCTGCCTGCCTGCCTGCCTGCCTGAGGTATCGCTGAGAATAACTAATGGCACTGGCCCGCTCCAGCAGCCTTAATTAACTGCACAGCCATCACAGGGGAAGGCAGGCAGAGCCAGAGCACAGCTACCAGAGCAGCTAGCTAACGTTCATACACACCGTACATACATACATTCATACATACCTAGATATTTACATATAGCAGCTAGCTAACGTTCATACATCCCGTATATACATTCATACATACCTGCGTATTTACATATAGCAGCCACAGGCGCTGCCAGAAACCCCCCCCAAAACACGCAACCTTATAATCAGACTCTCATAGTAACAGCTTTATCCCATAGGCATAACAAGCAGTCCTCGCTGTTCACTTTAGCTTGACACACGCACACACACACACACACAGATGCAGTGGAAAACATACATTCTGTACACACACATGCACATATGCATGCACGTTAAAAACATGAGCGCCGTCAAAACGACCAACCCGAAGCCGGATCCCAGCAGTGTGTGTGTGTGTGTGTGCTCGGCGCGACTCACTGTCAGACATCAGCAACAGCAGCAGCAGCAGCAGCAGCAGCTAGCCCGAGCGACTGAGGCGTGATGTGACCAACGGCTGGCTAGCATTTCCAAAAGCACCAAAGAGACCTCAAGCTGAGCAAGCGTGTGCGCACACATACACACACACACGCAAGCTCACACACACACATATATGCACACACACACACACGCACAGTGGGGAAGGAAGGAAAAGCAGGGTTGCTACAGAACGGGGGAAAAAAAAACCCAGTCTCTAATCCTCTCTCTTTTTCCCTCTCTCTCTCTCTCTCTCTCTCTCTCTCTCTTTCTCTCTCTCTCTGTTTCTCTCACCACTGCTGCTTCTGCTGCTTCCCAGTGCCGCTGCTCCTCCACCGCATGCCCGCAGTGCTCTGGGGAATCTTAGACGACACACACACACATACACACGCGCCTGCACACACACACCTTCAGCTCGCCCGCTCGCAGATGACTGCGCAGTCAGTCAGCTGCTCGCTCAGCCCCGCATCCTTATCTAGCCCTGGTTGCTCCCTTATACACACACACACACACACACACACACACACACACTCACAGAAACACACACACACACACACACACACACACACACACACACACAGGAGAGGGGAAGAATGTGTGATAGAGAGAGAGGGAGAGAGAAGAAGAGAGAGAGAGAGAGAAACAGAGGGGGGGAGAGGGAGTCTTTCTAATGCTGTGCTGGTCTGCGCTTGGTCCTGCTGTGCTGTGCTGTGCTGTTTTGTGTTGGAAGTCCAAAGGTTGTGTGTGTGTGTGTGTGTGTGTGTGTGTGTGTGTGTGTGTGTGTGTGTGTGTGTGTGAGTGTGTGTGTGTGTGTGTGGGGAGTAGATATGAGCAAAATAAAGAGGTAGGGGAGTATGGGAGAAAGGGAAGGTGGGGAAGGGGGGGGTGTCATGTTGACAGATTCTTGAGGAGAGGCGTTAATAAAAAATGAGGGACAGATTGTAAAAATGCGAATGGGGAAAAGGATTGTCTTACGCATTCTGACGTCTCGTCTTCTCCCTCTCCTTCTCCGTCTCTGTCTCTCTCTCCGTCTCGCTCCTCTTCTGTGCCTCTTCCTCCTCCTCCTCCTCCTCCTTCCTCCCTCTCTGCCTCTGCCTCCGGTCCTGCGGCTGCCTCAGCACCACCAGCCCCTTCGTCGCCACCACCACCACCACCACCGCCAGCCCCGGCTCTGCAGGCCGGCGTCGCTATGGCAACCTCGGCAGATTGACGGCGCAGGGCTGGCTGAGGGGGCGGGGCATCCTCGTCCTCGGCACCGGCGACGTGCTTCCCCCCGCCGACC
>JAODXP020000016.1:17256815-17261815 GCA_027497455.2 Sardinella longiceps | reverse complement strand
TTTTGTCCAAATCCCTTCAGAATTTTTCAAGTTATATTGTACACAGACACACACACACAGACACACACACAGACACAGAGACACCGGCAGAAAAATAACCTCCTTGGCGGAAGTAAATAAAAATGTGGTTGTGTTAAGCCCGCAGCGTCCCTCTCTGCCCACTTACCTCTTCTTAATGAGGTCCAGAGCGGAGCCCAGCAGGCCGTCCCTCATGCTGTAGATCTTGGCCCCGTAGCTGGACAGGTCGGCCCCCTCCAGCAGCAGGGCAGGACAGCAGCTGGACGGCGCTTCGCCGCTCTCTTTACGCGGCTGGGGGAAGCGAATCCCCAGGGGCTCGTCTACCGTCCCTGGGCCAGAGACCGGGGCCGAGGCCGAAGAGGAGGAGGAGGAGGAGGGTTCTGTTACCCCATCATTAGCACTGCTGCCCATGATGCCCCCACCACTGCTGCTGTTGTTGTTGTTCCCACAGTCGCCATAAGGAGGGGCAGATGTGGAGGGCAGTGGGGAGCGTGGGGCAGGACCAGTGCAGATGGGGGCAGTTGTGGTGGCTGGGGCTGCTGTTGTGGTGGTGGAGGAGGTGGAGGGAGTAGGGGTGGGGGCTGGAGGAGTCAGGTTAGAGTTAGGTTGGACCTCTAGGGGGCGCTCTGCAGTCTGGCCCTGATTCTGTGACTCAGTCTCTGCTTGAGTGTTCTGTTTCTGAGCTGTCGGGTCACTGACAGTCTCTGATTTCTTAGTCTCTGTGATTGTCCCCTCGTTGTCTTCATCTTTGACTTTTTCTTCATTGTCTTGATCCGTTTCCATCTCCTGATTGTTGCCGGGTTGCCCATCCGGCTCATCACTGGCGCTTTGTCCCCCACTCTGGCCACAGCTGCTATTATTCCCACTCGGGCTGCAGTTCACATTTAAACCAGAGGGGGGTGCTGTTGTTGAGGTGACTGGCTGACTCTGGCCACTCTCCCTCTGTCGCATCCTTTTAAACTCCTCAAACGTGGGGATGTGGAGGCGGCCCATGGGGGGTCTCTTGCGCTCCGGAGTGGAGTGGCTCGACCCTCCACCACCACCGCTGCCCCCGAGTGGCTCGGAGGTGAACGAGCGGCTCATGTTCCCATTCTGAGGTTCTTGGGGAGGTGCGGCTGCAGGCGTGTCGTGCATGGCCAGGTTAGGGCTGCTGTTCTGCCTGCGCAGCTGCAGGCGCCGCAACACTTCCTGTTTGATCTCCTCAGGGCTGGTGATGCGTCGGGC
Source organism: Sardinella longiceps (assembly GCA_027497455.2). Classification (NCBI taxonomy): domain Eukaryota; kingdom Metazoa; phylum Chordata; class Actinopteri; order Clupeiformes; family Clupeidae; genus Sardinella; species Sardinella longiceps. Next base: position 17,260,573 of record JAODXP020000016.1, on the reverse strand, counting down.
GCTCAGGCTGCGGGGCGAAGGAGGGCATAGATGCCGAGGCACTCCCAAATCCTTCTCCCAACCCCAGCCCCCCGACATGTAGGGAGGCCCGGTGAGGGGGACCCCGTTCCCGGGAGCTACCTGCGGCCGGAGGGGCTTGAGGGGCTCTGTGGCGCGGGCGCTCTGCATACGCAGTTTGTCCCTCAAACCTTTGCGCCCGTTCCCGTTCGCTGCCCACTCCTCCATGCCGCCCGCCGCTGGGAACATCCATGGCGGGAAGAGCTGCGGCAGGTCGCGGCGTGCCAGTGCCCGCCGTGGGTAGAACGCCAAGCTCTCCGGGTTGGGCGGGGAACAGCTGCCGTGAAACTGCCCGCCTCCACCGTCGTCCTCGGAGTGGCTGCCACTGTCGTACCAGTGGCTCGTCGTAGAGGTGCAGTGAAGAATAAACTCGCTGTCCACACTGCGGTATGGCATGCCGCTCAACGCATACAGGCTGGGGTCAGAAACAGCCCAGTTCAAGTTCTCCATGCTACGGTATAGCCTACTGCTACTGCTACCACCGCTAGTAGTGGTGGTGTTGACATAGGCCCTGAAGGCCTGCTGCTGCTGCTGCTTGGCCATTGGGCTGGGTGGGGTACCACCACCACCGCCTCCCGTATTGTGCCTGGGTGACGACGGAGGCCCCATACCGCTGGAAGAACAGTACTTTAGACCCAGGTTACCCAGGAGGGGGGTCTCAAGACTGGGGTAGGGAGCGTGGGCGTGGGGGGAGCCTGGGTGGTGATGGTGGTGGTGGTGGTGGGGGAACGCCTGTAAGTCGGGGAGGCAGCGCTCCAGGTCCATGCTGTAGCCCGGAGGGGGGGTGGCGGCAGGGGGGAGGTCACATGGCGCGGCGGACGCCTTCACATCAGGCATGACGCGCGTTGCTGATGCTGCTGTTTCTGCTGCTGCTGCTGGGCTGCAACAAGGGAAGATGCTGGGAGGGAGCTGGGACCGCAGCCCTGAGGACACACAAACACACACACACACACACACAAGTTAATAGAGATAGAACAATGATATAAAAACAACACACACACACACACAGATACAGTATACACAGAAACACACATGTACAGGCAAAGGTTCTCTCTCTCTCTCTCTCTCTCTCTCTCTCTCTCTCTCTCTCTCTCTCACACACACACACACACACACACACACACACACACACACGCACACACACATGCAACACAAACACACAACACACACAACACACACAAACACACACACGCACACACAAGCAAGCAAACAATGGAGCCCAAGGGACACAGAGATATGAAAAAATTATTGCATCAGAATCAGATGGTGAAAATAACCTGAGGTGGTAGAATACTTGTTATTACTGCAACACATTCTGTTGATCACACACATGTGTACCGGTAATTACACTGTACAAGCCACACAGAGACACATGAATAAACTACACACACATATATAAGTCACATTCTCTTAGGCAAATAAAAGGCTTAAATACACAATAAACAATAAAACGCACATCCACACTCATAAACTCATATGTGTGCGCATGAGCACGCGATGCACACGCACAAGCACACACACACGCAAGCGCACGCAGCGATATGTCTGGCATCAAGACCGCCACACAGTGACATCTACAGCCCATCTACACATGAATTATTCACCGCTGCCAAATGCTCCAGCAAGAACTCATCTGTCATGATGCAGTGAGAGAAACGAGACAGAGAGACCTCCTAGCCGTTGTTTAAACACAGCATCCGATGCGCCACTGATTTCAACTCGGCACAAACCTCACAAACAACAACAAACAAACAACAACAACAACAACCTTGAATTGCTGTAGTACAGTAAAACATGTCGCCGTTAACTTGTGTGGGGAAGAACTTAATATGGAGCGACCATGAAGCTGAGATATGCAATTTGCCATGGCGATGACATAACGGAGAGGAGCCAAATTTAGTGGGGAAACGGCGGAGAATGTTGAGTAACCACAATACCCATGATCACAATGTTCCTCCTCATGCGTGGTTCCTTTCCTTGTATAATCGCATTAATATTCTAAAAAAGGGATCCGCCGACCGTAGGAAATGGGTGTTCAAAATAATGAAATAATAGGGGGGGGGGGGGATTATGTTCGCCCGCTTGGCAACGAAAAGGGACATGCTGGAGAGAAATGAACTAATCCGGGCAGACGGTAATGAAGAGCGCCACTTCGCACTCGCCTCCGGCTCGCCTTCAACTAATCAGTGAGGGGACTCGGGATTAGGGAAGAGTACTGCTGTCTTCTCCCTCTCGCTCCGTAATTAGTACAAATCGCCTGGCTCTGGGCCACACAAATATCCAACAGTAATCTTCCGTGGGTATCCAGGTCAAAAAGGTACGTGTTACGCAACGCATCCGCGACAGTGACCTTGCAAACCCCTATGAATAAAGAACACCCCACTGAATTTTTTTAAGCACATTTATTGTCATGTTTCTGGCTAGGGATTTACGAGGCTAGATAATGCAAATAATGGTCCAATGTGTGTGTGTGTGTGTGTGTGTGTGTGTGTGTGTCTGTGTGTGTGTGTGTGTGTGTGGGAGAGAGTGTGTGTGTGTGTGTGTGTGTGTGTGTGTGTGTGTGTGTATATGTGAGTGTGTGAGAGAGAGAGAGAGAGAGAGAGAGAGAGAGAGAGAGAGAGAGAGAGAGAGAGAGATGGAAAACACCCTACATGTTCAGGTGTTTAATTAAAATGGCTGCATTATAATTAAAAAGGGTTTCAATAGAAGCTCCCCGGCATTACTGAAATCTCATTTGTTTTTGTCTCGTTAAAATGCGTTCTCTGGAAGACGAAATAACAAAGGAATAGTGACAAAGGCACCAGATTTATCTCTCAATCTGATTTTTCACACAACGCTGATTCTCCCGCGCTGAGACAGCTATTTGGATGTCATTCATCTCCGCGCTGCCTGTCTGACAGACAGAGTGCACGCGCACTGCGCACCTCCTTTTCTCCTGCTCTACCTCTTCTCTCTGTCTTCCTCTGTCTTCCTCTCTCTTTTTCTCTCTTTCTCTTTCCCTCTCTTCCCCCTATTTAAAAGCTTCTATCTGGAAAGCGCTGACGTGCGAATAAGCACACTTCATTAGTGCAGAGGGATCGGTAAATAAGAACGCCGGAGGTGCAAACAAGCACGGTGGTATCACGCCGCTGACAGATGGACGCTACGCTAGTCGTTTTATTTCACCTTTCCACCGATCCTTTCTCTGAATCTGCTGCAGGCTGCCCACGCACTGTCTAAACGCAAGGCTCCAACAAATGCAATTTAGTTTCATCAAAGTGGCCGGTCTACAGCCAGGCCTTCCTCAATTTTTTTCTTTTTCTCTACTTTAACCCCAGGGTTTAAGCACACCACATCATCAAGACATTGCTGCAAGACTTTCACTGTTAATTAAGATACAGTTAAGATACACAATCAAGAAAATGAAGAAGGGAGATGACCAAAAAAAAGAGAAAATTCTCATTATCTTCCCTCGGATACTTATTTCAAGCTAAGAGGTGATTAGAGCTACCAGTATGAAATGGAGGAGGGAGCTGAAAGCGAAGCTTTCACCGTCGTGGGTTGCGGTTCGCCCCGAGGCCATGTAAACTCACCCCATTGTAATCACGTCTCTGAAACACCTTCGAACACCGTCTCCCGTAGCTCTCTCTCACGTTCACCGCCGGTGCCCCAGATGTGTGGAATCTTCTGCCCGGAACCTTCCGCTAGCCAGACACACCATC
>JAODXP020000016.1:17246815-17251815 GCA_027497455.2 Sardinella longiceps | reverse complement strand
GCCTCCCCATGGAGTCTGTTACTGAGCCCTGGCCATCTCGCTCTCACTCTCTGTCACTTGTGGTCACTCATTCCGCCTCTCTCTCTCCTTTTACCTTTCTTATTTTCTTTCCTTTCAAATTCTCTATCACAAAATCTTTACCTCACCTTTTGTGTGTGTGTGTGTGTGTGTGTGTGTGTGTGTGTGTGTGTGTGTGTGTGTGTGTGTGTGTGTGTGTGTGTGGATGAATGTATGTGTATTTACCATGCCTTCCTCCTCTCTTTCTCTCGCTATCTCTCTTCTTCCATACTATGTTCTCCTTAGTTTCCCTCTGTGTCTCATCTTTCTATCTCTCAACCTCTCCTCATCTATCTTCCTCTCTCTCTGTGTCACACCTTCTCGTCCTCTTTCCATTTCTCTTTGTCTTTCTATCTTCTTTCTCCCTCTTTGTTTCTCTCTCTCTCTCTCTCTCTCTCTCTCTCTCTCTCTCTCTCTCTCTCTCTCTCTCTCTCTCTCTCTCTCTAGTCTAAAGCAGTAAGACTGAGGGGTCTGGCTTGGCTGGAGGTCTGGACAGGACCCAAAAAGTAAGACTCCATGTGTATCTATGTGTGTGTGTGTGTGTGTGTGTGTGTGTGTGTGTGTGTGTGTGTGTGTGTGTGTGTGTGTGTGTGTGTGTGTGTGTGTGTGTGTGTGTGTGTGTGTGTGTGTGTGTGTGTGTGAGGGTAGGGAAGCCCAAGGACCACACGTGGTCTGGGCCGGCCCGTCTAGCAAGCTCGCTGCCTGGCAGGGGGCCGTCTTTGGCCGGCTGTGCGTGACGGAGCGTGACGCGACGCGAGCGGACAGCGATGAAAGGCCTAGCGGTGGGGCGACATGGCCGACGAGTCCGCACAGTGGGACTGCGAGCCTGAGGTGAGATATGGGTGTGTGTGCATCTGTGTGTATGTGTATGTGTGTGTGTGTGTTTGTGTGGAGGAGGGGATTTGTAAGGAGGAGAAGAGAGGACGATTAGACCAGATGTCCACCTCAGTGGTCCAGACTAACAAATGCTGCACAACCCCAAGACTGGAGATCTCTACCTCTTCGGTGCACTCAGGCATTCACACAGAAACAACACACACACACACACACACACACACACACACACACACACACACACACACACACACACACACACACACACACACACACACACACACACACACACACACACACTTGTCCTTGCCTGCCTCCTGATTCCCATTCCAAGGTCCAGTCCAATCCTCAGCATGTATCTAAGGCTGAAGCTGCATTAGAATTCTCTTTATCACCCTCTGGACCATCTCATATTTTATACCTCTCTGTGCTGCCCTTTCTCCAGCTATGGCCCCCAGACACACACCTGCATTACAGTAAACAACAACATCAACAGAATATTCTAAGACCTCCCCAACCTCCTAACTTCTTCAACTTAGCCACACTCTGCCCTAGTTTTGGTGTCCTGTCTGCTATTTTTCCCCCCCACAAAAATGAACCATGCGTCCCACATTTGAAAATGAACAATAATTCATTATTTTCAACAAATGAACATTTGTCCCACATTTCAAAAGTAGAAATAATAATTAGGAATAATAACAAATGATTTCCCTAGATTGTGGGCAGCATAGATATCACAATTCACCCCACTGTCCAAGCTCCTAACCCAAAAGCTCCATCTTACAGTTATGCACATGATTGAGAGCTGTTTCTGAAGCATCTTTATGGTTGATGCTTCTGTTCTTTAATGCAAACAATCTCATTCCTCATCTTTACCTCTCTGTCAGTGGAGCTAGTTTGGTTGGGTATCATATGCATAAAGGCTAATGCACTTACACAAATGGATCAATCCATCCATACACCCACACACACACACACACACACACACACACACACACACACACACACACACACACACCCCTTTTACACACTCAGTACTATTTATCCTGAGTGGAGTGGCTCTGTATGGTTAATGTAGGCGTGCGTTCATACAGTTCTAGTGGTTTATGTGCTGTCAGTGCATTGACCTTGGCGTGACTAGCATCACTCTCACCATGTCATGCATGCATCCCATTCTATCCCATCCCATCCCATTCCATTCTATCCCAAACCATTCCATTCCATTCCATTCCATCTCCCCATCAGTCACCCAACCCAGCCTGAGTCATTTCCATGCCACTCTGTCCACAGTCAGATAAGGATGCACTTTATTGTCCCTTTAGGGAAATATCTGCCTGCACTAAAAGTACAGAATACAAGGTCACATAACATACACTGGACTCATTGAACGCTATTGCGCTCTATATACGGTAATAGCACTATATACAGTACACAGACAGACAAGGTCTCTTTAGGAAGCATCTGCTTGCTGAACATAGCCTATACATTGACCTACAGCAAGCAGACTGTCATCATACAGCACATCTCAGTAAGCCACTTGTTCTAATATATGCATAGAGGCGGGTATATATTATGTGTGTTATGCACATGCCATATATATACCAGGCACAGGCAGAAGGTCACTAATGGTCTCCTGCAGTGTGTGTACACGTGTGTGTGTGTGTGTGTGTGAGTGTGTGCCAGGCGAAGAGCACAGAGGGGGAAGGGGAAGGGAAATATGCATAGGGAGTGGGTACAGCTTGGAGAAGAGTCCACACAGGTCCATACACACACACACACACACACACACACACACACACACACACACACACACACACACACACTTACACATGTGAATTAGTGCCATGGCAGAGAAAATGTGTGAGAGAAGAAACACATACACACACACACACACACACACACACACACACACACACACATAGAGAGAGAGAGAGAGAGAGAGAGAGAGAGAGAGAGAGAGATATACAAGACGAGAGAGAGAGGTTCAAGCGAGTGCATCACAGTCCTGCTCTGAGGGCCTTTACTGTAAAAGATGCAGGACTTGAGCCAGAGAACCATGGAGGTGTGACATGATGTGGAGAAAGGGCAGAGAGAGAGAGAGAGAGAGAGAGAGAGAGAGAGAGAGAGAGAGAGAGAGAGAGAGAGAGAGAGAGAGAGAGAGAGAGAGATGTACAGGGGCAGAGGCATACAATTAAAAAAAAAAATATATAGTAGAGATGAGAGGAGGAAAGATGGATCTGGAAAAAGAAGAAGAATGGACAAAGAGATAGATAGATAGATAGATAGATAGATAGATAGATAGATAGATAGATAGATAGATGGATAGATTTTCTTATTTTTAAAAACAAGACTGCATCTATTCAGTTTTGTATATGTATTCTCTTTTGTGAATATAAGCATTAAAAAAGAGAACCATGTGTGTAAAAGTGTAAAGCATGTCAAAAGAAGGGAACAGGTGACGTAAAAGTAAAAAGAGTAGGAATGGAGGAAGAGGAAGAGTGGCTGAGTGTTACTGTAGCAGGAGAGCTGCTGGGGCCCTGCTGAAGTCTTTCATGCTCTGCCTGTCACAGGAAGAGGAAGAGCTTTAACTCACACTCAGGGCTGCCAGCTAGGAACCAGTTAGTTTCACACTACACACACTACACACACTAAACACACACACACACACACACACACACACACACACACACACACACACACACACACACACACACACACACACACACACACACACACACACACACACAGCGCCCTCACCCCCTCCATTATACACACAAGGCCACTAACATATCCCACCTCACCACATTCTGACACACACACACACACAAACACACACACACACACCTCGCTGCACAGGTCACGGAGGATGGCTCCAGCCCAAGCTTGGCTGCACTGTGCCAAATGATGCCCTAAGCGGGTGGACCATAGTTCCTCCCCACTGCTGTCTGCACAGGAGGCAACAGCAGAAGATTGCCGCTAGCCACACGCTAGCCACACGCCACCACCGCCACGGGCTGCCCAAAATCAATGTGTGGAGATGATGGCTGACAGAGAGCCTGGGGGGAGGAAATGGCCAACGGTGGAAGATTTACCAATGGGGGTGGAGAGAGAGAGAGAGAGAGAGAGAGAGAGAGAGAGAGAGAGAGAGAGAGAGAGAGAGAGGGAGAGAGAGAGAGAGAGAGAGAGAGAGAGAGAGAGAGAGAGAGAGAGAGAGAGAGAGAGAGAAAGAAAGAGAGAGGAAGAGAGACAGAGACAGAGAGAGAGTAAGAGAGGAAGGGAGGGGAAAAAAAGCAAATCTTCTCACTGATCGTCTCAGTGGAGTGAATCGATGGGATCGGGGCGAACCAGTGATACATTTGGTGGTGGACAGCGGATCGAGGAAAGTTCGCACGTGGCACCATTGGAAATCATTAATAGGTTTCACCATCAGACAGCTCCCACTGAATGGGGGTAAATTTGGACTGGAACGCTGTTTGAAATATATTTCTGCTGTTGCTGCACTTTGTGTCCATTAGAGCTTCAGAATGAAGTGCGGATCATTATAGAATAAACTTGCAGATTTCATCCGTTATACTCTCACAGTTGCATGTAAATAGACTCTTATTCAAATGGCTACGCCATATTTTTATGTACCACGAGTAGGCTGCTTAGATGTGGTGTCCATGACTTTGGTGTTGTTAGTTGGCCTATATGCAAAGCTTGTAGACCCCCTTTAGTAATTAGCTGTATGCTTTATGATAATGATGCTTTACTGTTTCTCTTTGGCATTACTGATGAGAGAGGGAGAGGATTGGAACACATAATTAATGTGGTTTCTCAATCTCAAGTGGCTTACCCAAGAACAAATACATGGACACACACACACACACACACACACACACACACACACACACACACACACACACACACACACACACTGTAATGCAATAGCATTGTGGCTTCTCCAGAAGTACTACAACCTGTAGACTAGGCATACTTAATCCCTCCCTCCACCCACACACACACACACACACACACACACACACACACACACACACACACACACACTCCCTTAAGCCCCCCCGATCTGATCCGTCCTGAGAAGGCGATAGAGGTCGAGCGCCTGGCAG
>JAODXP020000016.1:17221815-17234315 GCA_027497455.2 Sardinella longiceps | reverse complement strand
ACAATGATGATGAGCCAGACCCAGCAATCTATCCAGCCAGTGCAGGGAACCGAGGACAGCACAGGGCTGAGAGTGGAATGGCGGGAGGCTGTGTATGTGTGTGTGTGTGTGTGTGTGTGTGTGTGTGTGTGTGTGTGTGTGTGTGTGTGTGTAAGGGGAGGGTCAGAGTGACCTGGAGGGGACTGAGGCGGAGAGAGCACTGGGTGGTTGAAATGCTGAAATGCTGGTGGGTGAGAGGCTTGGGTGAGAGGACAAGGTGGACAGACAGGACTAATGGCTGGTTAACCTATTCTGTCTGCACCAGACCATGCAAACACCCCCTGCACCCATATTAGCAGCCACACTTGTGCTTGCATAAGCACACAAACAACAACTGCATGCACACAGAAAAGCAGGCTGTGTGTGTGTGTGTGTGTGTGTGTGTGTGTGTGTGTGTGTGTGTGTGTGTGTGTGTGTGTGAGTGAATGTGATTGCATGTGTCCAAATGGGGTCCATGTGTGTCTATGTAGATATACCTAATCCTTTTCCAGCCCTAAGAGCTAAAAACAAAGGCTACAACACGGACCATTTCATCTACACTGCTACACCCCCCCCCCCAGCTTTACTTTCAGAAAGAAAGAGAGAGAGAGAGAGAGAGAGAGAGGGAGAGAGGGAGAGGGAGAGAGAAGAAAGAGAGAGAGAAAGAAAGTGAGAAAAAGAGAGAGAAAGAAGGAGTAGGAGAGAGAGAGAGCCGTCAGTCTGCAAATGATATTCCAGTCCCCCGCAGTTCCTTTGGATGTCTCAGCAAAGTTCACGCTGACACACACCAACTGAGAATAGAGACAAGTGCCACCAGCCACCCCAGGAAAGCCCTCGCTGCACGACTGACACGTTTTGACTCTTCAAAAAGAAAAAAGAAAAAATCTTGAATATCCTGCTGCTCATCTTTGAAATGCATTGCCGAGTAAGAGCAAATAGAACTACAAAGGACCAAAAAGATTAGGCTACCGGTTCTCTCAGGAGCTCCGTTTCAACAGTAAAATCAGAGTAGCAGCACACATGCCCAAAACAGTCATCTGAGAGTGTGAAAATACACTCACTATTTAATGAAATGCCATCACTATGAATGCATCACGCACACACACACACACACACACACACACACACACACACACACACACACACAGCCCCCCCCCCCCCCACACACACACACACACCCAAGGGACCAATGCCACCACCAGGTCCCAGCTAAAGTCTATTGCAACCCCTTCATCAGTGTGCCCCAGGGGCAAGAAAAGCTCCTGATTGCATACAAATAATATGTTCCACCACGCTGAACAGAGTGTGCATGGGTGTGTGTGTGTGTGTGTGTGTGTGTGTGTGTGTGTGTGTGTGTGTGTGTGTGTGTGTGTGTGTGTGTGTGTCTATGTGTGAGACAGAAAGAAAGAGAGAGAGAGAGAGAAGGAGAGAGAGGGAGACAGATGGAGCGAAGAAAAAAAGACAGAAAGTGAGAGAGTGAGATTGTGTGTGTGTGTGAGAGAGAGAGAGAAAGAGAGAGAGAGAGAGAAAGAAAGAGAGAGAGAAAGACATCTATCCCACTCACCTCGTAAGATGTTAGGTGGTTCAGATGGGTGTAGCACTGTTTCTAGCACCAGTTCCAGCTCCCACTAGAGAGCTCTGCGCGCGCCTGTGTGTATGTGTGTGTGTGTGTGAGAGAGAGAGTGGAGTGAGTGAGTGCGAGCGGGCGGGTGTGTGTGAGCTCTCTGACGTTCGCTCCCTCTATTGTTAAAGCGCGAGAGCCTGGCTGAGCTACTGAGCATGCTCCGATTGACACTGGTTGGCATGGAAACCACACAAGCACACAGCCCATTGGTCTCTGTCTTGTTGGCGCTCTATCTTTCTCTCTCTCCCTCCCTCTCATGTCACTTGATAATGCTCACTCTCTCTCTCTCTCTCTCTCTCTCTCTCTCTCACTGACAAACATACGCACTTGCTCACTCACACTATCTCTCTCTCTCTCTCTCTCTCTCTCTCTCTCACACACACACACACACACACACACACACACACACACACACACACACACACTGAACAGAATTCATTGTCTGTCAGCTTCTTTGTCACCAGCCCCCCAGTTCCCAGGATGAATGAGCCCACACACACACACACACACACACACACACACACACACACACACACACACACTTACCACAAACATGCAGGAGTGCTGTGTCATCACTGGGGCATCTTTCTCAACACCTTTAATCTTTAATTCAGAGCCTATTAAACCCCACTTCATCACTCACCCTAGCAGCTGATCAGCTGATGCACTGGCAACCCACATATCTCTACACCCAATTAAGAGCAGCCAAAGCACACTAGATGACTTCCCAGACACATTACATATTCCCACAATGCTTTGCCATGGGAAAAATACACACACACCTTCTTCAACTACTAACACTGTTCATTTTCAAATAAACTATCTGAATGCATAACTCTAGGCTCCTGTTTTATAACGCTTTCTTTAATCTTTAATCAAATCACATTATAACACCTAATAAATTCTTGCCCTGTTTTCGACTGTTTTGTTGCTCTAATTCCTTCCAGGCTAATTTTGCCCTTCAGCTCAAGGCTGTGATTGGCCAGTCATAGCTGGCACGCACGGACGCCGCCACGGCTCACGCTAAAACGATGCCAATCCTGCAGACGGGCCAGACGAGTGGTATGCTATGCCACCCATGGGCCCTGGCATTCCTGCGGCATAACCAGAGCGGGTACCGCTGGGGATGGTAATGGGGTGGCATTGCGGTGGATTGGTGCACTGGTACATATTGGTACACACTGGTACACTAGGACTGGGTGATCAGCGACTAGGGTTGGCAGCGTGGGCGGTAATTAGAGCGGGCTGTGTCTGGTTGGCATTGCCTGGGCATATGGAGAGGGCTAATCTTCTGATGCCACACAGATCAGCCTGCTTCCTGAGGGAGCGACGTGGCAGAAGCAGCAGTGATGGCACAGATTGGGATGGATAGCTGGCAAGAATGCTGAGAATGACAGTGTGTGTGTGTGCCCACTTCCTTAGAAACGTTAATCATTCAACTAAAGAGTTAGGCTTGCTTGCTATTGTAATTGTCTGTGTGTGTGTGTGTGTGTGTGTGTGTGTGTGTGTGTGTGTGTGTGTGTATGTGTGTGTGTGTGTGTGTGTGTGTGTGTGTGTGTGTGTGTATGTGTGTATGTGTGTGTGTGTGTGTGTGTATGTGTGATGTGCATTACTGTGCGCATGTGTGTGAAGAGAGCATTGCAATATCACTGTTTCAGCTCAGTGATCTGTTACACTTAAAGAGAAAGATAGAAAGAAAGAGAGAGGAGAGGGAGATAGATAGATAGAGAGAGAGAGAGAGAGAGAGAGAGAGAGAGAGAGAGAGAGAGAGAGAGAGAGAGAGTGAGACAGAGAAAGAAAGACTGATGGACAATGACATGAAGGAGTCATCACCAGGCTCCATTAACGCCATTCACGAGTGTCTATCCCAGCGGATGCACTTACCCAGACGTATAGCGGAGACACACACACACACAGCACCTCTGAGAGCATCCACCAGCTTGTGAGAATCACGCCTTCAGCCCCCAGCCCCCAGCCCCCAGCCCCATGGCCCTTTAAAAGCACTGAGGTCTACTACCCATCACCACTCCATTACCTCCTAGTCACAGCAATCAATAGTGAAGATGAGGCTCTAACCTACTCATACTCAATACAATACCAGATGGAGGAAAAGAAAAAAGCTCCTTTACCTCAGTTAGCCTATATGCTAAGGCAGCCTATATGCTAACTGAGGTAAAGGAGCTTTTTTCTTTGCTAAGGGAACCCATTATCAGCCAGTTTTGCTATTATCAACCAAAATGCATTATTACCACCGCCAATGCTTGTTTGTCTGTCTGTGTACAAAATCACCCTGGAAGTTATGCACGGATTTGGATGAAATCTTAAGGAAGAACCCATTAAATTTTGGTGGTGACTGGTGATCCATCTGATCAGTCTGGAATCTGGAAAATAGTGTGTCAGAATATATTGGAATATACTGTGTCAGTGACCATAGTGACCATATTGCCTTGGCGGAGGTCTGTACTCTCCGAGTGCTTATCAAGATATTTTTGTTTATATTGTTGTTGTTGTCATTGTTGTCATTGTTATTAATATTAATATTATTATTATTGTGGTTCAGCTGTGTGTATGTTTCAGTGATGACTTGACCCAAAACTCAGCTGTGTATTGTGTGAACAGAGCATACACTGCAGGCACTCAGGGTCTGCACAGTCTCTATGCCTAATGCCCGCACCATACTGAGGACTAATAGGCTGTGACACTGTGCACACACACACACACAAACACACACACACACACACACACACACACACACACACACACACACACACACACACACACACACACACACACAATTCCTAGTACACACACTCTCCCACAGTAATAGCTCCATTTGTATGGGGGTTAAAACATTAGTTACAAACCACACTACACTTTCTCTAACCACATATATAAATAGTCACACAAATACACAACATTACACTGCACACACACACACACACACACACACACACACACACACACACACACACACACACACACACACACACACACAAAACCACACACTCAGGCTCTTACAGGCTCTGTGGGTTAGGGCATAAAATGGTGTTCACTTAAGCATTTAATCACTGGGGTTACAACATCACACTCTACATCATTACACTGTATGCACACATACTAATGGACAAACTCACACACACACAAGTGCACACACTCACACACAGACACACACATTTACAAACACAGACACATGCACAGACATGCACGCACATGTGCACGCACAAAGAATGGTGCTGAGGCAAGCCTTTTCCCTTCTGCACAGAAAAAGAAAAGAAAAAAAAGAAAAAAGAAAGGAAGGAGGAAAAAAGGGAAAGAAAAGGAAAGCTGGCTCTCCAGCAGCACTGCAGACCCACCCGGCAGACGCCCTTTAAAAGAGGCCATAATCACATCAGCAACCAATCAATACGCCATTTATCAGTGTAAACATCCCGCCAGCTGACAAATTATTTTAGCCTGGCTCAGAAAAATGCAGCGAATGACTAATTATGGCTGGTGGAGTGTGTGTGTGTGTGTGTGTGTGTGTGTGTGTGTGTGTGTGAGAGAGAGAGAGACAGCGAGAGAGAGAGAGAGAGAGAGAGAGAGAGAGAGAGAGAGAGAGAGAGAGAGAGGAAATGAGGGTAAGGAAAGAGAAAGAGGGAGATAGTTAAGAAAGTGAGTGAGTGATTGAGGGAGGAACAGATTGGGGAGAGAATGGTAGAAGGAGAAGGAAGACAAAGAAGGAAGGGAAATGAGATGGTAGAGAGAGAGAGAGAGAGAGAGAGAGAGAGAGAGAGAGAGAGAGAGAGAGAGAGAGAGAGAGAGAGAGAGAGAGAGAGAGAGAGAGAGAGAGAGAGAGAGAGAGAGAGAGAGAGAGAGAGGAGCAATATTTTGTGTTTGCTCATGTGAGTCTGTGTGTCTGCCTTATTTGGTTAATTTATATGGCTCTCCTGGTGCTGTTAACCAAGCTGCAGCATGGCAGCCTTTCCAGCTACATGACTGTAAATGTTCATCTCTCTCTTGTGGGAGGACAGGACACACCTCTTTTACACTCACACTGCACAGAGGTGCATACGCATACACTTACAGTAAATGCAGCATGTACTCAAACAGACACACACACACACACACACACACACACACACACACACACACACACAGAAAGAGAGAGACAGAATGACAGGACAGATACATCAATTAGTCTAGTTTAGGTCCAGCTGCATGTTGGTTGGTGCGTGCCAGCAGAGAGATGACTAAGGGGTGATAAAATGACCAGATTTATCTGATTCTGATGAGTGTTGAGGGGAGGATGTGTGTGTGTGTGTGTGTGTGTGTGTGTGTGTGTGTGTGTGTGTGTGTGTGTTGGAGGGGATACCATAGCCCTGCCAGGGGCTCAGAACAGTCACTAAACACCCATATACAGACACAGATCGCAGGCACAAATAGACAGACATACATATGTGTATACGTACACACACACACTTACACAGACACACATACATAGTCATACTCATACCCCTACACAAGCCCAGACAATGACGGACAAACCCACACACATAGTCATGCCTGCACAGTCTCTCTCTCTCTCTCTCTCTCTCTCTCTCTCTCTCTCTCTCTCTAACACACACACACACACACACACACACACACACACACACACACACACACACACACACACACACACACACACACACACACACACACACACACACACACACACACACACAAGGACTTAGAGATGGCTAATTTATGAGGGCTCCACCGCTGCCTTAATAATTCATGGAGCAGCACACAGAGAGGGCGGTGAGGTGTGGAGCCGAGCAGAGCAGAGCGGAGCGGAGTGGAGGGCCTTTTTACCCAGCTGGGACGGAGGGATGGAGAAAGAGGTGGAGAAGGAGGAGGAGGAGGAGGGGAATGAGAGATGGAGGAGAAATAGAATAGGCGAGATGAGGGAGAGAGAGAGAGAAAGAGAGAGAGAGAGAGAGAGAGAGAGAGAGAGGTAGAAAAAAAAGAAAAGAGAGAGACCTTGTTGGGGAAAGAAAGAGCCTGCCAGTCCAGCGCTATTTTCTGCAGTGTGGGCTAAATTTAGAAGGGCAGTCTGGGATAGAGGGATGGGGTGGAGAGAGAGAGAGAAGGATGGGGTGATGTGGGGAGGGGGAGGGGGAGAAAGACAGAAAAAGAGAGAGAGAGGGAGCAAGGAAGGTTAGAGGACAAGAGAGGGGGAAAGAATGAGAAAAAGAAAGGAATAAGTAAGAAGCAAGAAACAGACAGAGGAAGAAAGAGAGAGAGAGAGAGAGAGAGAGAGAGAGAGAGAGAGAGAGAGAGAGAGAGAGAGAGAGAAAGACAGAGAGAGAAAGAGATAGAATATGGTACTGAATCTGGCATGTGATGGAACTCATCCATAGACATGGCGCTAGAATCAGCTCCCATCTGATTCAGCGAGAGAGGGAGAGATCACCAGGGCAACGGCTGAACATCCCATAGAATAAACCCAGGTGGAGGTCTTCATGAGCATCTCTGACCCATCTACCTATGATCCTCTCCGCCCATTCAGCCCAGTGTGCTCCCTAGACTAGAGGCTGTTTCTCCTGGGAGCAAGTTCTGAGGATCCTCCATAGCTCCACTGGACCCTCACCTCTCTGTGTCCCCTGGTACTGGGGTGAGAGGGAGTGTGTTACATCACACTAAGAGCATGGCTCAGTGCATGGCTGACCTACATACTCCATCATGTGCTGCATCAGATATGTGACCATCTGCAGCATCTACAGCAGACCTGGACTACATCTTGTCCAGAGCTCAGCTGGTTGAGTACAAACAGTTATTTTGTGAAGCGTTCTTCTTGAAATAGAGGAATTCAAATTCACATAATGATCCGTTGATCTGATAATATTAATGGAAAAGGGTTGACAATAATTTCCTTCAGGATTAATAGAATGAAATGAAATGAATGAAATGAAAGTATTATTTTATTTTATCTTATCTTACCTTATGAAATATTCAGATGTCTCTCTGTTCATCCATCTCTTCTGAGATTCTCTTCTCATAGATCCTGGGCTTGGCTTGGCTTGAGACCGGGAGCAGGTGTGTTCCTACTGTCTGTTTCCAGCTGATCGGGCCCACAGAGTGCTGTTGATACACAGAGGAACAAGACAATTCAGTACAACATAGAACGAATTTGCAAACTGGAAGATAACACTAACTGGGGGCCCCAGAAAAAAATTAAACTCCTTTTCCTCATTAATTAGCGCTAACTGCTGTTTCATTCCTCTTTCTAGAGACTGGGCACTGGGGAACTAAGATATGTGTTGATTTACGCCAGACTTTTCCTTTAACTGGAAAGGAAAGAACTGAGAATCTAAGAATCGACTTCATGATTTGACTGGTTTAAATGCCAATAAGGTGTTTGAGGGCTCAGGTTTAAGAGTAGAGGACAGCCATTGGGATGCAGTCAGAGACAGTGTCTGGACATGAGTGTTTAGGGTAGGGGACGGCAACAGGGATGCAAAATTTATTAAAAAGGAGATAAATAAAGTAATTAAAGTACTAAAGTAATAAACTAAAATAAATTAATTAAGTAAGTAATTAATTAAATGGAGAAAAGTTTAGCAAATAACAGATATATCAAGGACTTGGCTAGGTTTAGGGTATAGGGCAGCCATTGGGATGCAGTCAGAGAAGGTGTCTGGCCATGAGAGCGCTAAATCACAGGGAGCTCACACATCACACATCTCGGGGCTCATCTCCATTTTTACAGGCAGGAGCACACGAGCACACAGACGAGCCAGAGCCAGAGTAGACAGAGCTGCCAGATTAGTATGGAGATTGCCCCGCTCCGCCCCGCTCCACTCTCTCTCCGCTCCTCTCTCTCTCCTGCCTCCTCTCCCGGCCCGCTGACGGGGCTCAAGGCCCTCTCATCTCTCTCCTTACCTTGGCACATTTCATTGGCATATTTCATATTTCATTGCCTCTAAAACAGCAGACGTGACAGACTGACTGGCACAATTGAAATAACTTATGCCCTAATGGCGATGCTATGCACATTTATAAAATTCCTACTGCAAGGACATGCTGTACATTCCTATTAAAGCAAGCAGTCGTACAGCAGTGGCAGCAGCAGCCTCAGAAACAGGGCCTTGGAGATACAGTGCTATTACTAATGAAAAAAAACGAAACTAGCATTATCATGCAGTAGTAAAAATCATAGTAGTAAATGATGAAGTAATAATGATAGTAGCAATAGCAGTAGAAGTAGCAGTAGTAGTAAAAGTAGCAGAAAAATGATGGTTTGTTATAAATAAATAAATCCTTTGCAATCTTCCTGACACACACTATATAGAGCTTAGAAAGGGGGCGTGCCTTCCGCATATTTGGCCACTGTTCACTCACTATAGCCAGGCATGGACTAGCCATAGGGCATACAGGGCAATGCTCGGTGGGCCGATGGTAATTTTTGGGCCGTGTCATGAAGGATATTGGGCTAGTTTAATTAAATATCTAATGTTCATGCAACATGTCCAACTTAGAGGGTTATTTTAGCCAGCCACAACATTATTATTATTGAATAAATCATGGAGGGCCGCCATGGCCAAAAATGCCCAGGCCATTTTTTGTCCCAGTCCAGCCCTGACTATAACTACAGGCCGGTTTACACCTTCGCTGTTGAGAGCACGTTGAAAACGGTCGTTTGTTGTTGTTCTCATTTTCAGACTGTCAGACTGTTACTTCAAGTATTTTGTATGAAGAGCACGCAGCGTGACCTCATAAAAAGGTGATGAGTTTAGCTAACCTGGTTATCTGACATCAGGTTCCTAATCACTTTAGTGATTCAGTAACCCAACAGAAGGGTTAGAGTTCTACATAACCCAACACAGCTTAGGGGTCAGGGATCTAGTGATGGTGGTGTTCTATGTAAACCAACAGGTGCCAGGGCTCTAGTGATAGTTGTGTTCTAGCGGAGGTGGTGTTCTATGTAACCCAATAGGGAAGAGAGACCAGGTTCTACTGTAGGCGGTGTTCTATGTAACTAAGCAATGCCAAGGGGCCAAGGTTCTACTGGAGGTGGTGTTCTATGTAACTGCGTACAGGCCGAGACCGATAAATTGCCAAGAGTCGCCGAAGACTCCCAAGAAACATCGCTTGAGCACAGCAACCAAAACGGCAAATTTGCCCATGACGTTAGCATCCAAACGTTAATCCTGCTTCTCTATTGGCATCTCACCAATAAATCGACATTCTGATTGGTAATCGCCCAACCGCATCATAGCTCATTACATAAAGTTAACCGAAGTTTAATTTGATTTTATCGCCCAAGTCGCCCAAGTTTTGTCGCCCAAGTCGCCTGCTGCTTTTGTCGCCCAAATCGCCGGTCCCAATACAAAGTCAATTACTTCCGTCGCCCATGTCGCCTGAATCGGTCTCGGTCTGAACGCACAGTAACCCAACAGGGCCAGAGGGGCCAGGTCTCTAATGGAGTTAAGGTGATGAGTTATCAGCTGTGTGTTACCTCCTGACCCACATACCCCATCTCTCCACTCCCAGCCAAACGAGCTGCCATGCTCGTACACAGAGTCTGTTGTGTTGACCTAATACCCCCTTACCTTTCAGCAGCTTTCTATAGCATTCACGGGGGGCTACAATGACAGACCCACACAGAGAGAAACAATGCATTATTTGTGACTCCACTATGTGGGGGCTTGTTTGTCTAATGGGTCATTCTGTGTGTGTGTGTGTGTGTGTGTGTGTGTGTGTGTGTGTGTGTGTGTGTGTGTGTGTGTGTGTGTGTGTGTGTGTGAGTAAGTGGAGGTGCAGTGTTGGCCTAAACTCAATGCGCCGCTGATGTAGTTGTAAATATCATGGCGGTCAGTTATGTTTGTAGGCTGTAAAGATGTCTGTGTTTATCTGGCTGGGGGTTCCAGCTCCAGAGCGGAGCAGAGCGGAGCGGCCTGAATGCCATTGTGTGACACAATACTGGACTTTGATGAGCGGCGCGGAGAAGAGACACAATCAATTGGACAATCGCAGAGACAAAGGCACAAAGGAACACACTGACACACAAACACTGGCACAGAGAGAGGGGGGGGGGGGGCATGGGTGGGGGGGGGGGGCTGTTATGGGCGCTGGATCACACTAACACTCACACTGGCACAGTTACAGACACACACACACAGCTCAGTTTACACTGCTGGTAAGAACTTTTATGCAATTAAACATGTCTGTGGTGGTTCGCTTTCATTTCACCAACAGAAACCCATCTCTCTCACACTCTCCGTCTCTCTCTCTCTCTCTCTCTCTCTCTCTCTCTCTCTCACACACACACACACACACACACACACACACACACACACACACACACACACACAGTCCACCCTATCCTGGTTGTATTTATACTTATAGACAGTGAAAACCCCATAGGAGTAGGGCCGCAGACGAACATAATGCAGTAAGTGAGTAATGGTAGCCTGGCAACGCAGACACACACAAAGAGTAATAGGATGATGCACTGACCTACATAAGTTCCCTTTACTCAGGTGGCCCTGGACTGCACCATACATTTGTGTTCCCGTAGTACACAGTAATCATTCCTTTGGAGCACACTCACCTACAGTATACACCCCACAACATACAGTATAGTAGAGTGCACTACACACCTTGTGTTACACTTGGAATTGACCTTTCCGCGACCAAACCCCCAAAACGGTAACTGACCAATCATAGCATAGCAATTGGTTACTTAGCTTGGGACCACAGTCAAGCTAGCCATTTGGATGAATGGAAGTCTATGAGAGAGACGTCTACTCGAGAAGTGAAAATGAAACGTTGTGCTTATGGCGTGTGTAATTCTGACAGCCGATATCCAAAAAGGATGGAGGGAGGGGTAAAATTTCATCCCCTCCCGAAACCCAACCACCTGTCATGTTTGCGTAGCGGCAACTGTGTAGATAATAGAACACAGCTGGAATGAACCTGTTAGCCTTTGCATAACTGTTGTAAATTTATTTTCGCTGATGTTTCTCAATGTCATTGCAGCATTATGTTGATGGGAAACCCACTCTTGAGAACCCGAATCCAGTCGCAGCTATAGCCTACCGGTGCCTCTATCCGGAACTCATTTGTCTGGCTACAAACACGGCATGTAATGTCGTGGATGTAGCCTTCATAAGCGTATTGCAGGACCTTTTGCCTGCTTTGATCTGAGATCTTGCCGTTTTTCCAAAAATTGCTTGTGATTTCTTTGGGTAAAGCCGAAATTGACACGGTTGAAAACATGTTGCCACGCCATTCATACCAATGCTGAGAACCTGGGAGACGTGAAAGCTTGACTGATATAGCAAGGTGTTGCTAAGGTGGGAGGAGTTTGCGGAAAGGTCAATTATCAACTTTGGAATCATGTCATGTCCTCTTAAAAAACTAACTTGCTGAATGTGTTTTATTTGTCAACAGCACAATGTTATTGTTTGTAGAATTTTTAATATACTATAGTACAGATAGTCTTGTCTAATACATGTAGCCTATGTATTGTACTGGCACCAAAATAGTTTTGCTAATAAACGGCGCTCTTTTAGCCTACTGTTCATTCATTTTGGAAATTCAAACTTACAAATAGAATATGTCACAAACACATTCAAACACACACACACACACACACACACACACACACACACACACACACACACACACACAGACACACACAAAACACATTGTGGTAGTAGTAGGGGAGGGGAGAATCACTGCTGTAACCCAACACACAGAAACACACAAACACACACGCACGCCGAAGGTATCCCTCTTCTCACATTTATGTCAGCCGGAAAAGTCACAGTGATGCATGTCTTATGTCTTTCCAATGCAACACACACTCACACACACACACACACACACACAC
>JAODXP020000016.1:17209315-17216815 GCA_027497455.2 Sardinella longiceps | reverse complement strand
AGAGTGCTAAGCGCTAGCTAAGCATAAAAGGAGCCACTAAAGATCTAGACATTTTCCCCTAAATTAAAGGGGTTAGAGGATTAAGTGTGTGTCAAGAGAAAGGTGATATCTTAAATCCCACGGTTCTTTACCCTTAGAGCGAGAGGCAACTAAAGAGAATATCAGAGATGAGAAGACAGGGAGAGAGAGAGAGAGAGAGAGCAGAGCTCAATTTATTCCCTTTTATTCAAATCAAATGAGGGAGAACGGCATCATTTATTCAGCGGAGGGGTTCCAAAGGAAGTCGGAAGGGGTCACGTTTCACACATCATTCCGTACGGATCCTCTATGCTCTGTGGAAGCCCTAGGGAATAACAGGAATATCTTGGAATGGACTACATGCATGTCCCCACTCTTATAATCTTGAATTCAGCCGTTAAGAAATGTGGAGAAATAGAGAGAATAACAATTAGAGAGAACGATAGAGAGAGAGAGAGAGAGAGAGAGAGAGAGAGAGAGAGAGAGAGAGAGAGAGAGAGGGAGACATAGCAGATTGAGATTAAGGTGACCGTTGAAATGCTTAATATTCTAACATGTTACCATGGGGGGGACCCCCTCGGTAACCCTTTTACCTGCCGTCACTTTGCTAAATCAGCTCCTTAGAGTATTATCTCAAACCTGGTGAGAGAAGAAGGACAAAGCCTTACTCAGTGTGACCTGAATACACAATGAGAGTGCTTGGAACAAGGGGAGCTAAACCTGCTGAGGACACATGCCGCAGTTCTCCTGTTTGTTCCAAATCTAGAACTCTTAACAGATTCTGTCTAGAACTTTGCTTAAAGGATTACCCTACCAAATCGGGAAGCCTAAGTGAAATGGAAATGGTTTATGCTGTGATCTAAATGCTTAATAGGTGTGTCTGGAATAAGGAGAGATAAACACAACAGTTTTTTTCTGTTCGCACCTAATGTGTAGAAAAGTTACAGGTTTATCTTGGAAACTGCTGCTTAGTTTGACCTTCTTTAGTTTTCATTTTCTTTAAATTCTTTAGTCTTTAGTTGAGGTTATCACATCACAGCATTCATCGTTTAGGAGAACTCACTATAAGAAGTGTATAAAGACTGCAGAACTGCAGAACAAAATATAGGTCAGACGAATGACATCATTCAAGTTATGCAGGTAGGGACCAAGTAAAGGATTGCATTGTTAAAAAATCAACACAAGTAATACCCCAAATCCTTCTTATTGGCACCATTTTCAGACATAGCCTATTTTATTACTTTCATAACCCTCAGACAGGAGGAAATGCACAACAACAGATTTGAGACCTAAAAACTCCCAACAGCCTTGAAGTAGGCTAGGTTACAACACTTAGCCTACTCTAAATACTAATAGAAAAGAAGGACAGATAGGTGGGAAATTCAGCCCATTATCAACAATAGCAGAACATATAAATGCATTTTCACTACAGGCTTTACAAAAGTATTTCTGTGTAGCCTATGTGACAAATAAACTGTTGAATCTTGAATATAAACAATATGACTCAATGTTTTTCTTGGCTAATTGGTACTCCTGTCCCTTCCTATATAATCCTTTTTAGTCACCCCCACAGTTAGTCATATAGGACTAGTGCTGGTTCACTCAGTCACTACCCTGCCTGGAGTAAATGATTCTGGGTATTATTACTGTGGAGAGATATCGGGTGTGAATGCGGTCAGTGGGCCAGCTAAAAGGGAATGGTATAAGTGTATTTATTTGTGTGTGTGTGTGGTGTGTGTGTGTGTGTGTGTGTGTGTGTGTGTGTGTGAGTATGTGTGTGTGTGTGTGTGTGTGTGTGTGTGTGTGTGGAGGGTGGGGGGTTGGGCTCGCTCTGTGTTCTGCCTGTGGGCGTCCTGGTCCTGCTCAGTGCCTCAAACTCATTCGGAGATTGAGAGACCCCTGCTGGGCCACAGCATCCTTATTATCGTAGCACACACATGAGCCTGTGAAGACATCCAACACACACACACACACACACACACACACACACACACACACACACACACACACACACACACACACACACACATGCTGACCTTCACATATTCACACACACACACACACACACACGCACACATATTCGCAAACATGTACACATAAAGACTAGTGAAAATTATGCGCACGCACACATGGACAAACATATTCAAACACATGTGCACAAATCATATCAAATACCCACACACACACACACAGCACCGACATACCATGACTTTACACACAGCAAACATGAATATAGATCACATACACTCTTGACCACATCACATCCTAGCCTACCGATACACAAAGAGACAGACACATGCACACACACAGACAAACTGACCACTGAACCTAGAAATGTGTGTGTGTGTGTGTGTGTGTGTGTGTGAGTAGCAGCTGGAGTGTGAGAGGTTCGCAGCTGGAAACCTCACTATATATTCACCCTTGACTAACCCCCAAATGAGCAGACAGCAGCCATCTGCAGTCAAGGAAAACAACAGCCACTCAGAAGCCCTCATTGTGACAGCTCACTGCTCTACCTCCAGGGCACAAATGATACCACTGACTGGCCATAAACCTGTGTCTGTGTGTGTGTGAGAGAGAGATTGTCTTTGAGACTGTGGAGTGTGTTTCATCTGTACGGTGTGTGTGTGTGTGTGTGTGTGTGTGTGTGTGTGTGTGTGTGTGTGAGAGAGAGAGAGAGAGAGAGAGAGAGAGAGAGAGAGAGAGAGTATCGTAGTGTGAGTTTTTCTCCTTGTCAGTGTGTGTGTGTGTGTGTGTGTGTGTGTGTGTGTGTGTGTGTGTGAGTAGTAGTCTCTTTGACAGTGTGTTTGTGTGTGTGTCTGTTGGCAGGTAAATGAGACCAAAGACAAGGCATCATTCCACATGAGCACCATTTTGGTGTTAAAATATGCTAATGGGGTCCACTGCTAACGTGCTGCGATGGATTAAGTGTACGCAGAGGGGCTAATCTGTGGGTGTTATTAGCTTGATGGGCAGTCCCAGGAGACGCTGTGCACACTGGGTAATATTTGCCCAGCTCAGCCTCCCAAACATCACTGCCAGTAAACCCTGTTAGCTGGCATCAATGGCTTCACGGCAATTTGAGCATAAGACAGATTAGGGTGGATGCACTTTGTCTTTGACAGTGTTTAGAGAAGGAGAGAGAAGGACGTGGCAACGAGTGAGTGGCCAACATGTGACTAATGAAGAGATATTTTCTATTTTATCTATAGTTTATATTTTTTGTTTTGTTTCATAATCGATCAATTCATCAATCTTGTTATGAAATGACAATACAGTAGCCTATAGCATTAGCAAAATAGGCCCATGATCTATAATTATGTGACAAGAAACTCTGGAAACATTGGGTTTGAGGTTTCTATTTATAGTTTATTTTTAAGGCTTTATTTATTACAATTATTTTTTATTTGAAGCCTTTATTTATTTATATAACATTTCATCTATTTGTTTCTTTGTTTATTTTCTAAGCTTGATTTCATCACAATCTAGGTGTGCTGTATGCACCAGAAGTGCACTCCTAACATCTGTGATCAATGAGTTTCCTGATGAAATTTATCCCCCCATATGCGTTGGGCGACAAATGACTATTCCTGAGTGATTAACCCAAAAACTGCAAGTGACTCCAGTCCGGTCGGCAGCCACACAGAGCGCCTGGTGTCTCACTGCGACAGATGTCACTGCATTACCTCATTTAAAACTTGGCGTGTGCGGCGGGACTTAAGGCTGTCAGGTGACGCTTTGGCAGGTAGTTGGCCTCGGGGACGAAGGGGGTAGGAGGACACTGATCTGCCTAAGCCACAGCTGTTTGGAGCGCGCTGCACGCGTGACTCAGCTGTTAGAGCAAGGTCTTATCAACGTTGAGGTCGTGGGAGCAACTCCCACAGAGCTTAGGCTCAGACAAATTACAAGGCTTGGTTGGAATCACAACAAACTCCAGTTCGATGGAACAGCCTCCAGAATCGTCAATGCCAAAGATTCTCAGTTGTTTAGCTTGAAAGGTCTCCTTAAATAACAAAGAAATACAGCCCACTCATACAACTACAAACTTAGCAGTTTTCTGTTTCTGTAAACAGTTGAAGTGAGGACATAATGCATCTCGGATGAGTTTAATTATTTGTCATAACAATGGAATAATAATATCTTAAAACTAAGTCAGAGGAGTTTAATAAATACACACTGTATACTGATAACATTACTCATATAAGCCCAGTCTTCATATACAGATCATACTGACACTGTAGCTGTAAGATGCTGTGCAGTGTGGTGCATTTACTGAAGAAAGCAAAGGCCATGATGCTGAAAGCTCCAGTCAGCTCCCCCCCCCCCCTTTTCTCTGAGTCCCGGAGGGCAATGTTTGCTTGACAGGGTGTGGATGGTAAGTGCTAGTATTAGCATTTTATTAAGTGACCTCCTAGCCCTGGCGGCCCACCCCTGCATTCATTTCCCACCCTGTTCTCCTCCTCTCATCCGTCACAAGGGAAAGAAAGAGGAGATGTGGGTGCAGGCACCCTGACAACTGACGTCTCGTCTCGTGAGCTCAGACCAGACGAAAATGGTCTCTCAGTACACGCGCTTCACATTTCCCAGTCCTCACCTGTAATTTGCAGGAATCACAGAGCAAAATGGTGTGGATTGTGTGGATCCTTCCTGACAGCTTTTGGCTTCTATTGGTAATTTGAAGGGACTAACCATCATCATTCATAATTGCATGTTTCCATAATATCCTGGGCTTTGCAAACAAAAGCTGTAAACACTAGTACAATTGAAGCTAATATAATTCAGTGCAAATAAACTAGCTTATATTAAAATGAAACAGACTAAGCTATTAGGAGCAATTGCTTTCAAGCAAACTAATTTCTTGTTAGACCTTTAAACTTCCACACAAGATTTTTTTATTCTAGGCTAATAGTAAATTGTCTCCATAGCAAATTTGGATGTTATCCCAATCCCATTATCTGCAATGTGTTTACCAAACAACAAACAAAAACAACCAGTCATCTGTGGACAAAGATGTAGACAAAAGGCAGTAACACAGTATATGAATCAAAAAACAACCATGTTGTTGGTTGGATGTTTTAGTAGGATGATTAGTTCACCAGCTAATGGGAGTAGCAGTTCAGAGTTGGACTCAGATTCACTTCTTCAGTCTACTCTCTTTCTCTCCTCACTTTCTTCTTTCCTTCTCTTTCCCTCTTCACTTCTTTTGACTTGGTCTCTCCTCTATATTCTCACCTCCTCCTCCTCCTCTCTATTTCAGTCCCCCATTATGTTCTCTACTCTCTTCACACACTCCTCAAGAGGTACTGACAGACTGCTCCTACTAGTGCTTGAGGGCCAATGGGTCCATACAAAGAGACCCACGCCAAACCAGGTGCATCTACAGTAGCCTACATGTACGTGACATTTACACCGCTTGCAGGCAGGTGCAGATTGGCAATGCCTCTAAGAAAGGCGATAACAGGCGTAGTGAAAGGCATGACCGGAGGCCAAAATAAGTCGTGCATTACACAAACAAAAGATAGATGCAAAAAAGCAGGTGGAACAGCACGTTTATAAAGAACGACTCCAACATAGCACGGGTTCGAATCATTAAAACAGCTGTCCAGAATAATCATGAATTAAAAAGTGTCTGCAGGTGCAGATGCTACAATTAAACTCTTTTCACTACCGGAGTAATTAGTAATTGATCATTAATGTGTGTGTGTGTGTGTGTGTGTGTGTGTGTCTGTGTGTGTGTGTGTGTGTCTGTCTGTGTGTGTGTGTGTGTGTGTGTGTGTGTGTGTGTGTGTGAGAGAGAGAGAGAGAGAGAGAGAGAGAGAGAGAGAGAGAGAGAGAGAGAGAGAAAGAAAGGATAGAGAAAGAGAGAAAGGGTGGGAGAGAGAGAGAAAGAGAGAGAGAGAGAGAGAGAGAGTCGTGATATATTTTGTTGTGGCCTTGTATCTGTGTGTTTGGTTACCCATCTGCAATAAGGCTTAATTACCTCATCAGTAATTTGTGTGCTGCTCCCCGTAACCAGGCACTGGGGACCTCACCATCCGTCTGGTGCATCCAGAAATGACAGCCTCTTTGTGGGGAGGCTCAAGGTCGGGGTTGGAGGTGAGGGGTGGGATGGTGCTGGTGTTGTGTTGTGTCATGCCTGTATATATGTGTGTGTGTGTGTGTGTGTGTGTGTGTGTGTGTGTGTGTGTGTGTGTGTGTTCACCCCCCCCAAAAGCAGCTGTGACTACTGACTCCAGATGAAATACAACAGTAGATGTTTCCTGTATGCACACAAGCTGGGACACAAGCCGACTTCACTGCAGCCACGTTAAAAATCCCCCCCACCTCCCTTAGCAAGATGGCCATTAAAAACAAATTGGGGGCATAAACCAGGGAGAAATGGGTACTTGTGATCGTAAATATCACAAAACACACCAATACACACACACACACACACACACACACACACACACACACTCACATTATAGCTCAGTGTCCGATCCATCCATATGGGGCCAGTGCATAGGCTATTTGCTTTGTGCTTATGCCAGCAAAGAAAATAATTTAATTGGATACTCTATAATAGGATGGATTAATCTTCTGCTAAGGGGAATATATGTTTGGTGAAGGCACTATATCACACTCTCTGAGTGGTGAGGCCAAATTTATTTGGGTCTGCAGGACAAAGGCAAGAGGGTTTGACGTCACTGAATGCTGTTTTTTTCCCCACTTCTTCTTCTGTGCTAAGCTAATCTGAGGCGCTGCAGGGTTTCTTACTGAAGAAAGCTGGTGAACAACTGGGGCACTTCATCACAGTCAACACACACACACACGCACACACACACACACACACACACACACACACACACACACACACACACACACACACACACACACACACACACACAGAAACACACACCATACATACAACTACACACGTGAATAAATACAGTACATTATGGTACACAGAGAGAGAGAGAGAGAGAGAGAGAGAGAGAGAGAGAGAGAGAGAGAGATTTACAATACAATATAAACACATACACTGTACCCAGATATCATTTTACCCATTTTTGTCTGGCTATGGCTATAGACCTTCTCTACACTGGCCTATGATTACTGGTGTTGTATCACAGGGAGGATGTAATGTAAGTTTATCTCCGCCAGCGTAACTGTGCCTGGATCAGTTTCCAGTGGTCAGGATGCAAATGGGATCCGGTGACTCAGACTGTCAGCTTCTAAGACACACTCGGAGACGGAGAGGTCTAGCCTACTCTACCCCCTCTTCACTCAGAACAAAGAAATTAATTTCCTGTTAAGGAAAACACACACACATACACAAAGGTACACAGGTTTACACACACACACACACACACACACACACACACACACAGAAGATACATCCACATGAAGAAAAAAAGCATGCACATACACTTTCTAATTGATGGAGATGTATGCATTCAATTCAGCCCACTCTAACCTATCAATTTGCAAAGTGCCTGACAC
>JAODXP020000016.1:17141815-17204315 GCA_027497455.2 Sardinella longiceps | reverse complement strand
ATGCATGATCAAATTAATCTTTATTTCAGTATCCTATCATTACTTGGCTATGATTGGAACATGAGTTAGACAGTCACATTTTATTTGTATTTATTTTTGTGTGTGTGTGTGTATTTTTTTGAGTGTGTAAAAAAAAAAAAAAAAATCCTTTAAACCCACTAGATGGTGTGAAGTCTCCACATCACTGAATCGGCTCCCAGGATCACCCCATGAAATGTGACCTGGGTTGGACCCACACATAAAACACTGAGACCAGTATCCCTTTGCACCATCTGACACCCGATCTGGCTGATAAGTCCACTGGAGACGGGGGACAGGGGACAGCGCTTTCGGAAGGGGTATTAATTTACTGCGCTACGGGGAGTCTTCTTACTGGCCGACTGGCACCACCATGAACTTGAAAATGTTGCCATGGCCACTGTGATGTGTACACAGTCCCAGAGCACTCAAGCAAGATGTTGAACATAGCCTACATACACACACATCCCCCCCGTCTCTCTCTGTCACTCTCTCTCTCTCTCTCTCTCTCTCTCTCTCTCTCTCTCTCTCTCTCACACACACACACACACACACACACACACACACACACACACACACATAG
Organism: Sardinella longiceps; assembly: GCA_027497455.2. Classification (NCBI taxonomy): domain Eukaryota; kingdom Metazoa; phylum Chordata; class Actinopteri; order Clupeiformes; family Clupeidae; genus Sardinella; species Sardinella longiceps. The sequence goes on along the minus strand of JAODXP020000016.1, from coordinate 17,203,714 downwards.
GATGATGAAAAAAGTAAATTCCATAAATTAACCAATGTATTGTAGTGACCCTGGGGCTCCCTACAGTTGTTGCTGATCAGAACTCAGGTGTTTTACATTCAATATGATTTATAGCACTAAGCACTCTGATTAAATTATTTAGTTTCCACAGAGCATTCCTGAAATAGATAGGCTAATAGTAGGCTAATAATGGTCCCCTTCATTTACCTCTGTTAAATAGCCTATCTTCAAGTCTTAATATAGGCTAGCCTATAGGCAATGTCAAGAGTGGTCAACAATAATGATTATCAGCATGCATTGAAGAAATATCTTTAGTGATTTTGTGGTGTGTTTTTTTGAGAGATCCACAGGGCAGAAACATTCCTCTACCCGGAAATCTGCAGCTCTGTGATCCCTGAAAATCCTGTTTCCCTAGTGGGCTGTCTTAGATCTCCCATTGTTCAAGGAGGACATATGTCCACAAAAGTGTGCTGGCAGCAGGTTTTAAGGGCTTAAGCTTAATTAACAGTTGGAGGATGAACAGGAGCTGATTTCACCCCATCAGAGCTGTGTGGTGTGAAACGTTCCAATAATAAGCACATCTAAATCAAATCTAATGTAGACATACTGTACAGTATGTGCTACCTGGACAGTTCAATTGATTAGGCCTATTGAAAATCTAGCAAGGAGTTCCTTGAGGTAGCCTACTACTCCTCTAAGCTAGTGAAACATTGGAGGGATATGTCTAATGTTGTGAAGTTGTTTGCCTGTTTGTGTCTTTTATTCTATTGCCAAAGACACTGGAATAGAATGATATAAAGAATTTAGTTTTATTGATTGATTTTATTTAAGCTTTATAGTTTTGTGCCCATTTCAGTTATTAGGCTGGATGCTCAATGTTCTATAAGATCTGGTTCTGATCCTTTAAGGACCCGTGAAACAGACTGGGGTAATTCCCAGTCTTCATTATAGCAACCATTTTAACAAACAAACAACAACAACAACAACAAAAATGCACAAACTTTTAGCTCAAAGAGATGACTCATAGATAAGACTATAGGCCTAGGCCTAGCCTTCTTTTATAAAATAGACCAATGCCTTAATTAGCCAGGGTTCAGGCCTAACATTTATCATAAGTTAACATCTAAGTTTTGTCTGTAGGCTAATAAGATATTGTACTATTGTAGGCTATATGAAATACCTGAAAGAAGCAATTTGAAAATAAAATAAGTAACAGGCATACTTTTTTGTTTGTTTGTTTGTTTTTAATTTAAATAAAATGTTTTATTTAATCAAAATTATAAATAGGCTAATAAATAAAAGTCACTCATAAATTCGATCTGCCAAACAATGTCAGATTTTCAATCTATTTTTATTCACATGTTTATTTATTTCTTTGTTTGTTTATGTAATATTATCAAACATTAGAAGTGAACTTAAAAGTTAGGCCTTAGCTTAGCCTTAGCTAGGTCTAAAATTTACAAATTCAGCAAATTCATCAGACTGTTAACAGGTTGACGCACTCGCCATTGCCACGTGACGATGGACGCAGGGAGACAGGTTAGGCCTACTTCCGCCTGAATTTTGTAGCCTACTCATTTTCTAGGCTTAAACATCTGACCTAGAATCAGATATTTGTAGTCGCATTGAAGCTGCAAACATATAATACAAACCATGGATTCTGGTCCAGGACCAGTTTAAACAGCTAATCGGCTGTACAAGTTCTTCCACTATGGGGTGTTCGGGAGCAATGATCGACAGTGCTTCTGGCTAATCGTAAAGCGAGAAAATGCATAATAAAGTGTCGTGGACGCGACGTTGAAATAACTGGACCAATCAAAACACAGGAAACACAAACGTCGGCTTTAGGAGTGAGGTGGCTGACTCTGCCATAGAAGGTCTTGAATGGAAGTAGAAAGTTACATGTTAGAAACATATGGTACTAAACTTTATCTAGAATGAATGGAACAGCCTACTCAAACTTTGATAATCAAGAACACATCCTCAAATTGGGAGAGACGTTTGAGAAACAGCCTAAAAGCGCATTCCACACGGTTCGATGTAAGTGCATCCCTTAAACCAGACTATTGTTATCATGTATGCCATTTTTAAACTACGACCAATGGAGCTAATGTGGCTTTTTCTTAAAACGAGTTGATTTGTTAAATCTTTGTTCAGGCTTCTATCTGGCCAGCTATACCGTCTATGTTTGCTTGGTCGCTAAAATGGGAAGAAATCGGGTAAAGTTCTCTGAATAGACTGTGTCCTTAACGTTTGTTGTTTGCCGAATCAATGGATTAAATAGTCAGTCCGCTATAGCTCATGTTCATATCGCCGGATCTTAATCGAAACGTCTTTTTAACGAACATAAGCGAACAGCTGGTGTGGGGGGGAACATTCATGTTGGGATTTCGCGTCATTAATCATGGCGTTATAGCTCCATCTGTTGGAAAAATGTACGATGTGCACATGACAGTTCTCTGTTCTTTTCCATGATTGCTCATCCAAAAGGTTTTAGACTGCATCTCGCATTTAATAGTTGTGCTATTGTAGCTTATTAAGGTTACTGAAAAGATATGCTCTGTTTTTTTTTCTTCTTCCTCAGATGACTTCAAACCAGCCTCTATTGACACGACATGTGAGGGCGAGTTAGAGGTGGGGAAAGGGGAGCAGGTCACTATCACACTGCCAAATCTTGAGGTAGGTTTTTATGAACCTTTATGTTTTTAAAATGTGCATAATAGGTGAATTCATCAATATGCCTTTCCATTTTTAAAACAATGTGTCTGTACTTTAGGGGTTACATCTTACATGTCTCTGTGTGTGGGTGTTTAACCATCAATGCATGAGGAAAGGAATGTGTAACTCCTTGTAAAGTGTCTTCTGTTAGGGAATGCTAAAAGGCCTTTAGAGATTTTGAAGGTTTTTAAAATATATTGAGCATAAATTGTTGATCCCCTGAGTAAAATAACCGTTGTCCTCTTGACGGGGTGTGTCAGAGATGTGGTTTTGATATCTTTGGCTGCATGTTTGTCCCACCACAGGGTTCCACAGCCCCAGTGACCGTGTTCAAAGGCTCCAAGCGGCCTTACATGAAGGAATGCATCCTTATAGTCAACCACGACACAGGCGAATACCGCCTGGAGAAGCTGAACAGCAACATCGCTGTGAAGAAAACCAGGTGAATGTACCTCACTTTTAAAAGGGGGTCTGAGCTTGTTTTTCTTGGTTGGCTTGCTGGCTAGGCTAACTGGGTTGGGTCTCAGCCAGGACAGCTAGGAAAACACAATCACTTAGAGCAAAATGCTTTCACCCACATAATATGTAACTCTGAGTAAGAGGGTGAATAACACATTTTCAAAGGACATTTTTGTCCTTTGTTTTGTTTGTTTCTTTGTTTTGTTTTAATTTTTAAAATGTTTTATTACATAATTCCACTACTGTATTAATAACAATGTCTGAATATTTATATTTATACTATACTTTATTTTATGATATTTTTTAAGTAGTTGACTATGACAATTTTAAATAATTTTATTGTATCCCGGCTACATCGCAAAAGAGGTCCGCCCTCAATGTATTTCCGAGAATAAAATAAAGGTTCAATCAAAGAAAAAGGTGGAATATCCCTTTAACATTATTATTTGTGTGTGTGTGTGTGTGTCTGCAGGGCGGAGGGTAGCAGTAAGATCCAGTCTCGTCTGGACCAGCAGACGAGCCGTCTGAGCCAGCAGCTGAAGAGCGGTGGAAGCAGCAAAGCCTCGTCCAGCTCCAAGAGCTCCCCGCCGAAAGAGAAGCTCTCACCCGCCTCTCCCATGGATGACATTGAGAGAGGTAAAGTTATGGGGCAACAGCCCAGCCCAGCTGGTAAAACCAGCATAACCCATGCCTCAGGTGGCTTATTGCATCTCTAAAACAGTTACCATATTAACCTGACAGTTCACAAATTTGGTCTATGTTGTACCAAATGCTGTCGTTCACTGTTGACTGTTACCTAAACGTGTACCAGTAAACATTAAAGTGGCCTCTCAATTTTTCCAGTCACAAGCATAAATGCAGTGGCATTGACTGCTTCATCCTGGAAGAAAATGAATCCAAAAACAAGTTGGTTGTCAGTGTTGGTATTTGCTAGTCTAACTTTAAGAAGTACTTGAGGCCATGAATCCCATGTAGAACTGTGGTTAGCTTTATGTATTTTCTCTAGATACGCAAAGACCAACAGGTTATAGAACGTTCTGTTCTAGGAGAATTTTGGTTGGCTTGTGCTTCCATGTAATTACACTTTAGTGGTTGAACTAGTTGAGCCAGACCTTAATCATACAAGTTCATGACTGATTCTTGAAAACACTTGAAGGGCAAAGATTCTTTGAGGTTTTTTTTTTTTTGTTCTTAATCTTCTTTCTTTTGTTCTTTTTAGTGTCCAACATTGTCTAGGTATAGCATCAGAATGTGAAGAAACATCTATAAAGTGTAGGGATGCAATGCAAAACCCCATAGCCACTGAAGTTAGCATACAGGCCTGGTAGCATTGGCCAAGGCTCTCCTGTGATAGTTAATACAATGCTGGTTAATCAAACATTGCTGTGGCTGTTTCTAGGTATTTTGCTAAAAGCTAAATGCTTGTATTCAATGTGTTTGTTTGAGAATCCTTTTGTTTACCTATAGATATGCAGTTTTATATTCTGTGAGATGCTGTAATGGTGTGTGTGTGTGTGTGTGTGTGCGAGCGCACACACTGTGTCTGCTGTGGAAAGTTGATGGTAGAGGTGTTAAACAGCATATATAATGATATGTTTTGTGGGCACTGAGTAAAATGCATGTTGTCTTGAGTGTTATAATGTGTGTGTGTGTGTGTGTGTAGAGTTGATGGCAGAAGCGCGTGTGATGGATCAGATGAGCAGTGGTGACAGCTCCTCCGACTCCCGAAGCTCCTCCTCTTCCAGCAGCGACGACAGCTCCAGTGACAGTGACAGCGAATCAGGAGGCGAGAACCGCAAAAACCAGCCCCCTGCCCCGCCCCCTCACCAGGGCATGCCTATCCTTACCACCACCACCACTTCCTCCACCACCCACACCTCACGGCCTGATGAGGGCAGCGGAGGAGGTGGAGGCCATCTAATGAACACGCTCAGTAAGTCTGCCATTAGGGCTGTCAAAAAGCATCAAATGGATGCTCAGATACTATTGTATCACATTAAAGGTATAATCCGGCGTGAATCAACACGTAGCCCTGCTGTTTTAGACTGCTAAGCGCTACTGAAAGCCACCTCAATGATAAAATTTTGTGCATCGTAGACAGAGTTTGCGAAACGGCAGCTAACACTAACTGAATGAGGCATGTCAAAAACGAAACCTAATCGATTTGCTTTTGTTTTGAAATGCCCCATTCTGTTACTGTTAGCTGCCGTTTCGCTATCTCAGTCTGCCTTGCATGAAATCCAGTGATTGAGGTGGCTCACAATAGCGCTTGGCACTACAAAACAGTAGGACTACGTGTTGATTCACGCCGGCTTTCTCCTTTAAAGTGAAGGTTTAATTCTAAGAGCAGTTCTGTTGTACGAGTCTGCTGAGTGCACTAGATAGGCTCTAAGGTGTGGATGAAAGAATTTGAAACAACATAGGCTGAACGCATATGCAAATGCAAACGAGCACTTTGCATTGAGTCAATGGATCATACAACATTCAAAACTGAAAGTAAGATGTGAGGTGCCATTGGCTTAATGTAAACTGTTTGTTTGCTTTTGTGTTCAGTCTATGTTGTTCCTAATTCTTTCGTTCAACTCCGCTCGTGCAACAGGGCTACGCTTGGATTACACCAAACCTTCACTTTAATATATTACCACGTACAAAACTTTTGTCTAGAATTAGATTTTCAACACAATCAATACCAGCAGTGGTATTTTTGCCTCTTTCAGCTGATAGCTGGCAATTTTAGTTTCATACAGGAGGTACCACTGCGAACAGACAGGCAGTCAGCTGCTGTAATTCTCTCTTTCATTCGTTCCCTCCCTCCCTCACAGTCCACCTCAAGCCGCTGTGTGCTGAGCAGTCTGGTGCATGCACAGTATATACTAGCTCGGTTTTCATGACCAAATTGGTTCCCTATCTGAAAGAAGTGCAAATAGGCCTGATGGCCATGCAGAGCTGCAGAGTGAATTCAAATTACTCACAAATGAGGTTGAATTCCCTCAGACTAGATCTATGCTACAATTTTTGTATTGAATTTAATACTCATTTGCAACAGGGTAGATACAAGAAGTGCTACCTTTGCCTTCTTTAGTTCACACACAGTATCGTGACAGATAGACAGGTGCACTTTCCTCCTTACAAGCAGCTGAACACATGGACCTCGTGCTGAATGTAGGGCCTACAGGGCCCTTGTGATTAGTTTTAGTTTTTTAAATATTTTTTACAGCCTAAAAATGTAAAAGAATGTAGACTTCCACACTGTCTGTTACACAAGTGAAAATATTTATTTCACAACGTCAACAGACAACAGACCATCATCAGGTATTTTCACATATCAGGGTCTGTTAACTGTAGTATTCATTCATATCACTGCCCACTATTCACTGATTAGCCAAGATGGGATGCACATGCATCCAATCCCAGACGGAGCACTGAAAACAGAATTGCGTAAGAAGGCAATGGCCAGGCTAGTAGGGGCAGGCTTGTGGAATGTGTGAGAAAATTATATTGGAGACATTGGATGGGACTGTTGACCAACGCATCGCTACCAACTCCTTTGATTCCACCGGGAAAATGATACATACATGTCGCTGCAACTGCTACAATCTGTGATGCATGAGAAGAGCGAGAATCTTCCCATGTCTGATCTTTTCCCATGTCTCATAAAAGTAGGGCACTCCACGCATCAATCCCAGTTCTGCAACATCAGGTGCATCTCATCTAGCCTGACATAGCCCGACCATAATACTGCTGTTCATCCGTATTCATGGTCTGGGAACGGTCCTCTTGGGCGTGTTTATATCGGTAGAGAGTCTACCGGCCAATAAGCGACGCTGATTAGACGAGCTGTCCAATTGTTTCAAACCAAAAGTGAATACCCTCCCCCCCCCGCAGTATAATCGCGTAAGGTTAAAGAACCTCCAGACCATGAATACGGATGAACAGCAGTATTATGGTCGGGCTATGTCAGGCTACATCTCATCTGGACTTAGGTTCTTTTTAGGGAAAGGACAGGAGCACACTGGTGATACTTGCAGTCTTTTTTATTTGTGCAAAAAAGTTGTTTCGACTGATACGCCTTCGTCAGAGTCTTTTCCCATGTCTGTCTTTTTCTGTCCCGCAGAGAACGACCTCCAGCTGAGCGAGTCGGGTAGTGAGAGTGACGACGACTGACAGGCCTGACCCAATCTGACCCGATCCAACCCAGCCCAGCCCACACTGAGAAAGCCCACTGCCTGCGCCATACGGAGCAAGTGTACTCGATACCAGCGGACTCTGAAACAGTGGCGCTTTATGCAGTCCAGAAGTCTTTTCAGGGTCCGCTAGTATCTCAAATGCGGGTGGGGGCAGGAGTGGGGAGGGGGGGGGGGAGGGGGAGGGGGGAGTTGCAGTGTAAGGTTCCATGGAAAGGATTTTCTCTGTAGCGAGGAATGGAGTACAACTCCAGACCTGAAATCTGTTGTTGTTGTTGTTGTTGTTGCTGTTGATTTGTTTTCTCTCTGGCTATCAAAGCATCAGTATTTATTTTGTCTTCAATGTTTTGAATCTTAACACCTTGCTGGGTAAATTCCTATCAGAAAAAGCAAAGTTTTATTTTTTGTTCTTCTACATGGACGCTTTGTCATTATTTAAATTTAATTCCCCCTTTGGTCTTAAACCTGGGGCTAGTTTGCCTTGCATGGATGAAGCCTTGTCCATAGATTAAAAAAGAAATTCTAATTTAGGCCTAGTCTTATTCTATGCGCAGAGAACTAGCCAAGCACCAAAACCCTCTTTGATATTATTTTGTAGGCAAATATCTCAACCTTTTAAGTAGGCCTATAGCTCCTTTTGTGCCATTATGAATTTGTGAGTTTACCATCTCATCTCAAGGTGTGAGTAGAGTAGTCTTACTAGCCAGGGGTGTGTTTCCCATACCGTTAGTTCCATAGTTGCTAACCAGGGGGGTATTCCAAGAAGGCAGTTAAATGACAAACCTGGGTAAATTAAGCTGGAAGTAGTCGTAAATCTAATAATAGAGGGGCCTCGACTCCTGATTCTCTTAACTAAACAAAGCCTGCAGGCTCCTCTATTAGCTGGTTTACGACTTCCTCTTCGCTAACTTAGCCAGGCTTACCACTTAACCACCTTCTTGGAACACCCCCCAGGTAACTGTTCAGTTGGTTGACAATGAACAAACTGCATTTCAGCCAACAAAGTAACTAGGCTAATTCAGTTAGCAACTGCTACGGTTTTGGGAAACTGACCCAATTTAAGTCATCCTGACTAATAGATCCGAGTGACCCAGTTTAGTGTTAGTGCTCAGTGATATACAGTAGCAAACATATCAGTGCTTGCTTTTGAAAGAGCCAATATATGTTTACTTGAAATTGATTTGTTATTGATTTAAAAAATTGATTTCATAATGCAAGATATAAACATTTCATATTCAGTTCACAGCTGTGAACCTTTCGACCTATGATGACCACACTTAGCCGCCTTAAACCTGCTATACTTGAATGTGTCTGTCTTACTGTGGTGATCAAACTGCAGTCCTGAAACTTTTAAAAGACCAACATGCTGCTGTTTAGTGCAACCAACAAATCTCTTCTGGCTTGCTGTAGGATGAAAAGTGTGTCTCCTCCTGTTTGATGGTCTGACATATGTAGCTCTGGAGTCTTAACAAGACTACAATATGCCCTGACCACTTTCTTTTCCTGCACATTCATTGCAGTTGATCTCCATACCGTGAAATGCAACTCTCTTTGTGTGTGTGTGTGTGTGTGTGTGTGTGTGTGTGTGTGTGTGTGTGTGTGTGTCATTCAATCATCTGTTTATGATGTTTGTCTCTGTCTTGTCTATTTACTGCTGGTTTACTGTTTGCCTTGCTGAGTTTTCTCGCTGTTTCGATAGTGGCCAAGTGTTTGTTTACTTGGGTAAAGTAGCTGTCTAGAGAATAGGATGCAGAATAAATGGGGTGGATGAAGACTCTGCTCTCACAGCCAGAGATGTCTGACTGCTGCTTCCCTATGGATCGATAATGATAATTTCATTCATGCTGGAAAATAAATATTTAAAGTTGTTTGCCAAGATGATGGTTCACTGTGTTTCCTTCATTGCCACTGTCACTGCTTCTAGACTTTGAAAGAGAGCATTCAGGATTTTTTAGTCACCAGTTTGTCCTTGTTGTTGTTGTTGTTGTTGATGACCTCCTCATAATCAGTGTTTAAAAATGAGTAAGATTTTGATTTATTGTTATGCCTTCTAACTTCATAATTCTGCACTACATTGATAGGCCTATTGTAGTCCAGTGCCATGTAGCCTACATATCCCCAATAAATACTTGATTAGGGCATGAGCAAAAAAAAAATAACTTCAGCTCCTCTGTCAACACCAAATAACCAACAGTATGTGAAATAGGCTTTGCTGCCATCATGTAGATACAAAGTAAGCCTAATGACACTAGGCCCACTGTCAATTATCAACAGTATCGACTGACCACTATCCATCATCAACATTTATAGTCTTAAACCTTGCAGAGTGTCCCCTATTCAGACTTTGCCAAAATTATTGAAGGGTTTCTGCTCTGCTCGAGCCAGTGGTTACTACGGACAGTTCATATAGGCTACCTGATTGCTGGGTCCAAAGTCTTGGCCAAAGGCAGATGTCCAATATTGGGTTTACGAACCCTTCGGTGTAATTGAAGGGTTAAGTTCCATAGCAACGCTGGAGTTCATTCAGGTTCAACAGAGCGAAAGGGTTGTGGCAGCCTGACAGAAGACTACCTCGACTCGCAAAAACAAGAAGCCATTGTAGGCTACGGTGCATGTTTTAGTTGGATAGACTACCAAAGCCTATTCTGATCAGTGCTGTAATTACTGTAGGAAATAAGAATGTTCAGCAGGTCGTTGGTAAGGACGGGACTCCTTCTCTGCAAACAGGACAGTTTGGCTGGAGCGAAATGCGTTCTGCCAGCGATGAACGCCGGTGACCGGCGCCTCGGTGCGTCTTCCTCCGCCGCTGTTATGAACGGGGATAAAGTGAAAACGATGGATGAAGGAAATAAACTGAAAACAATGGATGATTTGGACGGTCCGAGTTTCATGACCTCTCTATACTGGCTGTTTGGGAAAGGTTACTTTCAGACGACGCACCAAATGCAAGTATGTTGTTGACAATAGAGATTGACAATGTCCTTCGTCGGGAAAAGCTGCGGATCAAATGGATGTGATGTTCTGTTAGGCTACACGCTATATCTTTTGTGTTTCTTCAACTGCTGCATTTTAAATTTTACCATAATTTACAAAATATTTACCATTATCAGCACGGTTTAGGTAGGCTAGTACATCCTTAAATAGAATAAAAAAAGTGGATATTCTACAGACTTGGCTACTGTACGAATACTGACGTATATATTGCCTGCATCTTCATGTCAGTGGCATTGCTGTAGCCTATACTGTAAGAGGTGAGGAAAGGCCGGGAACGGAATGTCCAGATACTGTAATAGCCGGAAACTAAAAAGCTTTTTCTTATCAAATCAGTAAGCTACAAAACAGGAACCCTACATCATTCCCTAGCTGGTCATAGTAGTTTACCTTTGTAAGCTACAAAATAGGATCTCTACATCATTCCCTAGCTGGTCAATGTAGTTTACATTATATAGGCTATTTCGCTATTGTGAAAAAAGAAACTTTCTGAATGCGTTAAATCATGGAGTTGCGCTAACATGGCCAGATAAACATGAGGTGCGCTTTGTCTGGTGGTGTGTGTATCTTCTGCCTTTTCTGTGTTTGTACCACTAGTGATCAGACCAATGCAAAAATGATTTTGCTGCCCTCACTACAGTCTACTTCTATCCTACTATTGTCTGACAGATTGATGAACTAAATAGCTACTTAATTTTACTTTGTCATCAGATTGAACACAGCAAGATCTATGGTCCTCTGTGGAGGTCTAAATATGGGCCGCTGGTGATTGTGAATGTGGCCAGTGCTGAACTGATCGAGCAGGTGCTGAGGCAGGAGGGACGACACCCGGTCCGCACAGACATGCCTCACTGGCGGGGCTACAGAGAGCTGCGGAACCATGCCTACGGCCCCCTCACAGAGTGAGTGACAGCACAAAGATTATTTAGGATAGTTTGAACTTTCAGGCAACCCAGATAGGAACTCCTGAGTAACCCACACCAGTATTCTAGTACACAGATGTTGTGAAGCCTGTGCTCCTATTTTGTTCTGTAGCACAGAGAAATTAAAGGTTTAGGCTTACTTAAATGCCCAGGTTAAAAAAAAATGGAGAGATGCTGTGAATGTAATACTCACTCTGGGGATTTAAAATTACACCAGAAAGATCATTGTGGTATTGTTGAGAACTGATTACTCATAGACATCTTGCATAGTAACATCTGTCTTTGTGACTTCCTCTTGGATATCAAAGTCTGAGCTCAGTGGGTGTGCATTTCACAATTGTTACACTTACAGTGTTGGAATTTGCCGAGAAACAGTATGCTCAGGTGTGTAGCAGTTTATGTAAAAAGCTGGGTTCTGCCACAGGCTGAGTCATAAAGATGTCATCAGACAGGATGCAGAAGTTTTTGCACTGCACCGTCTTCTGAGTTATTGATCTGGGTCTTCTGACTTTCTGACTTGAGCTGCAGCGGACTGTGCTAGGCACGATTGCTGATTGCTGAACGTGTTTTGGTAAAGAGTGCCTCCTGAAAGTGACCCAAATATTTACATACTGAACTGGTTGAACCTAAAGTTCCAACAGAGTTTGTAGGATAGGCTATGTTTGTTTAGAAGTCACAAGTCAGGATTTGCATTCATGTTGCAGCAGTGTTTTTAACCCTCAACATAGCCCAACTCAGAATAAAATGTAGTGATCCTTAAACTTCTTTACAAAGTTACAAAGTCTTTCAGAAAACATCAATAGACATAGGCCTGCTCTCTAAGATTTGTACTGAGTCAAGACATTGTATGCATTAGTAACATTTGTCTCTTGGATAACAGAGACCTACCAAAGATACTTTAGAACTGTCTCTGCCTAGACAACAACTCCATTGTTCTGTGTTCTAGAATGGGAGCGGAATGGCAGAGAATCAGAAGTATTCTGAACCCCAGGATGCTGAAACCCAAGCATGTGTCAGCATACACCAATGCCATAAATGACGTGGTGGCTGACTTTGTCAAAAAGGTTGACTGTCTCCGTAAGACCACAGGAGATGGGATCATGGTCAAGGATTTGGCAGGGGAGCTGTATAAGTTCGCTTTTGAAGGTAAAGACAATAGAAATTTCATTCAAAACCGTCATGCTTTTTAATTGAGCTAACCCAGTGAATCAATAACAGCTAGTGGACTGAGGGGGACTGAGACCAGAAAAGGTCTGCACATTGTTATCAATAATCTTCCTGAGAGATATGTATCTTTTAAACTATTTGGAAGCTTTCCAGTAACAGGACTTGCAGCTCTTACATAGGACGCCTGCTTCCTTTTCCTGGTGTACTTACTCTCTATTGTTTCTGAAACCAGGCCAAGACCTACATATCCGCATGAATTAGAATTTAGTATATTAGTAGACTACCTCAGGGTAATTCTAATTCTACAACATGATTCGAGTGTATCTTAACTTTGATGTAGTAACAGCCCTGGCACCCTTTGGAACAGAGGCACAGCGTTCCCTTAGGTGCTATCATTAGGGACAGTTCTTCTCTCACAGTCTGTAATCTCATATCAGTGTACAGGCCCGTCCTGCCCAGAGGATAGGCCTTATCTCTTTCCCCTCGAGTGCTTACTTGCTGATTATGACATCACACCATGCCATGATAGCAGGGAGATCCTCTATCAATTATTTCAAGGTCACATGTTCACAAGGACACAGACTATTCTCAAGAGGGGAATGCAGTGATATTCAGTGTCAAAGGTGTATAGCCACACACACACACACACACACACACACACACACACACACACACATTCACAGAATTGTGTTTGGTTAACTGGGTTAGTCAATTTTGTTTAGTGCAGACATCAGTTAGCCTTGAAGGCTGGGACAGATAGGCACTTGAGGAACTGATCACACTTCAAAGTTCACCTGTTCACGTTGAAAACTAGTGTCTAGGGAGCGACCACACAAATTATGTACCGCAGTACCCTGGACTACAACTACAGTAATGCTGTGATCTAGCTGGCATATACTGTAGACACCGAGATTGCTTTCATTTCATTTATGTTTATTACCATTCAGTCTTTTTCGCTATCTCCCTCCCAAGCTGTGCTCTCACAATGCACAATGACGAAGGCCATTAGGCCGAAACATTTGTGATCACCCTGCTGCTAAAGTTAAAAAACAACAAACATACAACAAACAAAAGAAAATAAAGAATAAAAACTGTTAAAAGGCATTGTATACTAGTGCAATCCATTTTCTCCCAAAACAAGGAACTGATAAATCTCTGTAGCCAACCAGAGTACATGTAAATATTATACGTACATTGTAGTGAATATCCACACTGTTCATTCTACTGTAAATGACACTTGGTGACAGTTGCCCTCTCTGGAACAATGGCATGTTGTTGCTACTGTATGCTTCATGAATTGCTTTGTGTCTTGCTCTTGCGACAGGCATCTCCTCAGTGCTGTTTGAGACTCGTCTGGGCTGCATGAACGAGAAGGTTCCGGAAGACACGGAGAGGTTCATCTTCTCCGTGGGAGAGATGTTCCGGCTGTCTCCCATCATCGTGCTCTTCCCCAAGTCCACCTGGCCTTACCTGCCCTTCTGGAAGCACTTTGTGGGAGTCTGGGATCACCTTTTCACTGTTGGTAAGAGACAGAGAAATTGTCTTAGAAACAAGTCAGACACTATAGCAGGGGCGGACTGGGACAAAAAATGGGCCCTGGCATTTCGAACAAAACCAGCCCACCATACTGGTCAGACCATTAGAAAATAAGCCTATGGTTACAGTTACAGTGAGAATGTCAGGGCCGTCGGCCCAAATAGTGTGTCGGCCCACCGGGCATTTGCCCTGTGTGCCATATTGCCAGTCCACCCCTGCACTATAGGGATATTTGGACTGATTCGATCACTGGGTACTGAGCTGTTTTTTACTGTCAATGGGTACTGAGTCATTGTGTGCTAAAGACTGTAAAAAACTGCCAGTTTAGCTGTCAATGGGTGACTCAGTAACCTAAGAACAGACTGTTCAGCTGCCAGTGATTGAGTCACTATTTTAGGGATGCCAATTCACACAAAACCCTGTAGGGCTTAAAGAATGTAAGTTCCGGTTGCGCCATTTAGCTTACATGTCTAAGAATCCAATCAGAGATATTACCACACTTTACCTGCCTGTAATTCTCCATGTGGAATTGTGTAGTCGATGGAGGAAACCACTATCTAAATGTATTGATCGTCGAATAGACTGAGAAGGTGCAAATCACGTGACCTAGCCTGCCTGCTAACCAAATGACACTGTAAGTGTGATTGCATATTAATAGCATCTGTAACTTCAGCTGAGAGCTTGTGATGAACTCATGAGAAAGCACATTTTACTCTGGAACATGTCATTTATAAATCCCAATGAGTTAAAGGCCCTTTTACAGTGAATAAGGGTACGAGTGGGAAACATCAACAAAATCTTAGTTTAACAAGGCTTCTCTAATCACTAATCACACCTCATGACTGATGAGGGTTGGGGGGATCTCTCTTCGGGGGTAGCATACACAGCCAAATCATCACTAAACCGTAACTAAGTTAGCAACTTTGGTGATACCTACAGTATAGGCCTAGGTAACCACCAAGTATAATAATGTTATAATTCTTTCGTAACTCTGGTGTTGGGGAATGTACCCCCAATGCTGGATATTTTTTTAGATCTTCATCACAGATACCAGACTTGGCTTTTGAGCTCTGCCTCGCCATTTTCTCAGATTTCTTCTGATTCTCCATTACTTTGGCTCATTCTCTCTCTTCTCTCCATTTTTGCTCTCATTTATCACTTTCTCTCTTCATCTCTCTTTCCTCTCTCTCTCTTTCTTGCACTTTGTCTTCCCCTCTCTCTCCATCCCCCTGTCTGTAACTGTTGTTTGACTCCCAGCGGAGGACCTGGTCCAGAAGAAGATGGTGGAGATCCAGGAGTGTGTGAAGAAAGGAGAGGAGGTGTCGGGCGAGTACCTGACGCACCTGCTGGTCAGCGAGCAGATGTCCGTCCACGAGGTGCTGGGCAGCATCACGGAGCTCCTCCTGGCCGGAGTGGATACGGTGAGAGAATCAAGGGGGGAGGAGGGTGAGCAGATAATGGGATGGGTGACCAGATGGTGGGAAGGAGAAGAGAAAATGGAAAGTATTTTTCAAAAAGTGCGCTCAACTCCAGTTGATTTTCTCGAGGTCTCTCTCTGGGTGCGAGCGAAGGGGTTCGTAATTATTTAATGTAAAAAGCCGCACTCTCGAGTATATTTTCTTAATTTATTTTAAGGGGTTTAACATGACAGACAAGACAGACGTTTCGGCCTAAGCCTAAGACGCTGAAGAAGGCTTAGGCCGAAACGTCTGTCTTGTCTGTCATGTTAAGCCCCTTTAAAATGAATTAAGAAAATATACTCGAGAGTGTGGCTTTTTACATGAAAAAAATGGAAAGTATTGGCTCCATATGCAAGACTGTGAGTTCTTTAGCCATTTTCTCGGTTTGTGCCAGGTTTTGTGCTTGCATTTTTTTGCCACAGAGCTCCCCATGCAACTTGGTTGGTAATGGCTGTTATTTGTTGTTTGCAACCATCTTATCTTATGCTTTTGGGAAACAGACTTATGGATCGTCGATTGCATGCATTCGCTGTTTTCTCGTGTACACGCATTTTTCTCTGTAGTTCTCCGTCAGACTGTGTTGTGGCTCGCTGCCTGAATAGACATGGAATACCCACCAATCGACCCAAAAAGTGTTATAGAACCATCACAATGACTTTTAACCTGCTAAATTCAAAGTCAAGTCACATTCAAAGTCATATGTATTTACATATATTTACATACTTTTAACACAACATAGTTGATGCAAAGCACTTTTTACAGTAGAAGGGGGACTTCATTAACCACCACCAATGTGGAGCACCCACCTGCCGCCAACATGTACTCAGCTCCCACCCACCCACTAACTGTGCGTTCAGACCGAGACCATTTCAGGCGACATGGGCGACGAAAGTAATTGACTTTGTATTGGGACCAGCGATTTGGGCAACAAAAGTGGCAGGCGACTTGGGCAGCGAAACTTGGGCGACTTGGGCAATAAAATCAAGTTAAACTTCGGTTAACTTCATGTAATGAGCTATGATGCGGTTGGGCGATTACCAATCAGAATGTCGATTTACTGGGGAGATGCCTGTAGAGAAGCAGGATCGAACGTTTGAATGCTAACGTCATGGGCAATTTTGCCGTTTTGGTTGCTGTGCTCAAGCGATGTTTCTTGGGAGTCTTTGGCGACTCTTGCCAATTTATCGCTTGCGGTCTGAACGTACAGTAAGCCTAAAGAGGGCCTAGGGCCTCTCCAGGGGAGGAGATGATTTCATGCCAACCATGGCAGGTTGTTGTACTTTATAACTATGTAGGTCCTAGCAACTACCAATTGAATTTAATGCTCCCCACTTTCAGGGGAGCAGTGGAAAGATGAGTTATGGGCTTTAGATGGAGGTGTGTGTGTGGAGGGGGGTGGGGGTGATAGGTCCCTTAAATAGGGCAAAAAGGAGAGGGTGAGGGTGTGTGTGTATTTATGTGTGTGTGTGTGTGTGTGTGTGTGTGTGTGTGTGTGTGTGTGTGTGAGAGTGTGTGTGTGTATGCGTGTGTGTGTGGGTGTGTGTGTGTCTGCTGTCTGGGGGGTGATGGTTGATAGCCTACGTGTGTGTGCATGTCTGAATACCAAAGTGTCTGCCTGCACACACTAGTACATGCACATGTACATACACACCTGGAGAACATCTCTGTGTATGCGGAAACACCAAACCTGTAGGTTAAAACACACATACTGTATACACACATTCACACACTCACTAAAACACATACAGTAAACACACAACTAACAGATGCAATGCCATTTAATAAAGTGCTGAGCTGTACTGAGCTGAACTGTGGCATAAATTCTCTTCTCGTACAAGGAAGCACATAATAGGCCAAATCTCAATAAACTTTCATCAAATGAATGTACTCTCACTTCCTCTTATTACTTGCATTGCTTCTCACTCATCTCGTCTTGTCTCACAACCCTTGACCTCTGACCTTTGACATCCAGACATCCAACACCATTTCCTGGGCTCTCTACCACATGGCAAAGGAGCCAGCCATCCAGGAGCAGCTCTACCAGGAAGTGGAGAGTGTGTGCCCGGGAGATAAGGTGCCCACCAGCGAAGACATCGCCAGAATGCCACTCCTGAAGGCCATCATCAGAGAGACTCTTCGGTAGGTGATAGAGGCAATCACAACTAATGATCAGTGATCAGTACTCTAATCAGTTACCTTTGCATATGATTGCATGTGAAGGAGACATCCCTCATCTCTAACCCAGTCATGTTTGCAAGGACTGTCAGAAAAAAAATTATTAATCAGAATAATGTTAATAATAGGACAATGTGTATATTGGGACAAGCAGGAAGTGATTCGATTTTCGTGGGCGATCGGTGACCCAGAACATGATCTGGAATTTATTGTGTCTGTGACCACATTGCCTTGGCGGAGGTCTGCGCTCTCTGAGTGTTTTTTTAGTTTACTAATAAGCTTATAGTAAAAAGTGTAGTTTTCTTTGTGTATTAGTGGTTAATTAAAACCTGTAAATCCTTTGGCACAATTAACCAAATCAACGAAACTTGAGGTATGAAAGCTGAGGGTTAGAGAGAGAAAGTTAGAGTAACACAATTCTTAACTGCAAGCGACTATCAGGTTGAAGCATAACATTACCTTTTCCTTCTCCAGCTTAGGTCCTTTATTCCATTCTATTCAGTTATATTCTCCTTTCAGTCTTGCCGAGCATTGACATTCAGTTAGGATATTCTAATTGAAAATAATGAAATGATACTTTGAGAGATTTTGAATTCGGTTGTGTTGCTTGCAGTTAGGATATGGTGTAAGTATATGACAGTTAGTTAGTGATGTTTGAATGTTTTGTTTTTATTTTGAGAAGTTGCGCTTTAAATTGAGTGTTCCTGTGTCAGGTTATACCCTGTGGTGCCTGGAAATGCCCGTGTCACTGTTGAAAACGAGATTGTGGTCGGTGGACATCGCTTCCCCAAAAAGGTTAGTCATGGTATTACATTTTAAAGTCATGCAGTGGGATTTGGTTAAAAGTTATTTTTGGTGTATTAAGTCTCTCAACAGGTGAATAAACTTTATTTGCAAAATTTGAGACCTGCATTTATCCACCAACACATCCTTGAAAGCAACCATTTCTCCTGACCTTGCAGACGCTGTTCCATCTATGCCATTACGCTGTATCCTATGATGAGAGTGTTTTCCCCGACCCCCATGCCTTCGTCCCCCAACGCTGGCTCCGAGGATCCGACAAGCAGCTAAACCAGCACCCCTTTGGTTCCGTCCCGTTTGGGTTCGGCATCCGGGCCTGTCTGGGCCGACGAGTAGCTGAGCTGGAGATGTACCTGGTGCTGTCGCAGGTGAGGGGGCTGATGAGTTATTTGCTACTTTTAGGAGAAAAACAGCACTAAATAGTCAGATTTAAAGTTTAAAGAATTATTTTGATTATTTATATTTTATAAGACCATACATTACCAAATGGATGAGATATGGATGTTGTTCCACTTTAAACCAGTGTCTGTTTTGAACATTGACTGCAGTCTGAAGACTGCTACTTCTTGATCAGTGTTAAAGGAAAAATCCAGAGTGAATCAACAGGTAGCCCTACTGTTTTATTGTGCCATGCGCTATTGATAGCCACCTCAATCAATGTATTTCATGCAACGCAGACTGAGATAGCGAAACGGCAGCTAACAGTAACAGAATGGGGCATTTCAAAACGAAAGCAAATCAATTAGGTTTCGTTTTTGACATGCCTCATTCAGTTAGTGTTAGCTGCCGTTTTGCAAACTCGGTCTACGATGCACAAAATTTTATCATTGAGGTGCCTTTCAATAGCGCTTAGCAGTATAAAATAGCAGGGCTACGTGTTGATTCACTCCGGATTATACCTTTAATGAGCTATGACATAATACCTCTAGTTATTGAAATACTCTTCAGTATCTCTCAGTCCTGCCAAATATCTATGAGAATGGAATGTAAACAGAAACACTTCTGTTTTTGTCCATAGACGTTGTCCTGGCAGCATTACGTTTGATCCAGCAGCTAGTCTGAACATGTTACTTTATTAGCGCAATGCTGCTTTTTTATTGCACAGTTGATTGCACAGTTGATGGACAGTTGATGGAAGTGCAACCTTCTATTTTGTACTCTAGTATTCCCATGTAAATAGCTCTCCACCATGTTTTAACCTCGTAGATGAAAGAAAATTAACTAAATCAATATATTAACTTTGGATGATAATCTGGAAATTACAGTCTTTAGCCTAGAAAGACTACAGTATGTTGCCAGCGCTCAGTATATATTAATTTGGATTGATTAGCCTGGGAAGACTAGATCTTCAATGCTCAGTTCATATTGATTTAGACCACTGAGCCCAGGGAGGCTATGTAGTTTCATTGCACTCGAGTAACAGCTGTTCACCTTGACCATGTCGGGTTTACCTGCCAAAGAGAGAGCACACACACACACACACACACACACACACACACACAGTCTGTCGACAGACCTTCAACTTTGGTCTGAACTAATTTGTGCAGATGCACTGATGATAGCTGGACCTTTTGGAAGTGGGATGTTAATGAATAACTGGGACCACTTGTGCATTAAATAGCCAAGTGAGATTTAAAATGCCAACTTCACTACAGATTTATATTTTCCAGACAGCCAATACAACCACAAAAGAACATACCGCAACATACCGCAGTACTGTTTGTTACAGGCCACATTTCCAATGCAAATTATTGGGAAATTTGGCAGCATGTATTTTGAACTCATTTACTTAAAAGTGTTCAAAGTAGGCCTACTTTACATCTGACAGTCAAAACAACCCAGTTCTAGTCCTATCATATTGAAACACGAAACGTCAAGAGATGTGATTTGTATGCTATGTACTGTATGTATGTAAAGTAAACTGTAGAACCTGTTATGCAACATGCTCCGCACTTTTCAGTGTATTACCCAACAGACTAATGTCACAAAATACATGTGTACTTGACATCCCTCTTATTTTTTATTTTTTTTGACCATTACTCTTTTCACTGTGTCTGTAGTTGATGAAACATTATGAGGTACGCCCAGATCCTACTGGAAAAACTGTCAAGCCAATCACGCGGACCCTTCTCGTTCCGGCGACACCCATCAATCTGCAGTTCCTCGACCGGAAAGCAATGAAGGCGGAGCCGAGAGAGACAGTGGCAGCGGCCATGTGAAACCTGCAGGGAGGACACACCCACATTTGCAACACCTCCATTTATAGTTGGTTGCATAGTCAAAACATCAGGTGCATTCAACTTTATCAAGCCTGTTGTAGTTAACAGAAGCCAATGTAGCATTCTGGGTTGAAAGCAAAGATTCTAGAGTGGAACGCATTCTAGAGTGTATTATCATCCCATTGGTTATTAGCAGCCTTTTCAGTCCAGATCGATCTACAGTTGGCTACACCCGGCTTGATAAAGTTGAATTCACCTAGCAGCATGAGAAAGAGTATTAAGCACTTGGAACACCATGTGACAGAGAAGTAAACGTCTGGCTTCTGTTCACTAAACCAGCTGATTGCGGCTGACTCACTCATTAGCTGGTACTGTAGATGAAATCAAGTCATCTGTGCAAAGCGTGGGTAGAACCAATACGGGGTTGGATGTTTATTTTCTTAAGCCAAATTTTCACAACTCTGCCATGTGAACCATGTTAGGTGCCCTTCACATAAAGGGTGGAAGTAACACAACCAGTATATACAGTATCAGTTGTTGACTGAACATTTGACACTGAAACTCACACAGTATCTATGCGTAAGCAGCAAACCAGTATGTTGATTTTAATATGCACATTTTCTGCTTCTGACATAGTTTCTCTTGCCACTAAGCACTTCATCCAACACAAACACATGTTTTTATGCTGACTGCAAATTGGGAGCGCTGCTTAGCACTTATAACAACAGGTTAATTTTGTTTCTGTGCTTTTCCTATGCTCCCTGATGGACATATTACCAGAAGGCCTTTGTTATACAAAGGAAAAATACATGATGCACTAGTATGACCTCTAGTTTTTAATTATTTTTACATTGTAAATACAATTATCTATTTTAATTACTGATACTAATTGTTTTAATATATTTTAATAGTTACCTGAATGATTCTATGGTCTCACATGTTTTTTGTTTGTTTTTTTTTTGTTTTGTTTTGTACAGTTGTCTGCCCACTAAAGGACTGCTTCAACTGCGTGCCCATTGTGGACACATTTTAGCAGGAATGCGATATATTATCTGTATAATGACCTGAAACGTGCCTTATCAGATGTGAATAGAATATACTGTAGAGTCTAGGTGTGTCCACCCAGCACATACTGTATATGCACCTTGTATTTAGGCCAAGGCCATGGCCATTTTAAAGCTTTAAGTAAATGTTGTCATAGTTGCCAAAAAAAGGAAAAAGAAAAAAAAAACTAACATTGTGGGGGGTAAAATCGCCTACTGTAATATGAGAACACCATTTATCTTGCGGTCATAACCCAAGTAAAACACTGGTCATTGCAACGTTTTTCAAATATTAAATTATACTCAATTGTATGAATTGCGTGAAGCTTTTTTTCTTATGAGGGAAAGTTGGGAAGCCTTTGCAAAGAGAAGGCCTAGGAGTTTAGAAATCATAAAATAACATTTTTATCAGAGAAAACACACACTCTATCATTATTTAGGGTTTGTTAAATGAAAGTCAATCAAAAAGTAATTTCTTATCAGTATGGTTTGGACTTTGGAACAGTTGCCAGCAAGGGAATAAGATAACTAAAGGCACTTAGTCCTATCATACATCGCCATCACCTGGTGATAAATGGAAATGCATCCTCTGATATCAGGACTATAGCAAGGTTGTGTTGTGTTGCCTAAAAGCTGATTGTAGACAGGGCTTAAAGTGGGGGTGCCTCAAATAAATTAAGAATTAAATTTATATTCATATGTCTTGCATGCTGTCAGTGGTGAGATATGTGCAAAAATGAAAAAATATATGTGATTAAAAGTGTACTGGGCCTAATGTAATGACAGTGACACTATCATAGCCAAATATTTTTCTTTGTTGCACCGCTAAAAAAATTGAGAGTCCCCCCTCCTGCCACATCCCACTTTAATCACTGATTGTAGATATTTGAAAGTGATTAATTTCAAATTGCCTGGGCTTGACAACTGCAAATATTTCCTTCAGAGAAGCATATAAACTGTCTTGATATTTTGATATATTGTGAGCACCAGCCAATGGCCAGGCCTTCAGCTTGCTCATAACCTCCTGTTAATTTCTGAGACCCCTCTGCTTTGCCAATTGAATATCGGTAATGCAGAGCATGACCAAACAGGAAAGGCAGCCACTGCTTTCTCATTGTAAAAAAAGCAGTCTGGTTGCCTTAAAACTCCACAAAATGCACCTTAGTTAATTGTATTTCACGCCAGTGAACTTATGATTTGTTGATGTAACAATGTATATATACATATAAATATATAGATATATAGTAACTGCATCATTAGGCCTAGTTTGCATGGAAAAGCAAGAATGGCTGTGTTGTTTGAACAATTGGTAAATCTTGGTCTTGGATCAAGATGACAAAAAGGACAAAACCTTGACAAAACCTCTCTTGTGTCTTCTGAATGACAGCACACACCATCAGCAATTCAGCTGAGACTTCGAGAGAGTAGAACTTACCACACACTTTTTAATCAACGTTTTTTATCCACTTTTTATGACAGACATTTACATTTGTGTACTGAGGCCTAGCTGAGACATGGTAATGGGGAGTTGTACGGTATTCGCCACACATAGTTCCCTAAAGATCTTTGAAGGATACTTGGGGCTCTTCTTATAATGTTCAACACTTAAGGGTTCCACTTTTACAATAGCTTCAAGTATCCTTCAATGATGCTTAGAGTATCCTTTAACTTTAAGAGTGTTGATTGCAATAGTTGTGAGAGGCTCAATACCATATTAGCGTAGGCCACACTGACTGTATTTTGACTATGAAACTGCCTATGTGGTCACAGAGACCAAGCTCAGTTAAGTCTCAACAGCTGCTCAAGGTCACAGAGGTGATGTCCCAGATGCTGTTTGTGGAAGTTGGGCATAATCAACTACACAGAGAGAGATAAAAAAAAACATGCTTCTTTTTCTTTTCTTTTTTTTAAAGAGACAAGGAAAGAAGAAGTCCAGATTAAAGCACTGCTAATGCTCTCATTTCTAATGAGTTGGAAGGACCAGAGTCAGCAGTTGTGTTTGTTATTTTTAACGAAAAACCAAGCATTTGCTGAGAGACTATAGATAGAGGAACAGAAAACTGCTGATTCATTTGCGGGAATGATTATGAGCTAAATATATTAACAACTTTCCTCAAGTTTTATGTGTTTCTTCTGAGGTTTTTGATTATAAAACTTTGCACACAGATGTCCACAGGGAAACCCACTGAACGGATGTGGATGTCTGTATCCTGCAATATGATGAGGCATCATATCTGTTTTCCCCCCATCAACAAAGACAGGGAATGACACCTTCTTCAAAAGAACTTTCACACATTGTGTTGAAATGAAAACAATAATGAGGGAACTTCATGCATTACTAACAGTGCAAGCCACAGGCGCCATCAGTGATCAAAGGGCGCAAGCTGAGCGAAAACACAAATAGGATGACATTACAAGGTAAATGTCAGCGCTCTGTCATTCACTATCTGCTCTTCAATTCCACCATTGCCACCAGGAAACATCTCACCTTATGTCAGGGAGGATGGAATGAATGCACAACGCAGATATAATATCAGCCTATTGAAATGAATCCAGACTACATGTAAAACAGAGCCGACAAAGCCGGCAGTTGATTATCCATTGATGTCTTGAAGAAGGCCTCTGCATGATTGAAGACTTGCAAATAAAATGCACACATTTGAGTATTGGTTGCTTCATTTCATTACATTTAAAATATTCACTGACTGACTATCATTTGCCTTGCAACATTTTTTTCCTTCTAGTATGCAAAGCATACGGATAGGAGGGTCTTACAGAATATTTATGTTCTTTTTAAGTGATGTTCTGACAGCCTTGACATATTATTGTTATAAGTCTAAATTATAACACTTTTAATTAGCCTATACTTTCCACAGTATATCATTTTATTAGGAAGAGGATGAGAAAATATGCCTTCAGAACAAACAGAAGCTGAGACAGTACCATCTCCAACCTCCTGCATACCACTCTAACTCACCTGGAAGGGGGGGGGAATGTTCAAGGTCTCCCCATCAGGGTGGGGCACACCTGGGCCAACGGCCTGCTGTAACTGTAATCATAGGCATTTTTATGGTCTGACCAGTTGATGGGCTGGTCTTGTCCGAAATGCCAGGGCGATTTTTGTCCCAGTCCGCCCCTGCTCCCCATCCATCTTGAAGGCCTTTTATTCCTCAGCTGTGGAAAGCGTCCTGCTAGGCTGCATCACTGCATGGTTTGGGAACTGTACATCACAGGACGTCCTACAGAAAGAGGCGCGCTCAGCTGAAAGGACCATTGGAGTCCCCCTGCCAATCCTGGACAGTACCTACAGTAGCCTACATCAGGAGGGTGGGGTCTAGGGCAAGAAAGATCACCCAAGATGCCTCTCGCCCCAACTCCAGCCTCTTCACTCTGCTAAATTCAGGCAGATGGTTCCGCAGTCTAAATACAAAGACTGAGAGACTGAGAAGGAGTTTTTTTTCCCATCAGCCATTAGAATGCTAAACTCCTCTCCCACTCTCTCTTTGTAGCCTAAGGACAGGACTCTATTTATTATATTTATTATGTATTATTAATTATGTGTTTTTATTCTTTTAACTATGTGCAGCACGGAGCTAAAATGCTCCTCCTTCCATTTCACTGCATCTTTTCTGTAAATGTGCATGTGACAGATAAAGCACTTGAACTTCAACTTGAACTTGAAATATTCACAAGAAATGGGATTTGGACATATCATAATAAGATACAATTATGTACTCATTGAAAGATAGGATATTTGTTTACACCAGTCAGTTTGGGTCAGTTTCCCAAAAGCATAGTCTAACTAACTATGTTAGCATCTTTGTTGGTTGCAGTGCTACAATGCTAACTGGTTATCAACTACTGTATGCTTTTGAGAAACGGACACCAGAGCAGTAGAGCAGTTGCCCAGTAGATGTCAGCCTGCTACTAAACACACAGAAAAATACATTTAAGTAGTTCAGAAAGGAGGACTGAGATGCTGAAATGGTGAAATGGACAGCAGTGGAATGGAATATAAACAAGTTCAGAGATACAGTAAGTGAAAGCATTTTTCATGCCCAACTTGTGAGATCAAGAGAAAGATCAAGACTGAATGACTGAAAATCAAATGAGAAACTTGATGATTTTTTTTTTAAACTATTTATTTATTTTTGTACATACAGTATGAAGTTCCCACCTG
This sequence comes from Sardinella longiceps, assembly GCA_027497455.2. NCBI lineage: Eukaryota > Metazoa > Chordata > Actinopteri > Clupeiformes > Clupeidae > Sardinella > Sardinella longiceps. The sequence continues at coordinate 17,177,858 of JAODXP020000016.1, read as the reverse complement.
ACAATGATGGTAATGGTGGAGGAAGAGGGTGATGAGTCTATTTGTAACACAAAGAGAATAGTCCTATGACTACTATATGTGTAGAAACATTTGCAGAGACACATTATTATTATGAATGCACATAAAATCAAAGTCACCATTCTCCATAGCACTTGTAGAATCCAATTCACAACCATCTTGTTCCATCAAATCAGATATGATGCATTTTACCTACCAATACCTAAGATGGATGCTTGTGTGACAGAGTTACAGGCTTCAATGAGGTTGAAGTTTCAGGAAACCACATCTACTATGGTTACAGTACTTGTTAAAGTGTCAAGCCAGTGTGTGTGTCCAGAAAGACCACAGCGACTGGAGTGTGTGTGTGTGTGTGTGTGTGTGTAGGGGGGGGGGTGGGGGGGCACTCTTATGTTATGGGAGAAGAGTGTGTGTGATGATATGTATTACCTCATCAGCATAGCTCACTGCCTCTCTGGCTTATTAATGCATTATTCAGACTCTAAAAAGGTACAGACACGGTTTGAATATTAAACAGCCATCAACCCCCTCCAGCCCCACTCACTCCCCACTCACTCTGCGTTCTCCATCTCCTCCATCACTCAGGGAAGCACCTCTGGAGTGGAGGCCATCCCTGTCACATAACAAGCACTCAGCTGGCGGGAAGGTGAGATCCTGATGGTGGGAGTACAGTATGTGTGTGTGTGTGTGTGTGTGTGTGTGTGTGTGTGTGTGTGTGTGTGTGTGTGTGTGTGTGTGTGTGTGTGTGTGTGTGTGTGTGTGTGTGTGTGTGTGTGGGGGGGGGGGGGGTTGGGGGGGCTGTTTGATACCCACCTTCTGTTTTCTGTTTTTCCTTCTTCTTCTTCTTCTTCTTCTTCTTCTTCTTCTTCTTCTTCTTCTTCTCCAGGTTGTGCAAGATGATGCCATGCTGCCTTGCATGGCTGATCTCATTTCACCCACAGCCGATCTCTAACCCTGCTTTTGGGGTCCAATCACAGCATGGGGAAGGACAAGCCTCTGAGTCTCCATGATTCCATTTACGTCACCTGGTAAAATTGATACGATTGTCTATGAGCTACAAAGTACGTACAGATGCTTATGATAGACATTGCTCAAAACAATATATTGTTTTGCTATAATTCAGTTAACACGAATAATTATTATGACTCTCTCTCTTTCTCACACACACACACACACACACACACACACACACACACACACACACACACACACACACACACACTCACACACACACACACACACACATACACACACACACACACACACACACACACACCCCTAGATCTCTACACCCTGTGAGGCTCCTGTGAAGGGGACTAACTTCCCAAACACCCACATTGCTGGCTGACTTGCTGTTTGACTAGCTAGGCTCTCGCCCGCGCGCTCGCCTCACTCTCGCCTGCCTGCCTGAGAGATTTACTTCCCCTTTGGCCCCGGAGGCAACATCTGCCATGTACATCTGTCAGGATCACCACCGACCGGCCTTTTCCACTCCACGCTACAAATCAAAAGTCCTGCCCCGGCCCATTTACAGATTAACAACAGCGTCAGTAAAGGCCGGCACGCGCCCAAATCAAACTGCTTTTTCTCCTGCGCTTTATAGGCAGGGATTGTAACTGTGATAGGGAAATGTTTATTGGCAATATACTGTACTGTAAAAGCCTGGGAATGATATACACAGCAACACTGCCCATAAACGTAGCCACCAGGATGTGGCTTCTGTCCTGGATTATAATCTCAGTCAGATGCTTAAGCACAAAGAGGGAAAGAGATTTACACAGAGATCATCTGAGCAATGTAACACTGTCTAATCAGAGCAAACCCACAGCACTAGACATTTATTTCCATTTTATTTTATCTTATTTGCAATGTATCCCCGATACACTACTTTGTATCCTATAAACTGTGTCTGAGGTAGGTAGACAGACTGGAAAAACGGTCCTGTGTTGTCGATGTTGTGCCCGCTTTAAGACCACGTGGCTCTGACCTAGTTCCGAGATTGAAAGATGAATCTAATTCGCTTAAGCTATGGATCCCGAGCCTGCCCCATGTAATCACGTCAGTAAGGGATTGGCCGTCAAATTTACGATACTGAGAGGAAGTTTGAAAAAGCAAAGGGGCTTTTGCAGCGCTTCAGTGGGCAGATAGAGCAGCAGCTCACCCATGCATGCTGTACAACTGTAATTTTTATAAGGGGGAACAAAAATGTATTTAAAGGACATGACGCCCAGTTCAAAGGATACGCTAAAATTGGGTCTACTTACGAATGTACTTGTAATTCATAGAGTAAATTTGCAAACAACTATGTAATTTGTAGCAAATTTTCCACAATGCATATAACACAAACAAACACACACAAACAAACAAACAAACACACACACAAACACACACACACACACACACACACACTAATTCGTGTCAGCAGCATCCTATTCACCACCACTGTCCAGGGTTGCATTTCCCAGAAGTGTTCCTGCCACTGTCAATGCAAATTAACTGTGAGCCTTCCCTCTTTGTAGTTACAACAACAGCTGGAAACAGGACTTTGATCAGAAGTTGTCACATCCGGTGGTCTCTCTTTAAAAGTCCATAAACGTCTGCCTATGCCTCCTGCTCCTCCCCATTGCCTCCAGTCTCTCTCTCGGATGCTGAGTGCTTTGCCCTACACTGTATCCACTGTCAGGCTGAATTGTATACCACCCAGGGAGGAATTCTTCGATATTTGTGTGTGTTTGTGTAGGGTAGGGTAGAGTAGGGTAGGGTTGGCATTTAGTAAGTAGTCTGAATGGATGTGTGTATGTAAGGAAGTAGCCAATTCTCTGTCATTCCCTGACTGTTTCTATGATGACAAAAGCCCCAGGGTGAGGTGGGCAGAAATGTTTGGGCACTTGAGTCAGAGTAACTCTTCAGGCTTTAGACTAGAGAGATGGGCCAGGGGCCAGGGAGAGCTGTTGAGAGAGGAAAAATGGCAAAGCCTCTTTTGTTATTGGATGGTGCTGTGAACAGGAAATGCCTCAAACTAATATCAAACATTCATATGAAAGGGGGTCTTGGCTGCTGTCACACCCAGAAACCCAGATTTTCCCAGACCCAGCTTTGATGATAAATAATGATGAGATGATTAACATTCTCTCTCTCTCTCTCTCTCTCTCTCTCTCTCTCTCTCTCTCTCTCTCTCTCTCTCTCTCTCTCTCTCTCTCTCTCTCTGTGCATGCAAACTATGAATCAGCCTTTTGAAAGGGAGTCACTGATGCCCTAAAAGAAGCTTGTCTCATCACAGGTCAGCGCTTTGGTGAAGCACAAATGCACAGCATCTGAGAGGACAAACATGAGTCAAATGGAAGCTGATAGCGCAAAAAAAAAGAGAGAAACAAAAGCAAAGGGAAGGAAAAGACAACAGCAGTTACCCCAATCTGACCTCAGAGCCCAGGCGTCTGTTTACCAAAAGCATAGTTAGATGCTTAGGCTACCCGTTAGCAACTAGAAAATTGGCAATGGGAAATTGCATTGCAACCAACAACAGACCCCAGATCTCTGAGGTAACATAACAACCTCATAGAGTCAGGCAGTCTCACTGGTAAGCCTGAGATTTGGAATAATCTGTCATCCTTACTGAAGCGTTCTATCAGCACCTACTGTAGATTTAATAGTGCACAGCATATAACAGAAGAACAAACATTGTCACATCTGACAATTGTCATATTGTCACATTGTACTGAGTGAATGATTATGTGACATTTGGGAATCTGCTGTATGTAGCCTTAGCCTAGCTAACACAGTAAATAATCACAACCTCTATGTCAAAAATGAAAACCAAAGTTAAATATAATGCAAACATGATGAAGATTTATGTTGTACAGTATATATTGGAGTCGACAGGAAACATAGTTACACTATACAAATTGAATATAATGGCAGGGAGCACTGAAGGCCATCTGGTAAAATGACTTTGGCAGACCAGAGCCATATCAGCAGCTACTGGGGACGGAACAGGCCCTACTGCCCTTTCTGAGGACTCTCACAAGTCTGCATCGTCAGCGCTCAGCAGTATGGGGAGATGCCACTACGGTGGCCCTGAGGGGACAAACATCATGCTGAAAGATTGACAAGGAGGAAGAGGAAATAGTGTTGCACACACACGCGCACACACACACACACACACACACACACACACACACACACACACACACACACACACACACACACGCTGAACTGACAGATTCATAAGACAAGATAAGATAAGACAAGATAAGACTATATAATGATGTTACAGTAAGAGACCAATTTGTATTACTGTATAACCATATTTGGGCATTGAGGGAACAGAACCCAACAATTATTGATTAAACATCTAACTAACATCTGACTGTCTGGAAGAAAAACAGTGTGAAGAAACTTATAGTTATTTTGTCATTGAAGATAAACCATAAATATTGTGATAAAGGCCCTGTGAAAACAAGAATTTTTTTTAGTAGTGTTGCTGCCTGGGCCGTAGGCTATTCCTAGTTATTGTGGTTCTGGCCTTTTCAAGTTGCTTTCAGGCAACATTTTTTTTTCTCTCAAGACATTTCAGCTCACTATGGGCAAATTAACATGTTCATCTATCCAGGCTATCCAGTCATCTATCTAGAATGAACTGGTAATGGGGTTGCTCGGCAACATTTCTCAAAAAGCAGCCCAGTGCAGTGCATCATCACCTTCATGAGAGCAGGCCGCTGATGCTGAACAAGTGTGATTACTGGGGAGCAGCGCTAGGAGCTCCTGATGCTGACTGAATGAGTCTGACTACTGCAGAGCAGTGGCACAATCCTCCAAACTCCAAAGCAATGGCTGTCCTGAAAAGACACCGGGCCGAATAAGGACACGGGCAAGTCGACGAGGAGGACATATTTACAGTGCATCCTCGACAATCTGACAGTGAGCACGGCCGAAAGCAACACCTCCCCCCCCCCCACACACACACACACTTCCTTATGCCTCATTAAATATAGGAATTATGCACATAAATAACGCATAAACTTTTTACCCTGGCCCATCATCATATTTTATTCAGGGCCTCCATACCCTGGCTGGGTTCATGGAGCTGGTGAGATGTATTTTAAGGCTCTTAACCTGGGCATATTCCTCATCCACACACAACGGAGAGTTTGGGGAAAAATAACATCGGAATAAAAATGAGAAGGTCGTTCTTAACTTAATATATAACATAATTGCATTTTTTCGCAACAGGCTATTAGGAGGTTGATGACAGTGGTGGACTGTGTGGGTTTATGTGTGTGTGTGTGTGTGTGTGTGTGTGTGTGTGAGTGTGTGAGTGAGTGAGTGTGTGTGTGTGTGTGTGTGTGTGTGTGTGTGTGTGTGTGTGTGTGTGTGTGTGTGTGTGTGTGTGTGTGAGTGAGTGAGTGTGTGTGTGTGTGTGTGTGTGTGTGTGTGTGTGTGTGTGTGTGTGAGTGAGTGAGTGTGTGTGTGTGTGTGTGTGTGTGTGTGTGTGTGTGTGTGTGTGTGTGTGTGTGTGTGTGTGTGCGTGTTTATCTTTGCATTAGAGAGAGGAGGGCATTGTTAGCGCAGTATGCTCCACTGGCAGTCCCTCACCGTGCTGCCAGGATGAGTTTCTCTGACATCTTTCCTCTGTTGCGATGGAGGCAGGCAGATGCTCCACGCCTGCACAGGATCTCAGGCCTCTCAGCCTCCAGCGGATGCTGACTAAGCAACTGTCAATGCGCCCGCACCGGACGTGCAGACCATGCAGGGAGTCAGCTACGCTGCCCATCCATAACGGGCACAACCTCGATGCCTTCGGCCCTGCCTCAGTTTCCCCCGCTATGCGCTAACTAGCAGCCCGCTTGATGGAGACATTCCGGTGCCATCTGCGACTGAAGAGAGAGAGAGGGATGAATTTTGACGTCAGTAATCACCATTTAATGAAAGCTGATTGAATATTGTTCCAAGCCTGGTTACCTACGTCTACCAGATTATGAACTGTTGAGCTGTTGGTACAGCTGAGCCTGAGGGACTGTTTTAGTTTGAATACAACATTTTTTGTTGTTTTGTTATTGCAAAATCTATACTTTTGGTTATTACATGGAGGTCCATTTGTTTATTGCTTTAGGAGATATTAAATCAGTTCCCTTAGCCCTCGGCCTGGCCTGACTATTGGCAATTTAATTAAACGCCATTAAACATGCACGTCTCTCCCCTGTGTGAACTGTAACTAGATGAACTTTCCATGTGGGAGAAGGAGAGAATCGCTGCGTGAAATGAAGCATGTAAATTCATAAGCTATCACTGCCCTCTCTACACAAGTGTGTCTCTAACAATTACCAAGATCCTGGGAGAATATAGCCCCTCTTTCAGCGAGTCGTGCAGAAATTCTGAGTGACGTTTCATCCTCACGAAGAGGCACGGGCTAGCCTCGCCTCGTAGTATGTGGGCGCACAGCGCGACCTACCGGGGAGAGACTTTTTATCACTCCATGGTGAGCGTGAGCCAGTTGTGGGAGACGCGCTGGATGCGACTGCCCAGACAGTTTAGTCTCAGCTCGAGCGGAGTGGCATTCACTCGAAGGCTGTCACCAGACGTGGAGCAGCTGTATCGGTTTTTCGACCGCTGCGTTTGGAATTTGGCACGCAGTGAGAAAATCCAAGCACAGCTATTGTTTTACGCCACGGTGAGTCCTAAAAAGAGAGCGTCTGTGTCTAAAAACACTGACTTTAATCTGTGTGATATGCAGAACTGTTGGTCAGATTTTCTTCGTTTTCTGGACCACTCCATATTATTATTGGTGGTGGAGTGTCAGTGGTTTGACGAAATCTTCGGAAAATGACCACATCATGATCATGGTCCCCGTCTTTTGAAGTTAAGAACAGATGTTGGAACTGAGGGGGCAGCAGAAACAGTTCAGCACGGATGTCCGCACCGTCTTGTGTATGTGGACAGAGCCATTGTCTGGGTAAGTGAAGTTGTTGGGTTTATGTAGTGTAACAACGGACTCTATCTCTTCAGGTGAAAATAAATTCGAGTCTGAATTGTTTCTGACCACAAGTGTATAATTTTATAGAAATACTTAATCTTCATTTATGTTTGAGACTGGCATGTGTCACTTCATTGTCTCACTACTTTTGTTTTCGCGTTCTTCAGCAGACACATAGAGAGAACAGGATGTGAATGACTGTGAACACGAATGCGCGCCTTTCTCCAGCTTATCTGATTTTGGACTCTAAAGAACGACATGGCCTCATCGGGGGCTCAGAAAACTCCGAAAAGCGAGAAGTTGGACGAAGCGCAAGCCTTGGCCAAGAGCTGCGCTGGCAGACCGGACTTTCTTCCGTGTGATGGCCTCTCCATCTGTGCCACACACAGTCATGGAAAATGCTTCAAATTGCACTGGTGTTGCCACCTCGGATGGTGTCACTGTAAGTACATTCCGTTTGGATTGATCCCGTCCTCTGTTTATTCAAGCTGAACTCTCTGAGGAGACACACTTGAGTGAATTGTCAGAAACCGTTACTTTCACAGCGAGATAACAGATGCAGCTGCGCTTGCCTCTGACACCGTTTAGGCTGGGCAACCATTGAAGTCGTGCTTATTCAGAGCACGTTTATTGTGTCAGAGAGCTCAGCTTTATCTGGGGTAAATGTGTGCTCTCAACAAATTACTGAATTGTCATTATTGACATTTACATAAACACAGCCTGCCCATTATACTCAGTCATTTAACAAGTAAATCCATTTATACAGCATTCATTGGAGTGGAACTGTCTGTTTCTGCCTTCATGCTTTCCAGTCCATACATTTGTAGACCTAACAGCAGGTAATTTTTAAGTGTAGGCTGTTAGTAAGACTATTCACTATGGCTGTCTTGCATTTTCAAAATAGTAAAGCATTTTTATGCATGCTGCTTCCATTCTCATTTTAATCCTAACCGCCCCACATCATCTTTCTATTCTATCTAGCCTGGCTCTTTATTAGACAGACATGATTATTTCAGTAGAACTGACTTCTATGGGCTCTGACCGGGTCAGTTATTCTCCTCTCAAACGTTGCCCCCTGCCTGTCTGCCTGCCTGTCTGTCTTCTCTTCTGCTCTGTAGGCCACAATGTGCATAGTCTGGGGCTTGGCTCATCCGGGCTTACAGTGGGGATGTGTGTGTTGTATGCCAGTGGATGTGACCGAATAATCCGTCGGAGCACAGCCGAGTGCAGCGGCCGAGCTCTACCGGAGTATGCTTTTCAGACAATCACCCAGTAATGGCTCTCGGTTATCTGCCGTGAGCGCCGTGGCCATGACAGCGTGACAGTCCCGGCCGCACTGTCTGCGTGCTGCTGAGCATCACAGGTTTAGAGTGGGCAAGGGCACTGGGTGCACAGTCAGACCCCATCGTGACCCATGCTGTGGTTGGGCTTTTTCTGTTCTGTTTTCTGAGTACTTTTTTGTATGAATAGTGTCTGCATAATGATTATGCCTGAATTCTCTTAAATAGTTTGACAAGCGTTAGCCTTTTTTAAAGCTTAGAGTTGGGATGTTTTTGAGGTGCATTTTGGGCCATGTCGGCCTACCATGATTTTATTCTATAATAATAAGGTTGTGGCTAGCTAAAATAACTCTGTAATATCCATCATGGATGTAATATCCATCATGAAAACTTTGAATAAACGACAGTCACGGCCCAAAAATGAGTGTCGGCCCAACAGGCATTGCCCATGCCTGGGTGCATTAATACACATGAGAAGATGATCATATTTGGTTGTTGCTTCAGTACATTATGTTGAAAACAGGAAGCAGTATTGCAAGTCCTCTACCCCCCACACAAGCAGTTGGCTGACCTGGGGACAGAGTTTGTGCAATGATACTGAATGGAATCAGAGCCAAAACCTGAGGCCACGTCACAATCAGATCAGGTCCAAAAACCTTCTGTCTTCTCTCAGCTGTTCTCTGGCTTCCTCTCACTAGTGGAGGCATGGAACAGGAACGCACCTATTTTAGTATTGTTTTGGAGTCACCTATTAACCAGTTGTTATTCATTTCCTATCTTATGGATGGTGCCTTTGAGTTTCTTATGCTGTCCAGATGGTGGCTGGCAGGAAGCAGATGTGCCACTGATACTGTGTGGATCCGCCAGGCAGCGCGAGACCAGTAGCTTCATCACGTGACCCGACCCTCGTCTGCCCGTCTGCAGTGGCAGCAAGAGATGCTGTTGATTAGATTTGAATTAAACTCAGTAGGAGGCATCAGAGGTTAATATTATACTAAAACAAGGGGTATTCAGGGTTGTGGGGTGAAACTACTGTCACATCCACACATAGGGATTGTGTTATGATCACTGACAGCACAGTGAATCCTTTTTTTTTGAATGAATAAATCATTACTTGTGAAGTCATACACACAGCATGGCCTGCTAAAGTAGGACACTTCTCAGTTATAGGGTGGACTGGCTGCTGTTTGGCATTATAAAATGGATGTATTTTTTTTAAAATACTGCTGGAGCTGTAGATACGTTAGTCGGATCTTTGAGAAAGTGTGTGAATGTGCATTATTATGATGCTGTTATGTGAAATATGTTTAGCTCTGGTCAATAATTTTGTACAGGCATGGACTGGGCATAGGACATACAGGGCAATGCCTTACTTTGTGTGATTGAACATGTGTTGTTAATTGTATCAAACACATACAGTACTCTCCCTAAACCAAACTGCTGCCCCCTTTCTTTTGGGTGTTTGGTGGTGCCAGGACTTTGGACAAAGACTGTTATTTTTTCTATACTTTTCTATTTAGTAAATGGAGAAGTAGCAGGTCATGAGATTTATGCTATACTGGGTGTGCCAGAATGAGTCACTGATCACACACAGCTAATGGCAACTTTTCATGTCTTTACACTTAAAGGGACACCAGGCAACCTTTCACCACTGTTTGTGGTATCGTTTTTATCAGACAATTTGTTTTGGTACCAATTCACTTGGATGACATTTAGATATTGTTTTTAGATTTTGTATGCCTTTAATGCAAGTTTACTAATTTTACAGCAAAAGTTTCCCTTTAAGGAGCTGGTTGTGCTAGGTTCCCTCATAGATTTCATTTGCCATCCTTCTTTTGGGTAACTCAATCTTCATTACAGCATGAGAAGGAAGCTAAGGTGAATTTGGCAAAAGTTTGAACTCTGTGATGTTCTAAACATGTCATACAATACGTCAAATAATCCTATGGTTGTCATTTTCATCATCAAAGAGTACAGCAAGCAAGGGTACAGCTGCAGCACTGTATGTGCACCAGTGTCTGTAATTATCCTGGCAGGTCTTGTTCATTTGATATGACACCAGTCGAAGTAGAAGGATAATAAGCTGTCACAGCAGCTAACAGATCACAGCCATCATGAGTATTTAATTACAGAATTAAAATTGAATCACGAGGGCAATGTGATATTCTCGGGAACAGTGTTTTGACAGATGTCACGATAACCTTATAATGTTAAGGTTAATTAAAATGACCCCATTCTGCTTTTTATACTTTTTTTTTTTTTTCAAAAAACAATAATATACAAGAAGATGTAGGCATGAAAGAATGAGTTCATAAACTATACTTTCATGTCAACAAACAAACAAACAAATAAAAAAAACACCTATTCTGTCCATTACATGAGGGAGCTAATTGCCATTCCAATTAATAGCTGTACAAATAGTTCCCCAAACTCTCATCTATAATGGTCAGCCCTCCATTGATTGCAGGTGGCTTGTGTTGTTTTTTGTCCCCACAACCACCCTCTCCCCCCTCCCCTCCCCCACACACTGTCCTCTCAACCCCTCCCCACTGATTTCCAATCAGCCGTGGTGCTTGTCTGGGCTAAGAGAATAAATTAAACACATTTAATTGCCCCGGCCTACAGCTGGTGCTCGGAAGCGCGGTGGCGTCGCTCTCATTACTGTAAATTAGCCCTCTTTAGTGGTCCTGCCAATATGCCATGTCTGAAGCGAGCGTGTCAGTGCAAATTAGCGCATGTCTGGGGGCGACTCACAGACCCACAGACCCAGAACCAGCTGCCTGGCTGCGGCCCGGGTGGCACCACGCTGGGTTTGGACCGGGCAGGGTTAACGCAGATGGTGTAGCAGGGGGCCCTCAGGAGGCTCACTACACAGGAATCGCTGGAATACGTCGGAATTTTTCTCCCCAAAAAGTGGTATTCAAATAAACAAAATGACACAATTTTTAAATTGTGTAGAAAGCTGATCTACTAAAACACAGACAACATTCTAAAAAAAAAAAAAAAAAATCACAGTTCTTTTCAATGTATTTTGACGGAACTTCACGTAACACTTCTGTAGTAACGCATCCAGTGTAGCCTTTGCCTTAGAAATCCCCCATATACAGACCCCACCATATACAGTTCTCTTACACAATCCAATCCAATTAATTCTTTAATTTCATTTACATTTACATTTATTTACATTTACATTTATGCATTTAGCAGACGCTTTTATCCAAAGCGACTTACAAACTATACAAACTATACTAGCACACTAGTCAGGCTCCTTAACCACTATGCTACCACCGCCCATTGTGGATTGTGTAATTTCTCAATAGATGTTCCCGTGCATTGACAAGATACTGAGAACTTCTCAGTATCTTATCAATGCACGGGAATATCTATTGAGAAATTAAAGAATTAATTGGATTGGATTGTGTATGACCTGCACATGAGACAGATCATTCCACTCTAATCGATGTAATTAGCATAAACATTTGCAACAAACACAACAACAACAACTAAGTATCAGGTCACTAATGATGCTAGAAAAATCTTCTAGTCATCTAGTACTCCATCATCTGTAGAATTGCAGCAGCCACTTCTCTGAATTGATTCCACTGCTGCAAGATTTGATTCCTCCATTTTGCTGGTATTTCTGGAGGGCAACATCAGGTCTTCTAAACTGATTGGTTAGCATGCGGTGCTCTCTTGTCCCCCGCGCGTCTAATTGTGACAAAGTGCTGGTGAGACACTCTTCTAGATCTTTCCGCTGATTTGTCTTCATTTGTGTCAGCGCTGAGATACCCTGAAGCAGCACTCGGGGCTTGTCAGTATTTATCTGCGGGATCTGAAGGAGGCCAACTCATCCCCACACCAAACCTCTTCACTTTTTCTTGTGAGTTTTCACAAGATAACTATCTACTCAATATGTGTATTTTTTTTAACGCCAATATTGTAATATCGATATTATCTTGAACAATAAATGTAACAGTAATTTAATATCACAGAACTTTTTTTTTCAAGATATTTTTTAGGACTTTTTGCCTTTAATTGGACAGGACAGTATAGAGTGACAAGGAAGTGGGAGAGAGAGATGGATAAGCATCGGGAAATGACCCCTGGTTGGACTTGAACCTGAGTCCCTGGATATATACTATGATTCTCTAGCCCACTGATCCGCAGCGCCCCCTACTGACACATTTAAAGGAATAGTTCACCTCTTTATGAAAATTGTTTATTCACCCCCTTACCTGGAGTTACATATGTGGGTAAAAGCATTTTGGTCTCAGTGCTTGCGTTTTCCTAGTATGGCATCCCCAATTTTCCGCATTTTTAGCTTTAGCTTAGCATAGGTGCTGGAATGTAATGTTGCCAGATAGCAACTCTGTGGCAACTTTACTTTCCAGCGCCTATGCTAAGCTAAATTTAAAATTGGGGTTGCCAGACTAGGACAATGCATGCACTGAGACTAACTCCAGGTAAGGGGGTGAATAACCAATTTTCATAAAGAGGTGAACTATTCCTTAAAGAGAGTGCATGGTGTGTCCATGATACAGACTCAGTCATGATGTGAGGACTGGAACTGGAACTTTTGTGAATGTAAATGTACCTCCTCACCCTGAAGCAATATAAGTGATACATTGACTAGCATGTCTTTGGTAGTGATTCCTTTATTGGCAGAAAATGTATTTAATCTCTAGTTAAAGAACACATATACACAGGCAGTGGAAGAATATTGAGCAAGCAATTTTATATTTTTTTATATTTTATTTATTTTGAGCTTTCAGAACAGATGGCCAAGTGGGTTTGTGTTTTTTGAGATCCTGAAACAACATATTGCACCTTTGAATTTGTCGCTAGCTCAAATTAGCGAGCAGTTGCCTCTACTGATGTTGTCTCGCTTACACTATCTCTCTCTCTAACGCTGTCTCTCACTCACTCTCATTTTCTCATTCACCTTCTCTCTCTTTCTGTCTCTCTTCTGCATCTCTCTCTCTCTCTCTCTCTCTCTCTCTCTCTCTCCTGCACATGCTCTCTCCGTCTCTCAAAAGCCAAATTCGAATGGTGAGAGATGACTGGAGTCTTCCTGTTGTGGCGCTGGCATGCTTCCTTCTTGTCTCTGCTCATCTCTGCTCTGTTCTGCTCTGTGAGGAACCATCTGTCGTCTGCCAGAGAGGACATGTGACAGTGATTGGTACAGATTTCAGATGCTGCTGCTGCTGCTGCAAAAGGAGTGAAAGGGAGACGGATTTGCTCAAGTTATTGGAGACTTACAGTAATTGAAAAGAGGACCTTCATTGGCCACACACACACACACACTGACCACATATGCGCATACACACACACACACACACACACCCGCACACAAATACAATACAAATACAAATATGGCTGATATGTGTGTGTCTGTGTGTGTCTGTGTCTGTGTCTGTGTGAGTGAGTGAGGGAAACAGAGAGAAAGAGTTGGATGGATAGACAGAGACAAATGGATAGACAGACAGACAGATAGAGAGGTTTTACTGTAAATTGTTATGAACAAAGGAACATATGTTTGTGTTCTTTTAGGTGTGTCTGAGAGACTTGTGTGTGTGTGACTGTGTGTTTCTGTGAGTGCACATCGGTGTGTGTGGGTGTCTGTGTGTGCACGTCTGTGTTTGTGTGTGTGTCTGTGTCTTTGTGTGTGTGTGTGTGTGAGTGATTGAGTGTGAAGACTGATGCGCAAAAGTGGAAAGAGTGTGAGTGCACATTTGTGTGTGTGTGTGTGTGCTTGTCTGTGTCTCTCTGTGTGTGCAGGAGTGTTAAAGTGTCTGTGAGTGAGTGTGAAGAGCACTGATGTGCGAAAGTTGGAAGGTTGTGTGTGTGTGTGTGTGTGTGTGTGTGTGTGTGTGTGCGTGCACCTGTGTGTGTAAGTGGGTGTGGGTGTAATTCAGAGTGAGTACACTCTGGAATGTATGATGTGTATGTTTGAATCTGTTTTTGATTGTGTGCGTGTGAGTGTGTGTGTTTCTGTGTGTGTGTGTGTGTGTGTGTGCATGTGTGTGTGTGTGTGTGTGTGTGTGATGACAAAAATGTGTGTCAGGGTTTTCCTTTGTGTAAGTCCCTGGTGTGTTTATGTGCATATCTTTGACTACACAAGCACTAGCACACACACACACCACACACAACTTGAATGTCAGTAGAATGAGATGAAGTAGCAAAGCTGCACACTCACATTCAAACACACACGCATAAATACACACACACACACACACACACACACAAAGACTGGACTTCAGTAGAGTGAGATGGAGAGGTGGAGCTGCACACCCACACTTAAACACACATACACACACACACACACACAGATGGGACTTCAGTAGAGTGAGATGGAGAGCAAGGGGTGTGCGTGTGTGTGTGTGAGTAAGGGTGTGTGTGTGTGTGTAGGGGGTTGGTGGTGGGGGGGTTAGAGCTGTTGGACTCTGGTGTTTTGGCTGGCTGCCCTCGGCTCCAGCTGTCAAGCGCTGATTTCCTCTGCAGGCTCTGGCTGTGAGATCCGGCCCGCTTTTGTTGGACAGATTTGAGAACACACATACTATACTACACACACACACACACACACACACACACACACACACACACACACACACACACACAACTGAGAACGGTCGGATGGACAAAAACACTCCTAACTGCGCGGCGAGCCAACGGGTGGTACCCCACCCTCGTTTCTCCATGCCCACAGGGGGAAATACGCGGAACTGTTGTTATTCTTATTTGGATGTTCATTTATTTTACCAGCCATTGGAGACCACACAGAGAGAGAGAGAGAGAGAGAGAGAGAGTGCCCAGTGCTCGGATAACTGAGCAGGTCATTGGCAGTAGTACTAGCCTCAGATATGAGCAGCAGTGTCCAGAGAAACACTACAGTGATGTGTGTTTGGTTCTTTGGCTCTGATTTAAAGGGAAAATAGTCAGTCAGTCAGTCCATATCCCTGTTCTTTGAGGCTACAAAGTGCTATCATTAGGTATCAGAATGGCAATGTTTGGTACAATGTAGCCCAAATATGCAAACAATTTACTGTAAACACCTAGGCTACTGGGAGGGTGTGAGTTCAGAGTCACATGTTTATTTTGTGGAGCCTTATTTTATGTTAATTTTTTTTTGCCTTTAATCTGAGAGAAAAGTCAACATTTCCAGGGATCAGGTGGGAGAATGGGTTGGTAGGGGTGGACATAAACCAAGATGTTCCATATTGCTTTATACAACAGCAGGAGAGTCATTATTTTTCACTATTTCAGCTGCTTCACGTCTATAGAAAGTTTCAAGAGAGTTGGATTATGAGAGACATAACGGTTCCCACAGGGTTTTTGTTTTAGAGCAGAAATAGTTTGGGAACAAAAAAGAATGTCCAGCAGGCATTGTTTTCATTTTCACCGCAGAAAATGTCTATATGAGGAGGAGACTCTGGAGTCCTCTGAAGACAACTGAGAATGAATTAGAGTAGGCTACATGTGCAGGGTGAGGTGTGGGCAATACATGGAGGACATGTGGAGCGCTCCACTTACTGTACTGATAGGGAGCTGAGGGAGTAGAGGTGGACAGTATCTGTGACTGAGTGTGTGTTTGTGTGTGTGTGTGTGTGTGTGTGTGTGTGTGCAAAAATACTGTACGTGGGTACAAAATACCAATGGTTGTACATGTATTTATTAAACGAGTTGAGCTTGGGTATGTAGGGCGGTCACTAGCCTGAATGTTTATCACTGGCAGTAGCACTTTCTCTTCAGCAGGTATAGTATCATACCACTAGTGTGACTGCACACATACACACACACACACACACACACACACACACACACACACACACACACACACACACACACACACACACACATGCACATACACGCACACATACAGACACTGATCCATAGATCTAGATGGCAGATGGCTCTGGGTCCATTAGAGTGAAAATGGAATTTCTACATTACAACAGCTTCTTTTATTAGAATGTTCCAGAGTCCTCTCCTGAGGATCCACACAGACAGGTATAAGGAATGATCCGGAAGGAGTGGATTGTATCGGTTCTGTTACAGTGAGAGAGAAACACCTGGGGGAATGTGATATACTGTACACACACAGCCCGCCTGTGCATTACTAGGACGTTTAGGTTTAGGCCAGTAGGAGTATTACTGTAGTGAGGTCTGTGTGTGTGTGTGTGTGTGTGTGTGTGTGTGTGTGATTATATTTGTGTATGAGTGTGCCAGTTTCTTATCTGATGCATAAAATGAGCTGGTTTTAAACCCACCCTCAGCAATGTTGCCATTGATTTCAGCACCAAACGTCTATCATGTACACACACAAATGTTGGGTGAGATCTTTCTGTAGTGTGTGTGTGTGTGTGTGTGTGTGTGTGTGTGTGTGAACGAACCGTTTTGCCTCAGACATTGATGTGCCTGAAGGGAGATTGGTAGTTGGCCTTGCAATCGGGTTTCATGCCTGTGAACTTGGCTATATGTTCCCCATCCCTACTCCCATCTTCCTCCTCCTCATCCATCCCCACTACCTCACCTTCCTCCTCCTCTTTCTCCTTCACCTCCTCCTCATCCATCCTCCTACCCCACCTTCCTCCTCCTCCCCCTCTACCTCCTCCTCCTCCTCCTCATCCATCCCCACAACCTCACCCTCCTCCTCCTCCTCCCCCTCCCCCATCCTCTTCCTCCTCCTCATCCATCCCCACTACCCCACCTTCCTCCTCCACCTCCTCCTCCTCCTCCTCCTCCTCCTCCTCCTCCTCCTCCTCTTCCCTCAGAACCCGGTTCCTGGCGGAGTGGGTGAGTGCAAATGAAACACTCGCTGCTTTTTCGGTTCCCCTCGCCGGTTCTCCAGAGGCGTTCCACTCGGCTGCAGCTGCTCCTGGCGAAACAAGAACAAGACAGATTTCTCTCCTTCACTGCCCCCCCTCCCCCTCACACACACACACACACACACACACACACACACACACACACACACACAGACACACACACACACACACACCCATCTCCCTCCTCTTCCCTCCTTGAGTGCAGATGCATACCCCTCTGTTCTGCTCCTTTTGGCTGGCATAGGCTAGAGCTGCCGAAGAAAAAACACAAACTCCCAAACATCACCATGGACCATGTGAGCCTCACATCCCTCACACTGCTCTAGCTAGTGTTTGGAAACTCCTGGGAGTCATCACTGATTTGCTTTCTAATGAAGCTAATTGTGTTCTAATGGTTCATCTGTTTTATTGTCATTTCAGACTGAGACTGAATATCACAAATACAAGCCCATTCAAAGGCAATGATGCCTATTTCTCTTAATTGCTGCGCCATATAAATATGGCAATTTTAACGTCAGCTTTTAGCAAACCATTTTTGTTTTTTTTATCAACTTTCTCAGCCAGACAGCATTCTTTAATTTTGTCCTCACGGGGCTTCCGTCCGTCCGCCTCGCTGTTTTCCACTGCGGTTAGATTGCCTGTCTATTCCAGAGCCATTTTCATTGCGCTGTGCTGCTTCCTGTCCCCAGGCGACTGTTAGGATGTATATGAAGCCATTACTCTGAATTGCTGTTTGATGGCAACAAGCTAATGAATGTCAGTGTAGCGGTGAGATTCATGTTTGAGGCTGGAGGCTGGAGGGGGGGGGGGGATTCCAAAGGCCCGAGGACACCGTTACAGCCTCCCATAACCTTTTAGTGGCATTTGGATGGGGGCACATCCAATCAGTCCTACATATATAGGTCTGTCTATATACAGCAAACACCCAACTCCCACAGCGTAGCGCTGCTGCGTAGAATGGCAGAGAGAGACGGCATGCTGTGAAAAAGCGTTATTTCTCTTGTATCTCTCACAGATAAATAATGTAAGGAGCTCTGGCCTCCTGAGTACAGCCTGAGTACAGGAGAGCAAGCACGGAGCACACGAGTCAAACAGTCTTGTTTGCACCGAGCAGGAGATGCTCCTTAACCTCGGTTAAACAAGCTGCACTTTTATTCTGTCTTTCACTGCTCAGTACCACTTTGCACTGATTGCATGTCACAGGTTGTAGCCTCATGTTGTACGGTAGGCAATGAAGTGTGACTCTTATGTGCCTGCTGTCTGGCAGTAACATAAAACTATTCTCTGCTATTTGTGAATCGATTGAACACCCACAATAACCAAAGAGGTCATATATTGTACTCTAATTTTCATTTTATGACATCTCTGACATCTATGACAATCTCAATCTCTGTCCAACTGAAACAGGTGGGGTACTAACATAATACAATAAGTACAGTGATATTACCCATATCAACAAGCACTTGTTATCCATTAGATAAAGCACTGAACAAGTTCTGAGACATTCTAGGAGAGGAGAAGGTGACAGGGATAAATCGCTAGCCTAGTACTTTTAGCCGTCGTGTCTCCATACAAAATACGGACCATTAGAATCTTGGCAACAACGTTCTAAACTAGACTAGATTGGATAGAATTAAGATTTAAAGGGAAATATTTTGCTCCCAGTTATTTCTTGAGTCAGAAG
This sequence comes from Sardinella longiceps, assembly GCA_027497455.2. Taxonomy (NCBI): domain Eukaryota; kingdom Metazoa; phylum Chordata; class Actinopteri; order Clupeiformes; family Clupeidae; genus Sardinella; species Sardinella longiceps. Next base: position 17,159,081 of record JAODXP020000016.1, on the reverse strand, counting down.
TCATTTGGACAAATATAACTCAGACTAACTCAGGCTCAGGAATTTGGTATGGCTTCATAATTTATTAACACAGATAAGAACAGTTTCCAGTAGTAGCCTCACCTCCTGCCAGATACTGTTTCTTTGCAACTGTGCTGAAATTGTCATCCCTGCCAAGCCATAACAAGTTCCCACTAATGTGTTTTTAGGCTGTTTGGTGTACATACCTCGAAGAAGGTACCTGGTTGGTTCCTTAAAAAGTTACGGGAAATGGTCTTTTTGGGATGGAAACACACGCTGACCATAAAGATCTCGTTACATTACCCCAAAGTTCCGGTAGTAGCAACACAGCTATACTATTCAAATGAGCTGCTGATTTGTATGGTACGTTAGCTGATCAACATTACCAAAGTAAACACCATGACCAACTGTGGACCTAAGGATGTCTTGAAAGTTCAATTCTGAATTTGTTTCTTAAGTATTGACTCCACCTAAACACACAAATTTTGCTATAAGCATAATCAGGTTCCCTTCAATGTTATTATAAAGCTTCCCCAGTACATGGCATGGCATAGAACAGGAAAGTATGCAGATAGTGGGAGACATTTGCAAAGAGATTGAGCTTGATGCTTAAATAATAAGTGTCCAGAACAGGTAAGTAGAGAAGAAGAGAAAAGAATTGACAGAAAAAGGAGGAGGAGGAGGAGGAGGAGAAGTAATGATAGAAAGAGGAGAGCTGGAGGAGAGGAGAGAAGAGAAGAGGGAGAGCGAGAGTATGCCATGAAGGCTCAGAGATGCTGCTGCTGGGTAGCTGGCTGTCAGAGCTGGTGTGTTAAGGGTCGACCTTGAATAATCTCTGAGCTGTGAGCAGGGGGTAGGATGGTGTGTGTGTGTGTGTGTGGGCATGGGGTGGGGGGGCAGGAGGAGTGTGTGGGGGTGGAGAGACCTAGAAAGACTAATTCTCCATCACCATGACGGATAAAGTAGCAGTGGGCTTGTGCATTATTCATGCAGAGATGTGTGTGTGTGTGTGCGAAGGCAAGTTTCGAGACGGTGACAGAGTGACAGTTTGTGTGTGTGTGTGTGTATAGGCAGTACTGTATGTGTGCGTGTTTGGAAATGGTTGGTCTATTTGTGCATGTGATGGAGATACAAATGAGTTTGTGCTTGTGTGTGTGTGTGTGTGTGTGTGTGTGTGTGTGTGTGTGTGTGTGTGTGTGTGCGTGAGTGTGTGTGTGTGCCATGGAAGCGATGGAAGATTATTTCTGATTGACAGTGTTTGCATGTGAGCAGAGTGTCTGGCTCGCTCTATCCTGTGTGTGTGTGTGTGTGTGTGAGTGTGTATTTGTGCATGTGTGTACATATCCTAATGTAATGAGAAGGTTGTATGTTATTGACTATTTCTACATTTGTGTGTGAGCTGTGTATGTGAGTAACATAGATGAGTGCTATGTTTGTTGGTGTGTGTGTGTGTGTGTGTACAAAAAGAGAGGGAGAGACAGTCCATGATGTGTGAGTAAAAGAGAGACTGTATGTGTATATATGTTTGTATGAGAGAGAGAGAGTTTTTGTGAGAGAGAGAGAGAGTGTGTGTGTGTGTGTGTGTGTGTGTGTGTGTGTGTGTGTGTGTGTGTGTGTGTGTGTATTGCACATACTGTAGCAGTGTGTAGCTATGCAGCAAGAGGCTCTGCTGAGAGTGGGATAGTGAGTGAGTGAGTGAGTGAGTGAGTGAGTGAGTGGGTGGGTGGATGTAGAGGGGATTAGGGCTGGATGTGTGACCTGATCTGGCCTACTGTCTGCCAGCTGTGCTGCCCTGCCTGCCTGCCCTGCCTCTGTCCCCCCCAGGGATTTACTGGAGCTCTGGGACTGCCACCAGCAGCACTGCAACATGCCAGAGAAAGAGAGAGAGAGAGAGGGATGGAGAGAAAGAGAGAGAGAGGCATCAGAGGTCACCTACTGCACATGCATAACACACACACACACACACACACACACACACACACACACACACACACACACAATAATATAGACACAGACACACACCAACATACACAAATACAAACACATCTTATGCCAGTGAGAGAGAGAGAGAGAGAGGCATGGAGAAAGAGAGAGACATAACTCATTGAATCAGAGGTCACATATGCACAACACACACAGACACACACACACACACACACACACACACACACACACACACACATACAAATTCACATCTTGAAACCTTTTGCCTCCTGACTATGTTTCACCTAGGACAAAAACCTGCATGTCATACAAAACGCAAATGTAATGTATGATTCATTCACTTTTACTTCTATGGCTCTCCATTCTCCCACCACACACATTACGGTAATGGACCTTGATATATCCAATGAAATCTGAGTGACTCAATGATTCATCTGTGTGTGTGTGTGTGTGTGTGTGTGTGTGTGTGTGTGTGTGTGTGTGTGCATGTGAGGGAGGAGTGATAAGTGTGTGTGTGTGTGTGTGTGTGTGTGTGTGTGTGTGTGTGTGTGTGTGCATGTGCATGTGAGGGAGGAGTGATAAGTGTGTGTGTGTGTGTGTGTGTGTTTGTATAAGCAAGGCTGGTGAGTCAGAGCACAGTAGCAAAAGCACGATAAAGAGAGAGAGAGAGAGAGAGAGAGAGACACAGAGAGGATCGAGAGGGTAGAAGAGAGAGGGGAGGGAGGGATCTCTGTTGCGAGTACCTGCTGAAGCCTGCATATTTGATACTAATTTGATAGCTGTATGGTTAAATCTACATTGCTGGTGACTGTTATTTTATTCACATTAGCCAGGCTACATTTGGGAGGTTAAAAATAATCTCCCCCCTACTTGCTTCCTACTCGCAATGTATTCTGTTGTCAACATGTTATACATGCAGACAACATCATCTCAACCTGGGGTGCTTTCCCCAAATCTATAGTTGCTTACTAAGTTAGCTACTTTGTTGGTTTACAGTGCAATTACCCATTGCCAACTAAGTATGTTGAAGTGAAAAAAGGGAGGCCACAGCACACAAGAGCTAAATCATATCTAAAAATTGTGTTGAACAAAAAGAAATGGCAAAGAAATACGGTTCTGAATTTATTTGGAGGTACGCACCGAGCAACACAATATCAACGACGGCACAGACACCACTCTCACTTTCTTCACTCAACTAAGTATGTTGCTAATATTTGGGAGGATCCATGTATAGGATAGTAACTAATCATACTTTAATGAAATCTCAGGCTGTTTTTAACCCATGTTTGAGGTCACAGTTGTCTCTCTGTTGGAAAACACACCTTTCCTCACAGATACAATTGTAGGTCCGTCCACTAGACACACACATACTGTACTTTTCACTCTTGTTGAGTGTGCTGACTTTCAGAAAAAGTTTGAAAATGTTGAGAAACGTATTTTTTTATTTCCTATCACTATCGCTATCCTCCTCTCCCTCACTGTCACTCTCGCATGTAAACACACACACACACACACACACACACACACACACACACACACACACACACACACACACCAGGGCCACAACACTGGATACTCATTAGAGTGCTGTAGACACAAGCACAAGCAGACACAGACACAAACTCTCCCTCGCTCTCTCTCTCTCTCTCTCTCTCTCTCTCTCTCTCTCTCACACACACACACACACACACACACACAAAACACACACCCTGCAATCTCCCTTGCTGTCAATCACTCTGTCAGGTCTGAGTCCTCTCGGGCAAGACCCTGGAACAAATCAGTTGAAGGAAAAAACAAGTGTTTCCCCAACACTTCCTGTTCACAAAGTTGCAGGAAGTATTGTGAGTTGTAAACACAACCCAGCAAAAGTGAGGAGCTGAACATGCTGTATGCTATTCTGGAACAACGTGCTTGTGTTCTGGAATGGGTTTATTTTGCAGGGAACACCTGGCCAGGTTATTGGGTGTCAGAAGTAGAAGCTGTAATTGAATCTTTCATGATTGGATATGCAGCCACACACACACACACACACACACACACACACACACACACACACACACACAGATGCCCAGGCTCACAAATCACACTTTCTCTTTCTCTCACACACACATACACATATCAATGATGTCTGATAACAAAAAAAGTTAGTGGTCATGCTGTTAGGTTTTCTTTTATTTTGAGGTGGTTTCCAACCCCCCACCCAGGACTACACAGAGCATATCCTGGATGGCTGATGGAAATACAATATGCATTTACCCACCCTTCATATGACTACATGTCATCCAAATTAAATTTGGAGGTGGTACCAAAACAAATCGTTTCGTAAAAAATACCTGAAACAGTGGTGAAAAGTTGCATAATGTCCCTTTAAATTACACATATGTATAATATAAAGCCGGGAACAGACCTACCTATTATTAACCCCGATAATGATATGATGGAATGTCAGGCCAGTCATGATGATGAGTAGTCGCAAGTTTCAGTAGTGTCAAGAGTCGTTATGGGTGTTTGGGTGAAAGATTTGTAACGATGCAATTCTTTTCATCGTTAACGCAATTATGACTGAGTCGGACAGAATCACACATGTTTGATATAATCTTAACCTGTCCGTTCTAGGGTCGCTACGATGCCAATTATGACATTAAAATGCTGACAACTCAATCGTTAGGTTTGTGCTCATAAACGACATCGAGTCTGTAGGTTTGGCTCAGTCAATCACGTTCTAATTGTAAAAGATTGAGAAAATCGGTAGGACTGTTCCCAGGTTATGTAACATACATGTCAGTCAATATGCTTATTCTCTTGTTCTATTACTGTATGATGTGCTGGGCACTGGGCTTTGCTTACTGTAATCAGAGATGTCGAGAGAAGTTTCAGCTGAAAGTAAAATAATAAAAAAATAAAAGCACATCATTAATTCTCTCAAAAATCCCATTAATTTTCCAACTATTGCCTTCAAATCAAATGGCAAGAGACCTTCACGGCTATAAACTATTCAGGTTTACTGAAGTGAGCACAGTTGGCATTTAAGGAAATGAAGTTTAGTTTTGGGATTGATGACTTGCATACAGCTTGTGTGTAGTAATGGATGATGGCGAATTGCAACCTGTTTGTTATAAATGTCACATACAGTAAGGGTCCTATTTACCTGAGCACGCTGAGAGCTGAGAACTAGGACATGTTCGTCCGCTGTGTGGTGGGAAGGTGCCTACTGTGCGTGTGTGTGTGTGTGTGTGTGTGTGTGTGTGTGTGTGTGTGTGAGAGAGAGAGAGAGAGAGAGAGAGAGAGAGAGAGAGAGAGAGAGAGAGAGTGTGTGTGTATGTCTGTGTGAGAGTGTGTGTGTGTGAGAGAGAGAGAGAGAGAGAGTGTGTGTGTGTATGTCTGTGTGTGTGTGTGTGTGAGAGAGAGAGAGTGTGTGTGTAAAGGGAGGGAGGGAGAGAGACAACTAGAGAACATTACTTTGTGTGTGTGTGTGGTGACTGGTGGCAGTGTGCTTGTTTGCCTGCATTTCTCTCTGTTGAGCTGGTAGTTGACAGGATCCTTCAGTTGAATGGAGGAGGCCTGTCTCTCTCTGTGTGTGTGTGTGTGTGTGTGTGTGTGTGTGTGTGTGTGTGTGTGTGTGTGTGTGTGTGTGTGTGTGTGTGTGTGTGTGTGTGTGTGTGTGTGTGTGTGTGTGTGTGTGCCTCCTCCCTGGTGGCCTGGGTCTCCGCTTTCCACTGTGCATTTGCCCTGACACAGCAAAACACACACACATGCACACCCACTCCCTCTCTCTCTCTCTCTCTCTCTCTCTCCCTCCTCTCTCTCTCTCTCTCTCTCTCTCTCTCTCTCTCTCTCTCTCTCTCTCACACACACACACACACACACACACACACACACACACGCGCACACAGGCATACTGACTGCCACTTCAAAAGCAGCACTCTGCACCTCCCTGGGACAAAGTGGCTGGCTGGCTGGCTGGCTGGATGTGGTGAAGCATGTTGTCTCCTGGAGAGAAAGCTCCACTCTAGAAACATGACTGAACTGAGGCTATACCCAGACCAGAAGCTCCCCTGTGGAGCTATGATAAGAACCGAGGCTATTACCCAGTAATTCTTTTTTTTTTTTAAGGGTAGAAATATCGAAGTGCATTTTTTGTGACACTTATTAGACTTGCAATTTTAGAGATAGTTGTTGGCACATGTTTGTTGTGCTTTCTCAGGAGGTAGCAACTGCTGAACAACAGGTTTTGTAATAGTGTGTTTGTTTGTGTGCGTTGTTTGTGTGTACTCAAATAATCTCAGTAGTTCATAATTATTTGCAGTGTGACTGACTAATTATATTAGTTCAAATCCTGATTTCAATTAAAAAATCAATTAATCTTCCACTGACAAGCTATGACCAAACCGAGGAGAAAGCTCCAGTGCGAGAACGATGATTAAACCAAGGCTACAGTACTACAGTGAGTCGACTCTCAGCCAGTTCTGAACCAGGACTGGCACGGATCAGTTCTGTTCATCAGTCGCCCACTATCTGCCAAGCAAGAGCCTGTGATTGTGCTTTAGTTGGAGGCAATCAGCACCAAACTAGGAAGCATGATGGAGCCCAAGGCTGTTTGTCTTGTATGGATTACTGTTGGCGCTGCGCTCGACTGCATGCTGAAAAGCTCCTGGAGATCCTGTATTGACAGAAACATTAAAGATTAAAGACTCCGACTGGGACTTTTGAATGAAAAAAAAAGAGAAACACTACAGACACGCACTTGGCCTAAAGTACTGTAGTAGTCTACCAGCAGTCTCTATGTTATCTAGACAGGTTTTTAAATTTGTTTTTTATTCAGAAGATAAATGTCCCGTGTGGTATTTCAGATAGAGTATGCACTAGATTGTGGAGTATATATATATATAAAGTTCTTTGTCTCCACAGTATTTTATTCAGTTGAATTATTAATAACCTCACTGCATAGGGTTTAGTTGCAATTCTTTTTTTTTCCTGTTCTGGTTTCTCTGTGTCGCATGCGGTGGTTCTGGGCTTGATCCAGAAACAAACCCAGGGGAACCGCTGGGACGGAACCGATGAAGTGTCCCTTCTCTAATGTTGCAGTCCTTTCCTCCTGAAAAGGCTCCTGAAATAATGAAGGAGCTTGCTGAGAACCGTGGGCCAGACTCTTCTTCTCACTGATGTTCAGAAGCCGAAACATACAGAGCAAAAAAAAATGAAAAGAAAAAATTGGGAGGCTTTTTCTATTTTCTACATTCATTATCACAGCAACCCACAAGGCAAAGAGAGAAAGAGAGTGATTACATGGCTTACAGATTTTACTAAGCCTGTGTATTTCATTTTTGCGGGAGAATAGTAAAATAGCATTTTCCATTCAGGGAGAACACCTCAATGCTGTTTAGCCCTTCTTCTTTGTCCTCGCCATTATTCAAATAACTGCCTCAGAGAGCATTATACTGCACCACTTTGCATCAAAACTACACTGACTGCGGGTTGAAGTGTGGTGGTGGCGATGTGTGTGTGTGTGTGTGTGTGTGTGTGGAAGGGGGTTTACAACAGACGTCTCAATAGTCAATCACCCAGCACTTTACCAAGTTGGCAGCTCTCAGACAATTATGCTGCTGGATAGGAATCCCAGGTGTCTGTTTAAAAAGGCACTTCTTTTGATGATCAGCATTAATGCCAAGTGCTCCTAAAACTCTTTCAAGTAGTTTGGTAAGAATCTCAAGCAGAGACTCTCAAGATCTCAAACTTCATTGTGAAGTCTGCATTTCGTTTTCTTCTGTCTCCATCTTAAAAGTGTCCCTGACAAAATTTTGTGGATTGGCTCCTTAAAACCAGAGTGATTATCTGTTATCTAATCAATAAAGTGCTTCTATGCTGATATGTGTACACTATTATGCAATAATATTAATACACTATGATGCTATTATGCAATAGTGTACACAAAAAATGGTATACTATTAGAGGTTTTTGTATTACACTGATACTCAGGCTCAATACTTATTGTGATACTGCAAATGCTGATTTGTATGGATGGTGATGTGAAATCCTGACTCTTTGTGTGTGTGTGTCTGTGTGTGTGCAGGTAAATATGTGTACCAGCCGATGACGAGGGTGGGTCAGCTACCTAGCACAGCAGTACCGCCGGCTCCGTCTGAGCCCACGGACACCATCGACCTCTCCATCTCCCTGACCGAGCGTTTCCTGCGGATCGCTCCCTGGTTCCTGCCGCCGCCTTGCCCCGAGTCGCCCCGCTACTGTGTCATCTCAGACCTCTTTATCGATGATTATGTTGTCAAGCGCATCAACGGCAAGATGTGCTACGTGCAGAGGCCGCCGCCCATGATGCCTGTGGCTCCGCCTACACCACACCCACACCAACACCAACAACAATACCAACAACAGCCCCACCCCCGACCTCCCACTCCACCTCCCTCTCAGCCACAGCCTCAGAACGGAATGTGCCCAGCCTATCAGGACACTCAGGAGGAAGCCCCTCCTCCTCCTCCTGTCCATGCCCCGCCCCCACAGAGCTGCGCTCCAATCGAGAAAGCCAAGGGCCCCAAAATGGACCACTGCTCCTCCCCCTCCACTTCAGAGGATTCTGGGATCAACGCGATTGGCGGGAACTTCCTGGAGTCGTGCGAGGAGGACTCACTGTGTGAGGAAGATGAGGAGGAGGAGGTGGGCGAGGGGGTGGAGGTGGGAGAGGGAGATGATCTGAGCTCGGACGGGAAGTCCAGTCCGGTCAGCTGGGACCAGGATGAGGGTGCGCTCCTCTCCCCCTCCAAGTCCCTGGTGGAGATCATCGAGAATATCGAGACCACAGTCTGATGAAGAACATGCCCTCATTAGGAGTTTCTTAGCAGGATACCTTGGCTGTGTCATGTGGGAATCCATGGTTTGCTGACCACCACGGATTGCTGGGAATGGGAATGGGAACTGGGAATTTGTTACCTATTGTGGATTGTTTTCTATCTGCCCTTGTTTTATGGATTTCACATGTGAAAGGGGTAAAGACTTGCTCTGTGTCACACAACTCCACTCTGTTCAAGTTCAACTCACTGCTCTTCTGACCTGCACACAGCTTTTCCATGCAGTGCAAAGCATCGCTGGTTGAGAAGGGTTCTGCGTTTGGAAAAGCAATGTTGTAACACCAAGCTGCTCCACAGCTGATAGCCAAATGGTTCTACAAAGCTTCTTTCTAACCTCTTTCATGAGACAATTTTTAAGTGGAACCCTGCAATGGTTCTTCAACAGATTCCTCAGAAGGGACAAACATGAGAACTTTATTTTCTACAGAGTGCACTTCCTGTGTCTGTTCCTGTCACTGTTGTTTACCCTCTCGTGGTTTTCCCCCTAATGTTTCTGGGAGGACTACAATGCTAGCAGGACTCTTAGCCACCTCTCTTTGCAGTGCGCTTGTCTGCTCACATTCAATTGGGACACGGATGACCAAAAAGCACTGTTAGCATAGCTGCGGCTAACTAAGCATTAGATATGGCTCTGATCTGGCATACACATTGTGTGTCCCAATTTTAGCCGGCCTTCTTTTCACTTACCTGAGTGTTTGAATCTCATGCATGGCTTGTCAGACGGTAGAGGACAACAAAAAGCATGGGGTTCCCTTATTATACAGAAGTCCCAAAAAGCACTCTCTCTCTCTCTCTCTATCTCTTTCACACACACAAATATAAAAAAACACACTGGTGGCGCCCAAACACACACACACACACACACACACACACGCACATACACACACACACACACACACACACACACACACACACACACACACACACACACGCACACACACACACAGTCACAAATCACTAGAACCAGACACAGCAGAAGACCAAATGTTAGCATTAGCCTGTCTTATTTGTACACTCTCCAGCAGTTTGTGGCAGAACTGAATTTGTCAATATGCGAGTTCAGTAGCCAATCAAATTACACCTTTCCTTTCGGTGCTGATTACTAAGCACTGTGTTGATTGGCTGGGACAGTTTATGGCTCAGTCTAAGCCACTATTTCTAGGACTGTGTATAAACACAGATGCCAGTTCACTAAATATGACACAGCAAACATGTCAGGAAAATGATTCTGGGGCCCCACCTTTACATTAGTACTGTGCCAACTGCAATTAACTGTTGTATGTAAATGAAAGGTCTTTCATGCCTGTCTGAGTGTGTGGGACTTGAATGAGAGACAACATTTTATTTGTCACATTTTTTTGTTTGTTTGTTTGTTTCGAAACAGACTTATACCAGACTGGGCCTGACTTAAGCCTGAAGTCTGATACAATAGAGCCAAACTAGGCCATCAGATGCTGTTCAGATTTGGAAAATAACATTTTTCTGGACTTTTATTTAAAGACTCACTTTAACCATGATATTGCAGCCCAAGTCTATCTAACATATAATACAGCTTGACCAAAACAGAGAAGGAAGAACATGCGAGAGAGGAGGAGCAAAAGAGATTGAGATTTCACGCTAAAGAGAGACAGGAAGTAAAGAAAGAGAAAGGACAGAATAAGTACATCTACGGCAAGCTAGCTAGCACACAAAGCACTCGTGAAAATCAAATCCTGGGAGCACATCACTGCACTGCACGGCATTGTGGGTAGCCTGGTGATTAGCTCTGTGCAGTCAGAGCTCAGTTTAAATCATGCATGAGAGCCCCAGCATCAGGACCAGTCAGTGTGAGACAGGTTGCAGCAGGGGGGTCAAAGAGTTCAGAGAATCCCTGTCAACACCTCTCATCAGTGCCCATTAAGAGCACAGGCCCAGCAGTGTAACCCCACAGGTTACATCACCTGCAGCAGACACCCACTGGATGTCTGGCATCCACATTGGCTTCCTCCAGAGAGAGGGCAGTGGAGGGAGGCAGTGGAGAGAGAATTAGTTACTGAAGAATGGCTTCCATTCTGCACAGTGTTGAAAAAATCAATAATACAGCTTGTAGAACTGAGATCAGGATCTTTAGTGACTGTTCCCTGCAGTACAGCTGGGCTAAGCAATGGTATAAAGAATGTTTCTTAGCAGATGTTTTTATTTCTATGATAAGGTAAGATCCTGTTTGAAATGTAAGCATCCTGTAGCATCAATAACAAGATACACATAAACACATGGCCAAATACACAAACAAGCACTGTCCTTTGAAGGTTCAATTCTACCAAGTACTGGACAGCTCAACAGGAACAGGCAAGATACAAGAAGTAGCAAGAAAAACAAGCATTCTGTTGCATAGAAATGTGTAGGGGGCCATGGTGCAAAGGGTGTCATTGTCAGGAAGTAACATACATTGTATTTGAACCAAATTGCTAACGATCCATGCCCTTTCAAACGCTCAATGGTGTTTTTTGACCTCAATAGCACCTTCCGGGCAGCACTGTTTGAAAGGCACTACCTTAACCCTAATCCTAAACCTAACCCCCTTAACCCTCATCCTAACCGTGGAATTAGGGGAATACCAAAGACCCTTTCCAACAGTAGGCCTATTCCTCAGGCTACTCCATATATTTTTGTCTAACAAACTGGTTACATGATAAGCTGCCGCCACTTGGCATAGAGTAAAGCCTGTGTATCTAGAGTTTCTCAAACTGTGGGGTGGGCCCTACTAGTGGGGCGCAGACACATGACAGGTGGGGCGCGAGACATCTCTTTGCGATCGACTACCGGTCGCACCATGCCCCCCAAATTCACAGCTATTTGTCAGATATGCGTATGACAGTAAATTGAGCTTTCCAATGGTATTGGAAAGTATTACTCACGGAAATACACATATTGTGTGCAAATTGAGCCTTCCAGGTGGGGCGTGAAAATTCTCTGCCTTCCAAAGTGGGGAATGACAGAAAAAGTTTGAGAACCATCTAGAGAGTGAAGAACTAAAGCAAGTCCATGGGCTCATTAATGGAGTAGCATTATGATATCCCACCTTTAATCTTCACACAGAGGCATACAGGGGTCTTTGGTCTTTTTTCTACCAAAATGGCGCCTTCCGGGGGCGCTGTGGCTCAGTGGCTAGAGCGTCAGGCCATTCGTTTCCAACCCGGGGTCATTTCCCTGTCCCACCCCATCTCTCTCTCCCACATGTTTCCTGACATCTCTACGCTGTCCTATCTGATTGGGGGCAAAGGGCCCAAGAAATATCTTTAAGAAAATAAAAATAATACAATATATAAAAATGGCGCCTTCCTGCATGTGCGGCTTTCAAAGCACTAGATCCCCATATCTAGGATGAGGGTAAAGGTTAAAGGAGTAGCCTAAGAGTTAGGGTTAGGATAAGGGTTAAGGTAAGGCCTTGTAGGCGGTGCTGCCTGGAATGTGCCAAGGCAAAAAAATCCAGTCAAGCACATACAGACATTCAAAGCAGAGCCGTTGTATTACAGTAATCAGGTGAGGATTTCCATGCAGTCCAGTTCCTGTTGGTCAGTGGCATACGCAGTCAGGCCGTGACAGGTACCGGTATTACCCAGTGCTCAGTGCCATACAGGAAGTGTGCAGAAGCCTACTTCCTGTCCCCTACTAGTTGTCCGATGCAGTAGTATTCACTTGCAGTAATGCTGTGTTATGCCAAACAAAATGAGCTGAACTGTTTTTGTCTGGTGTGGCCAGAGTGCAGTAGCCTCGCTGACGCCAAACTAAATACTGATTTAGTCCAGCAACCACCTATTCATTATCTTGTAGAGGAAGCGTGGTTTGCGAATGTCCAGAGCCATTTATTGGGTGCTACGAATGCCTATCTTAAGCATCTGTACGTAGCTTATAGCCAATCATATCAATTATATCAGATGATGTAAATGAAGGCAGCATGGGTACTCCCAGGCTAGTCCTTTCCCATTCTGTGATAGGATCCCAAGAGCAGCGCTAGAGATCGGCTATGGACACCATGCTGCTTTGCAGGGTGACATGATTTCGAGTGAGCACAGCACCATGGGTAAGAATGCAGTGATGTCTCATGGGTAAAAAAAAAGATGAGAGTGTGACTGGATGGATGTGTCTGTCTGAATGATGAGAGATCTGTGACTGTGGTAGTGTGGCGTAAAAGACAGTCAGAGAACTTGCAGCCTTTGAGTACACTTGCAGTATTATTAAAGTCGACATGTCAAACCAAATGATCTTAACTGTAATCTTACTGTAAGATTGCCTACTGAGAAGCTTAAAGCCTCATCTCTGCTCAGTGTTAAAGAACTGATACAGATTAGGATGGAGCTGCCGTCCATTCTCTGTGATCATTTATTTTTTTATTTTTTTTTCCGATTTGGTCTGTTTACATCAGTCTTTTGATCAAGAGGATCAGCAGATAACAAGAACTTAGGTTTGAAATAAATTTAGGTATGAAGTATGAAGTCTAGAAGTTGGGGGTTTGAATCCCGGCTGCCACCGTTGTGCCCTTGAGCAAGGTACTTAACCCTAAGTTGCTCTCGGGGAGACTTGCCCTGATAAATGTAAATGTAGTTATGAAAAGGAAGAAGCATAAACTAGTCACTTCCAGTACACTACATTTGGTGCATGGGGCTAACTGTAATACTGCAAGTCTACTCATTGTTGTCTTCGTCTGTTAATGTCTGTTAAAGTGGTTGGTTGTAATGGGTGGCTCTGTAGAAAGAGGAGATTAATGCTTCAAGCTTGACTACAAATCAATATTTATAAAGTCCTGTCCACTGCACACTGTTGTTCTCAAGTCTCCTTTTTAACAATCTCTTGTCTTTGCGATTTCTGTTACTTTGATATAAACACACTTCAAAATGTTCTTTTGGTCTCCTGTCTGTTGTTTGAATGGGTACAATAATCCCCTGTGGAAAAGATGCACAGAAACCAATTTGAAAGTAATGGTGGGTTTTGTTGTTAGATTAAAATGTTTTCACACTAAAACATGTTTTTACAAGGACTATTTTGTATCGAAGAATGCTGAATTTTGGTTAATTTATTAGAATGGCAAGTGCTCAGTCGGAGATGATTACTAACATAATTTCATTTCCCGTATCGTCACCATCATCATTAAATCTGTATTTTTGAAAGGGAATGCAGAATTGCTGAGCAGACATTTTTGAGTTTGTGAAGGTTACATCCTCGAGATCTAAGACTTCTGAGAATGGCATCAGCATCAGCAGATTTCCTGCTTTGTCTCCCTCACTGACACTGTTCTTCCAAATGAACCAAACAGCCACTACAGTATGTCCTCTCCTTCACCTCCTTTTTTTCTTAAACTTCTGAAGACCTTTTGACAGAGACCCATAATCTCACAATCTGATAGGACACAATGATAATAGCCCTTCACAAAAAAACAAAGGACTGCGGGAGAGGAAGTCAAAAATACACAAGACACCTGTGAGACAGACAGAGAAACAAAGAACGATGGAATAAATGAAAAAAATTAATGAAAGAAACGGATGAAATAAAGGAGAATAAGAAATGACTGGGCGAGACAAATAAGGATAACAGCTCTTATGCTTCTCATTTATTCATAATGCCCTCTCTGTATGTCTGGGGATTTCACCACTTACTGAGGAATGTACGGCTCTAGCAAGAGCCCATCTCCACCATAACAATGGAGCATATGAATGAGAGAAAGAGAGGGAGAGATAGAGTGAGAGAGAGAGAGAGAACATGGACAGTTGGTAAAGAAAAGAAAAAGGGTGAGTAGATACTCAAAGAAAAGAGAACAGAGTGAAGAGATGGAGGAACACTAATGGAAAAAAAAAATGTGAATAAGCAAACAGGAAGTGGCAAAGCGGGCAAAAGCGAAGGCCGTTTAAAAATAGACATCCGACTGATTGCACATCCCATCCCTGCATGACGGACAAGGAACACTGAATCCCAGCCTTAACATAAATCCAGGAAAGGATGGTTCACGGAATAGCAGTAGGATTGTTATAAAATCCCTCAGGGAAAACCAATATAGATAATTCCCAGACTTCATAAAATTCCCAGGTAATGGAAAATAGAGATAATATATTTTTGAATTGCACCATTAAAATTTTCACTTGCATTTCACACAAGGCTTAGCTTATAAACCCTGAAACGAGCTTCACAACTCTTATCAGGTTACTCAGTGAATGGAATATTATACCAAATCCATAACTCTCATACACAGATGCTGGCTGTAGTTCACAGTAAGAATGAGCATGGTTGTACATGGTTAGGTGACATTTCTTTGATGTGATGGCTTTTTTTAGTGTTTCAGGATTTAGAATCTTTTATGGTATGGTATACATAATTAATTACGATTTTATTTTTTTGTACTCGCATTTATCTTTGCTCCTCTGTGTGTGTGTGTGTGTGTGTGTGTGTGTGTGTGTGTGTGTGTGTGTGTGTGTGTGTGTGTGTGCAAGGAGGTGTGCACAGGTAATTTTTTTGGAAAAAATGATACACACGTATTCCCATCCCTCTGATGCTAACTGTGTATAGCCCTCGAATGCTTGCTAAAAACAGTCCTGTTTCTAGTTGGGTATCTTCAGATGTTGCATCATGAAAACAAGGAACTGTGAGCCACCAATCCACCAGAGGAACTCCACTGTGTTCCACAGCCCATCTGTGGCAAACACACACACACCCACACACACACAATAATACTGCAGAAGGAAAACAGCTTCAGAATTCTAGTCATCCTGGTCTCCCTTGGCATTTCAAGAAGAGTTTTTAAGTTTCATGAGGAGCTTGTTTGGTTGCTGTTTGAGCATAAATGTGCACCGCAGCCTCGCCTGCTATGGAAATAGGAACCCCAGCGTCCTTTCCAGAAGGGAACCACCTGAGCCAGAGGACAGAGCGAGAAATCCTAAAAAGGGGTGAACATGACGGTTCAGTGAATTTGATTAGGCCAATTTTCACTGAGGTATTTGCTTTTGGATTATTGGGGGATTTTCGTGTGTGTGTGTGTGTGTGTGTGTGTTTTGGCAAGTGCCGCTGACACCCAGTGGCATCTTGCTTGCCAGTCAAGTGTTATCGAACAACTCAGCCACACACATGAATATTCAGTGTCTGTTCATGCCTGGCTAAAACGCCTTATGTTCAGTCAAGGCAAGCAGGAACGGTTGGTTTACTCGCATCAGCTTGGGGATTCTCTCTCGCTCTGTGTTTGTGCACTATATGTACTCTTACAAACACTAAATCATTTCTGCTGATTAGAAACAAATGTAAACAGTTGGCAGGAAACAAATAGGCTGAAATACTTTGTACTGTAGATGTAGCACCAGTGCAGAACTCATGAATCCAAAGAACCAGGACTGGAGAAACACTAACTGAATCCCAATGTCTCCTCTAACCCTCAAAGACTTGCCTGGCACAAGTCACCCAATCATGAAATCTATTCATGCCTTTTGAGTCTGGTTCAAAGCTTAGGGCTTAAGGGCTCCGCACACCGCTTCCGACACAGTGCGGAGCACTCCGCTTCCAACATTCGATTCCATTGTTTTCAATGCAACCCCGCACACCAGCGCCGAACTCTTCCGCCGTCGGTTGTGAATTACGATTCAAGTCTATTTTGTCGGAGCCGCCCATTGACATCCAATGTAATTTTACCGGCCACTGTGCTAGGTGCTAGACAAAATTGTCGGATTCGAAAGTGCTCCGCAATGCAGTCGGAACCGGTGTGCGGCTGGCTTCAGGGTGTTATTGGAATTCAGCCTCTCTGAGAGATCTAGACGCTCCAGTGGCAATAATGAGGAAGAAAGCGTTTAAAAGCAAATCCTCAACTTCAAAGAATTTGCCACCTTTTAAGCTAATCTTCTCATTTTCCACCTGCCCAAGAATTAAACATTTGGGTTTTTTTTTTTTTTTTTTTTGCAAAATAAATGTGTGTAGTAGCAAATGTAGTAAATTTATTTTGAAGGCACTTGACTTTAAGCTTCTGTAATGCATTTAGTGTAACCCTAGGGTAAGACTTGTCTGTTTACACTAGAAAAGTCTTTGAGGGTTCAGGGCTTAGGGAGCACATTGGGATTCAGATGGTACAGCGGGACATATCTGGGATTAGGAAAGAAAATGACATTGGCACAAACATGAAGTGCTCAGATGGCCACTTACCAAGCTCCACCAAGCTTGTTGAGCTGACCAGTGTCAAAATCAGAAAATTTTAATGGGTTCCTCTTTTGACAGCATGAAAATCAAGCTCTTTGTGTATAATCCTGAACAAAACCAGCCCCCCAAAACACAAGTGATGCTACATGTTTCTTCCCTGCTGTCTGACCAGATTTCTTATCTCAGTCATGATGTAAATGATGATTGGAAAAAGAAGAGCGGGATCCAAACACATCCCTGAACACTTCCTTGAGGAGTGTAAGTAAAAAGCTATCATAGAGGGCCTTTAATAGTGGCCTCGCTATCCTACAAATTTA
>JAODXP020000016.1:17119315-17139315 GCA_027497455.2 Sardinella longiceps | reverse complement strand
TCATGGTTTTACCCTATGGATGCTACTCTCAAATTCAGGCTATACCCAACTCATGTAGGGATTGTTGGGTGGGGGGAAAGGAAAAAAAAAATAAAAAAACATTTAAGCAACCCATTCATTGATCCATTCTTTCTTGCATTTGTTTGCCTCTCTCTCTCTCTCTCTCTCTCTCTCTCTCTCTCTCTCTCTCTCTCTCTCTGTGAGCCTGTGCTTTTCTGATCAAGGAAATATCCTGTGTTTGTCCAGCCTCACAGAAATGATGGGCCCTTCACCAGAACATAACTAGCTACAGGGGGACGTCATGGAGGCCTAGTATATATTTCTCGGGTGCTAGAGAGAGAAGAGTATTCTTCAGCAAACCACTTTCCATCATCTCAAGAGCAGCACCACCATGAAGTGGGGACAGATATGAGTTGCTATGACAGCAGCTGAATACTCACTTTTGAGGAAGAAGCAAGGAAAAACAGTGAGCATGCATCACACGGCATCATTCTCAGATCAGTGTCAGATGAGAAATTCTTTAACAGGATTTTGTTTGAGTTTTTTTTTTTTGGTAAACTGAGGAAGTCTCATGTTGCTAAAAGCAGCTAAAGGTATTAGCCCAGCATTAGTGCCTGAACTACTCAGTCTAAGGGAACATTGTATTCTAGTGTGCTCGCAGATTAAAACAGGACTAGGATATTTAGCCTGACACACATACACATTCATTCCCTTACACACACATGTATGTACACACACTCACTCACTCTCACTCTCACACACACACACACACACACACACACACACACACACACACACACACACACACACACACACACACACGTAACAGATGCCAACTAGCTTGGGCTAGCTGGTGTCAGTATGTGTAAATTCTCACAACCCTAGCTGCCATGAGTTTGTTGTAGTTGACCCAAGCTCGGTGCGTGAATGTCATTTTTAGCTATAGAGTAAAAGGTACTCCAGGAAAGCATCACATACCCTACCTTTAATGTATGTCTTATACGGTATGAACTATGAAAGCAAGGTTTCAAATTAAAGCTCTCTCGATTGGTGAGATCAGTCATAAACTGGGAATATACTGTAATTTTATTCATTTTTGTAACAGTAGCAGAAAGACATACGTCACAATGCTAGAATCTTACATAATCATACTTTGTCTCCACACATCTTGATTTTGTAGAGACACTGTCATACATAGGACACTTAACATCACATACGTAGCCATACTCATGCATAATAACACCTAAATGTGGTTCTCCATTCTGTGGTGCCCCTGGCTGACAGTCTTTGCAATCATTTAGTTATTATAATGATAAAGAAACATTTCATTTGTCATTTCTAGTGATAAAAAATGTTATTCAAATATCTTTATACTTGTACGTACTTGTAAATATAACCTCTATAGCTGACCACATACAATCTTCAAACTTCATTCACGTCAAAAAAAGAGAGAAAAAGAGAAAAAAGAGTAAAGCTGGAGCATAGAATATCACAGCACATCTAGTAGTTTACTTGTATAGTTCTATACCATAATATGAAGGAAGCGCACAGACAGCAGGTGAAGTAGCAGTGTCAGTGTGTCGACTCCCTCGGTTGATTCCTCTTCAAAACAGGAGAAGAGCTAGGGCACTCACCAGGATTGCTATTAAGAAACAAAACCCCAATGAAAGACGAATACTCATGATAACAAGACAAAGTTGACCGAATAAATGTCTAAAAAAATACCTTTGGTCATGGCAACTCATAACAGACAACATGATATAGGCTAAGTGCATCTTGTCCAATGTAGACAGCAAGCTATTTTCAGAAGACAACTATTTTGGGATATAAAGTTACCGTGCCTTGAGTGAGAGAACACATGAAGGAAGAGCATCCTGATGCCAGTAGGCCAGCCACCCCTGGTAGCTGTGCCACTCCTGGTAGCAGTTGTGCCACGTCTGGTAGCTGTGCCACCCCTGGTAGCAGTTGTGCCACCCCTGGTAGCTGGGGAACCTTCCAAGTAATTGGTTGAAATTTTAGAGTCTTTAATCACAGTAAACAGTCATAGTTGAAAACTAACCAGGTTGAAAACATTTCACATATGTTTTAGTGTTTTAGTAAACTACATTATGAGTCTATACAGCTAGTATGATACAGCTTGTTTGCTCAAAACTGCTGGATGATGCTTTCCCCCCAAAACATTAGGGTTGGGGTGCCAGTCCCCACTTTATATTAATCTATCCTGAAATATGTACATTTCAGGAAGCATTACAGCATTTGCTCACTTAAAAACTGGCAAATCTTACCTCACTCTGGCCTATAGTGATATGTATGGCCTTGTCCAAGAGCTTAGCTGGGGGGCCCTGGAATGTGTCAATAACTGGAAATACACAGAAAAAGACAAAAAAATAAACAAGCTAAGGGACATATCCTCATAACAGCCATGGACATTTTGTCCTAGCCATTGATTTACAATATACATAAACGGGATGAATTAAGTCAATTTGGGATTTTTTTTTATAGCTCTGTATAATTTTATTTATATATAATCCTAATGCTAACTGTACCAGTG
This sequence comes from Sardinella longiceps, assembly GCA_027497455.2. Classification (NCBI taxonomy): domain Eukaryota; kingdom Metazoa; phylum Chordata; class Actinopteri; order Clupeiformes; family Clupeidae; genus Sardinella; species Sardinella longiceps. Next base: position 17,136,764 of record JAODXP020000016.1, on the reverse strand, counting down.
ACTTCACCACGGATAATGGACAGCTGCATCGAGATGTTTCCAGTCATTGTGATGATATTTCTCAGTCCGCGGGCAGTGAAACTACATTGGTGGAAATCGCTGTTGATGCTTCCATTAAAGTTGTATTTGACTGAATCCACGTCAGGCTTAAAGACCTGCAACATTAAGAAAAATCACCAGAACAAGGTTGAAATTGTCAAGAATAGTAGCCATCCACACTTGTAGACTTGGCTAGGTCATGTAAAGCTAGATAATAGAAAATAGAGGAAATAAAAAATAATAATTCAGGAAAAACTAGACTGGCAGATCATACAAAGTCAGGCACTATCGATGCAAGGGTGCTCAGTGTCGCTGTGCGGAAGAAGAAGCTCCTATCTTCTCTGGATTTGGCACACACAAACACTGCATTGCCAGCCTAGAGAAGAAGACAGACATGCCCAAGCTTCAGTTCATCATGTACTAAACACTGTTATATGAAAAAGATAGCCTTTCTGTAATTAAGTCATGCAGTGGTATGTGGTATGTGAAGGCCATAAATCCATAAATCCAAAGTCACTATCCAAGACTCAAAGTATTCTGGAATTGGATCTAGACCAGCCATTTATAACCAGACAAAATGAAATTCAAAGTATAATATGTACATTGTACATACATTATATATTAACAAGACGAAGCCTACATATGGAAGTATTGTATGTGGTTTTATAGGATTAGGCTACCTGGATAGCTTTACTCTCCAACACCAGACCGATGTAGCCGGAGGAGTTCCCAAAGAGCTCAAAGGCCACATCGAGAGTGCTGTTATCTATGACCTGGATGGAGCTGAAGGGGCAGAGGAGATCGCCCGCGGGGTCACAGCCATCCTTAGTGACACACAGCTTGGTAGAGCCACAGCCATCATCAGTGATCCTCTCCTGAAAATCACCACAGAGGATTAATGAATAAAGCCAAATTCAAACTCACTCTTAGAGATGTGTATGAATATGGACCGAACATGGACAGAACCTCAGTCTGTTTCATTTCATCTACAATTCATTTACAAGCTTTTGGTTACAGAAAAATTAACTGATAAATGAACTAGATGTTTATTGAGTAAAAGAGACAAATTTGCTGGCTGTCACTTACCGTAGTGGCTGTTGGTTGGCTAAACCCAGTGGTCAGACAGCCAATCACAATGGTCAATAGAGCAATCAGTTTACCACTCATTATTACTGACGGCAGAACCATGTAAAGGAAAAAAGTTAGAAATCAATCAATTTCATCAGTGGGATTGTATCATAGTGTGATTATACCATAATGAAACATAAAATTGGCTGATAAAATATATCTTAACATGTTAATTCTGTCAGATATATGGATATGACAACATTTCTAAATTTGAACATTTCATCTAAATTTCAATATTGCCCAATATACAATTCCCCAGAATTTATTAATGTACTGTCTATTTTCAAATAATTTAATCTAAATGATTCTCTGAAATCACAGAAGTTCACAAAAAAAAGCAAACCTCACCTGCATGTCTTTTTTCCCCCACTGTGCTCCTTGTCCTCTTTAGTTGGTGTTGAGAACACACCTGAGAGTCCCTTATTTAAGGCTCTCGATGATGACACCCACAGCACCAGGGCTGGGGCTCCAACTCCACCCCATCATCACACCTCCATCGGGGCATGAGGATGGAGGACACACTGGGGGCCCCCTCCTGTGCCATTTTTCCTTTTACAGTGTTTTTTTACTCAAACATAGGTGCCCAGAGAAGGAACTGAGAATGGACATAAAACAAAGATACATTTGAGAGATGAAACTGTTGAGTCATAGACACCGTTAAGGCACTTCATCCCAAGAGCACTGGGACTTTCCCTTCTCTGTTTCCTCTGGTCCTCCATAAACACTGTAAGCCTACACACGTCACAGAGTAATGATCGCTGGGTTTGCTCTAGCTTTTGGAAACAACCCCATAAAAGGAAATTCACTCAGGGCTTGTATAAATTTGACAAAGAGAAATATTTTTTTCTGTGAATTATAACAGAAGGAATAAGTCTGTATACAGCAAAGAGTGAGATGTGTAGTAAAGACGGACTGTTGTTTGTTGTTTGACTGAGATAAGAGATAAGACTGCTGAAACATACAGTATCTTTCACAAAATATGGAGGGCCATATTGGCAACAGCATTTGAGTATACAGTCAAATTTACACAACTCTGCATTTATTGTATGTCTGGATTTCTAGCAGTGATGTTCACAAGTCATTTTTTCCAAGTCCAAGTCAAGTCTCAAGTCTTTGTACTCAAGTCCAAGTCAAGTCCCAAGTCCTGAGGCGCAATGCCAAGTGAAGTCTCAAGTCAAGTCTCGAGCCTCCCAAGTCCATGTCAAGTCTCAAGTCTTCTCCCCAAGTCGAGCCTTTTTGAATCTTGGAAAAAAAATTCCCTTTGACAGGGTGAGGGTGGACATAATTATGCACACAATCTGCTATTGACAAATCAGCTGTAATGTTAGACCTGAGAAAATTTAGAATGCAGTTGTATGCATGAGTTACATTGCACCTAAGAAGAAATATTGTGCTTATGGTTTCCCATAACAAACATCAGAAAAAAACAAAATAATGAAATGAACACTTCTGTGAAATGAACATTGTTCACGAGTCACAAGGCTCAAGTCCGAGTCAAGTCTCAAGTCACTGAGGGCAAGTCCAAGTCAAGTCTGAAGTCTCCAGAATGAGCGACTTAAGTCAAGTCCAAGTCCAAGTCTCGAGTCCAAGTCCCCATCACTGATTTCTAGACAGGGGCTAGAGATCTTATGGGGAATACCCCACACTGTCAAAATACAGCATAGTGTGCAGGATTCCTTCTAATCTCTTGATCTCTAACCTTTGGTCATCTCCAACACACCTGCCCATAATAAAAGATGTGTACAAAAAGCTCTCCCAAGTTTGACAAGGACTAAGAAAACATAAAAGAAACTTAGTTTGCAAACGATTTATTGATGTTATATGTGAGTGTGTCCCAAATATGCTGGTATGAACACTATGGGTAGTACTGAAATCTGCTAGTGTTTCTGCTCAACTCAACACAGTGGTTCAGAGAAATTGAGAACCATCAAACTTGCATAAGTTTCTTGAACGATGAACTAGACCTACTCGAGCCATCAATGTTTTCAGGAAACTGGAAAATTGGTAGACTTACATTGAACAATCCTGTAATATAATTTATACAGTGTTACACATAAAGGGCCTGCTTTTGGACAATGAAACAACTTTTAACCTGAACCTTGCTCATTCTATCAATAAATACCTGGAACCGAATATGTTATGTTAATTATCTGACTAATACAATTTATGTCACTTTTTCATTCCTTCTTTATTTTTTTCTTATTTACTCACTCCATGTATTAGTCCTATTTCACACCAACATGTAGGATGTTTAATCTTGAGAAACCTAGTGCTGATTCCGACCATGTGTAGCTGATTTTTACATTTTTACATTTCCTGTGGGCCTGTAGGAAGGAATGTAGACTAGAAAGTGGGGCAGGTCCCAGGTGCTCCGGTCTGCCACACTTGATGGGGACAGTATAATATCTGAGGACTTAAATCCAGGTCCCCACAAATGTCAGAGAAACTCATTTTTCTTTTCCTTTTCTTTGGGTGCTGCTGTAATGCTCAGTGGGCCATGAAAATGTTTTTAGGTCTTTTCTCTGGCACAGATCCTTCACCTATCCCATAATACTTTCCACTTCCTATAGCCTATTGCACTCACAGTAGAGGGGCTGTACATGTGAGATTATTGTGTGCATTTCTGGAGGTCAAAAAGTGGCCTATCCATTAAAACAAAAGAAATGAATAAAAAAGAAAATATGCGGTTTGCCTAGTTTGCACCCCTACACCTCTCAACTGTTAGAGATCACTGCTATATTCTTATAGGCTGCTCCTACAGCTCAGGGTTTGTATTTGTGTGTGTGTGTGTGTGTGTGTGTGTGTGTGTGTGTGTGTGTGTGTGTGTGTGTGTGTGTAGAGCGAGCATGCGTGCGTGAGAGTGTGTGTGTGTGTGAGAGAGAGAGAGAGAGAGAGAGAGAGAGAGAGAGAGAGAGATCATATTGATCTTTGCACAGAAAATCTTAAATACTTATCTCTCCTTCTGGAAGAAGAAGCACTCCTTCGGGAAGTGAAAGCAAGAAAGCAGGCTAACCACCGCTGGCAAATTATGAATTGAACTCTCTGTTATTCAATACCATTGTTAAGGGTTATATAAAACATACAACACACACACACACACACACACACACACACACACACACACACACACATACACACATACACACACACACACACACACACACACATACAGAGATACACACAATCACATAGAGAGAAAGAGAGATGGAAAGAGAGATGGAAAGAGAGATGGAAAGAGAGATGGGAGAGATGGGGAAAAAATAACATATTTCTACCCTGTCCCCAGGCATGGACTGGCCATAGGGCATACAGGGCAATGCCCGGTGGGCCGACGATCATTTTTGGGCCGGGGCTTTCATTATTTACTCAATTCATATTGAATTTAATCATGGTGGGCCGCCATGGCCAAAAATGCCCGGGCCAGTTTTTGGTCTCAGTCCGGCCCTGCCTGTCCCCAAAGATCATTGAAGACTGACCAAGACAGAGGAGCATAAGATGTTACGATGGGAATAAACGTGAATAAATACGATCTACAAAAGTGCATATAAACATATAAACTTTTCATCTATCTTTCATATCACTGTATGAGAGATCAACTGTAGTCTGCATAGAGGGGGATTCCCACGGATCCACTTGTATCCTCTCTGCCATCCCAAACTTTCCCCCTTTCCCCCTTCATTTTAATCAATTTTGTCAGTTAGCCTTACTCAAATAAGGCAGAGATACACAGATGGAAATGATAACACCAAGGGAAGGGTGTGTGTGTGTGTGTGTGTGTGTGTCTGTGTGTGTGTGTGTGTGTGTGTGTGTGTGTGTGTGTGTGTGTGTGTGTGCACACTGTATGTGTGAATGCTTTTATGTGTGTGGAGTTGTGTGTGTGCATGCGTGCTTGTATGTGTGTGTGTGTGTGTGTGTGTGTGTGTGTGTGTGTGTGTGTGTGTGTGTGTGTGTGTGTGTGTGTGTCTGTGAAGGGGAAGTGGCAAACTAATTTGTTTTGGAAAAAAGGTGCCTAAATAAATAAACAGATAAATAAATAAACAAATAAAAAAATACACCTTGTAAAAAAATTGAGTGTTGGCAGATAGTTATCCACAGCTCACAGAGCTTTCACTCACCTTGACCCAATGCCCCCCCTCCCCACACACACACACCTCACCCCTCAGTCCAAATCCTTTCCACCCTTCACACACACACACACACACACACACACACACACACACACACACACACACACACACACACACACACACACACACACTCACCCTCACCCCTCAGCCCAACTCCTTTCCACCCTTCAGCTCTCAAGACCTCCTCATGATTACCATGTGAATAGAAGCTGGCAGCACAGAGGCAAAATTTCTATTAATGTGTGCCGACCTGTTGTTGGCGGATTAGGTGCCACGGCCGCATAGCCTTTATTTATTCGCCCCCTTCATGACAGGAGGAGAGCAAGAAACAGACAGACAGAGGGAGAGAGAGAGAGAGAGAGAGAGAGAGAGAGAGAGAGAGAGAGAGAGAGAGAGAGAGAGAGAGCAGATTATAGCTTTCACCATTTTAACCCATCTTCTCTTGAGGGGGAAGTAGGTCAGACTGAATTATATCAGGTAGGGTGCAGGTAAAAAAAAAAAAAAAACTCCCTCACCTGCCAATTCACATGAAATCCACTCAGGAAAATTTCAGTGCATACAGATTGATTAAAAATGTATTAGATGAGAGATGATGAGAGTGAATGTTTTGACATTTGGACTTCCCATTTTTGACATGCTTCTCATGCTTTTACAGCGCTTTGAACCATTATTGCAATTGACTAGTCTGTGCATGTCAAATGATGTAATTTTAAAACTAATCATAACAATGAAAGTTTCATAATGAATGACTGGGAGGAAAGCTTCCCTGGCCATATGGTTTGGAGACAGATAACGCTAGATATAGGAAGAGCTGTTCCATAGAAGAGTATTTATTTTGGTCATTTAGTCATCCATTCATTTGTTCATCCATCCAGTTGGATTACATACATGTTAAAGAAATGAACACATAACCCTACTGTTTGACACTTCTACATGCTGTCAATAGCTACGATAATGACCAAATTTCATGCAGTGCAGACTGACATGGCGAAACGGCAGATAGCAGTAACAGATGAAAGCATGACAAATGAAATCTAATCATTTTGATATGATTGAATCTGTTAGAATTGGCTGCTGTTTCGCTTTTTCGGTCCGTGTTGCACGAAATTCGGTCATTCTCATCTCATGGCTACCAACAGCAAATGTGAAACAACAGGGCCACATATTTATTCACACTGAATAATTAGTTTCAAGTTTCATATCAAGTACAGTAGATACTGTATAATGGTCCCTCCCAGGGCCGGTTCTAGGCATAGACAAACGAGGCGGCCGCCTAGGGCAACAAACATCAGGGGGGCATCACAATACATTTCTTAGTTTTTTTCTTTAGTTTTTCTCTTGTATTTTTAGAAAGGGGGAGGGGGGACTCAAATCTGGCCTAGGGCAAGAACCGGGCTAGAACCGGGCATGGTCCCTCCAGAATCAACATCATGATTGATTCAGGACAGTTAAAGTGATAGTTCTGCATCGTTTATGTTGTTCCAAATTATTTTGTTCTGTTTGTTCTCTTGTTTGGTCAGCAGACTTGTGCAAAAGGGCTTGAATGACATCAAACTATCACCCAGTCTTTGTGGGTTCACGGCTTAGAGGATGTTGAGATTTTTAATCATTTTTAGTCAATTTACAACTTGACTTTCAATTTCAATTTACAACTTTAGACTTTATTAAAGATTTTAATAAGATAGAAGGTGTCCTGAAATGCCACTAGATCTTTTCTCTAGAGCCTTTGAAGTTTTTAAAGATGCTCTGGTCATCAGAGCTGTTCCCTCACCAACTCTAACCTTCTGAATTTACAGGGGCAATGGAGGCACCTGGCGCAGTCGATAGGTTGGCACCTTGCATGGCAGCCTCCACTTCAGATTAATGAAGGCTAAATGGATGAACGTGAGGTATGACATTATAAAGTGCTTTTTGTGCTTCAAGAGTAGCGTGGAATACAGTCAATTTATGCTATTCACACAGCTCTTCAAAAACTATAAACAAGTAAGAAAACTAGCAGCTGGGTTTCTGAGCGCTGTCCCTGGTGCTGAAGTTAAAGCTCTCAGGTCCTAGTCCTATACCATGGGTGGATTGTGCATCTATTTTTACTGTTCCCTTTCCCAGAGCCTCTATGAAAACTGTAATGAGGATAATTTAAGATTTCTTAAGGATTTATGGGGAGAAATCTGCTGTGCCAAGAAAATCTGACTTTAATTGCTGTAATAAACTGCAATAATACAAAGAGATATGTTAGTGTCAAGTAAATGGTGGTAAGTATTCCTGACATTCAGAATTTTGAATGATGTTCCTGTGGAAGCATTGAAACACCCTTCAAGCCTTTCTCATACAGGAGCCACTACTGGGAAATAAAAAAGACTTGAAACCTTGTGATAATCTTATGGCGAAAGCGTAGTGTGGACGCACATCTCACAGCATTTAGCGTAGGTGGTGGATAGAGTCCAGTGTAAAAAAGCAATAAAAAAAATATATCAGCACTCCATTTTAGCTCCCTAATAACTTTAATTCACAACATTTCACCTCAAACTTTGAAAACTGGGTCAAACGGTAAAGTTTTTTTGAGAGCTATAGCAATGTGCGTAAAATCACTTTTTTAATTGTTATGTCATCTAATGGTGCAAATGTCCTGTAATTATGAGGCCATTATATTAATAATTATGAGGCCATGTTTTGTCCTTTGACAATCTTTGATTATATTAATGTAAATCAGGCTCCATTGATTACTGTGGAAGGTTGTGCTTTGTGTTTTTGAGCCTTCCTTCAGCCTCGTTTGTCTTCTGCTGTGAATGTATGTCTAAAAGCGTCATGGTAATAATGAACACAGGCCATTAAGTCACATGTGTGTGACAGACATTCATCTCTAAAGCAAAAAGACAACTCCCAACAAATCCAAATAAAGTCACATTAACAGCCGTCAGGGAGGATATTTTGCATGGAAATTACAAAAACAAACAAAAGCAGTAACCCACTCTTATCTCAGTCATCCATCATTCCACAAAACAAATAAGTTCTTTTGTGAAGTTAAAAAAATAAATAAAATAAAAATAAAACAGTGAGTCCACAGCATGCAGGATAATGCCTTGTCACACGGCACCATTAGTGAAGTCAATGGGAGGGAATGGATAAAAATGACTTAATTCTTTCCTCTCCACTAACTTTGTAATTACCAAACAGCTTAGGCTTTCTGAAAGCTCCGTCTTCCTGGTGTTGTTGGGCGGGGACGCATCATTGAGCATCTCCGTGGTTATCGTGCAGGGCTTTGTCTATGGAGGGCTGGTGCCGCACATAAACGCTTTACTTTCAGGATGGTGCCGTAGCTTTAAGAGACAGCTGGCTAAATGTACTGGAATTTAAGGGCTGGGTTTACACTTATCTTTGATATCATTTATCAGCTGGGTGTCTGGGGAGACATTGCATTCATTAAGTTCTAATTAGGTGTTTTTTGACTACGTTTTACACAGACATAATAATTATTAATGGAGGATGTGATTAATACTATTGTTTATTTTCAAAAGACATAAAATTATTAAGCATCATTTAACATTAAGCTATAGCCTGGCTGTCCCAACAAACACAGATCAAGATATATGACCCAGGCTACCATCAAGCTATACTTACTGAAACTTTATTAACATCTTTTGGCAATGCATACTGTACACATTAATTCAGCAGGTAGGAGGTGTATTTCTTTCTTTTTTCTTTTTTTTTACACATATGTTTTTATTTTTTAAAGATATTTTTGGGGATATCTAGATAGGACAGTGCAGAGACGACAGGAGACAAGTGGGAGAGAGAGAGAGATGGGGTGGGACCGGGAAACGACCCCGGGACGGAACCGAACTCGGGCCCCCGGGGCGATGGTCCGACGCTCCAGCCACCGAGCCACACCGCCCCCGGAAGTGTATTTCTGTCTGAGTTTTGTATATACTGTACTCTCTCTCTCTCTCTCTCTCTCTCTCTCTCTCTTTTGGTCCAAAACCATTTCCAGTTTTTCCAGACTGCCCACTTCAGGTTTAGCAGTTTCTCAGGGTCCCTGAGCCAGGGACCTTGTGAGGGGATAAGTTTGTTTGTTGCCAGATAGATGCTGACTGAAGGACAGTATCATACAGTACTCTCTGATTCCCATCTGTTGGAGTGTGTCTGTATGTCAGATTAGGAACACACTCACCTAGTCGCACCTAGTCTCAAGTGCTTCCTGGGATTTATTTTGTCGTGATCTGGTAACATGACGACAAAATCTCTATTGGTGTTGGCAGACTTGTCTGAGGCTCCTGCTGCAAATATTAAAACAGGTGTTGTATAAGAACCCCATTCAACCCCCACCACACCCCTTCCCCAATCCCCACATATCCCCACCACCAGACATCCTCTCAGCTGAGTAAGTAGATTAGTGGCACACATCAGATCTACCATCACAACAGAGAGCACTTAGTGCCGCTCCACTTACTGGACTGGGCAGTGAGCAAATCTCTCTCTCTCTCTCTCTCTCTCTCTCTCTCTCTCTCTCTCTCTCTCTCTTGCAGACTTGTTCCTGAAATAGGTTATTGATTGGTGATGTCTGGTTATTGGCACATCTTAAATGCAGGGGTATCACATTTGTCTGAATCAGTTAGGGAACATAACACACACCTATGTCAAATTAGGTGCCTTACCCTGCCACCCGGTTATTGACAGTGTTGAGCAAATAAGCAGTGTGATACTTGGAATGTCAGTGACACATCCTATATGAACATAGTGAGCCAGTTTTCTTTGTTGCACCAACACGAGTGTTTCTCAAAGTCGAGGAAGCATGCTTGGAAGGCTGCTTTTTCGAGCATTCCATGTCATTGTCTTTCGCCAAGTACTGTTCCAATGTTAAGCATTCTTCTAAATTCTAGTGAGGACAGAGGCCTTTGTTCATAGATTTTTTTAAGGATGCACTGATGGAGCCTTGTTTTTGAAGTGTACGACTTCCAAGGCGAGTGTGCTACCGAGGAAGCATTCTCGACTTTGAGAAACACTTAACATTTGAGATTTCACTCATCTGTCAAATCTCTTTTAAACCACTGCACCCAACCATTTAGCCCAACAAGGCCCTATGGAAGTCCAGTTGTGCCATCCAGTAGCCTGCCTGCTAACCAAAACAAGCGGGAGTGGAGCGGGATAATGCAAGTGTGATATCTTTGGGACAAGAGGCAGGGACAAGCTTGGGTTACATTTTTTTCTACCTAAAGCATGCAAGTGGGGACTTTAAATCACCCATCCCGCAATCCAAAGCAGTTTGTAACGGCTCTTGATTTTAAAACATGTGTTGAACACTAGTTTCACAGCCTGGTAGCAGTTTAAAGAGGTCAATAATCTCTAATTGGACAGGACAGCAGACATCCATTCCGACAGTACCAATGTGATCAGGGTAATCACAGGTGTGCTATAGCCTATATATAGCTAGAGGGATGTGTTATGTGTCTTGTGGAATGTTCCATAAATAGAATATTGATTGGTGATGTCTGGGTATTGGCACACCTTGAGAAATGTGGGGATATTGTGTTTTATCTGAAATTGGGAGGTGTTATCGTTCTCTCTCTCTCTTGATCGACCTGAAGGTGTATGTTCAAGTGTCTGAAAGCATCCTGATGTCAGGCCATTTCCTTCCCCTTACACTTATTCTGTGGGCTTGGCCCTAGCCAGGTCATAGCCAGCCCCTTGGTCTACTCTTCTCTTCATACGAGGGTCTGGGGTCTTGGCTATTGAGAAATGCTTGCTTGCTGGAGATGTTTAGATTTAAAATGATTGGATCAGCCCTTGACTGATAGCCTATCGTATTCTTGAATTTTCGCTTGTTGCTGTAGCGTCTTCACAGCAGCCTATGACCGCTGGAACAATCCTTCCTAAAACGCATTAAACGTCTGTCTACAAAAGTATGAAACTCACAGAGTGGTCTGAAGTGTTCAAAAATATGCTGACATAAATATCACCGCAAAATATGACTTCTAGCTACGCTACAGCAACAAGCGAAAATTCTCAGAACAGAAGCGTTTGACAAAATGTCAATCTTAACCATCGTATTTCATCGTGTAAGATATCCGAAAACAGGGCTTAACATCATTTTGAGTGAACCCGTTTAAAGTTATTGGATTGAACATGATGGAGTCGATGCAAACGAGGCCAATGGCCAGAGTCCCAGATGGAGTCATGCAGGGAGATAAAAATGAGAGGTATTACATACTGTAAGAAGGTAATGGCCAGGATAGATAGGCACCCACCCACCTCTTAAAGGAGAGTACCGGAGTGAATTCAAGCATAGCCCTGTTGAAAGAGCTTGCTTGCTAAATGTGCTAGTTAGCGAGTGGAACAAAATAATTTGGTACAGCACAGACCAAACACGAATGCAGATTCAATTCAGGCACTTTACATTGAATCAGTAGGACCTGACTCAATATAAAGTGTTTCGATTCGTGTCATGGACTGTGCTGTTCGAAAATCTTTCATTTCATGCGAAATATATTGCTGTTAGAAGGCTCGTGCAGCAGGGCTATGCTTAAACTTACTCCGGTATATTGCTTTAAAAACAACTTTGAAGCTTATTCTAATTTAGAAATGAATACCACAGCAATAATCTTCCACAGGGCCGTTTCAAGGTACTTGGGGGCCCCAAGCAAACAGGACAGATGGGGGCATCTCCATCCCCAGCTAAATGCTTACTATGAACCACATTGTTATAATATTTCAGTCATGCATCAATATAATTATTTGTATTGTACAGTCTGTCTAACTCCAGTTTAAAGTCATTTTCTTGTTGAAAAACACCACCAACTTACCTACTAAGTATGATGTAAGCAGTCTATTTTGGGGACCCCTTTCAAGCCTGAGGTCCCAGGCATTTAGCCTGGTTTGCCTGCCTTGTTGCGACGGCCCTGATCTTCCATCATCAAACATATTCAGCCTGTCTTTTTTTGAACAGCTGATTCTGCTTATTGTGGCCTGCATTGCAGCGGTCACAAAATTCATTTTAGTTTATCCACCTCTTATTTGACCACTACAACACTGGAAATAGCCATCCAAAAACCTATCCATCCCTGAGAGAGATCTCTGGGGCATTGGATTTGTTTGAGCAGCAAACGATAACAGTGTCGATCTGTGGGAACAGTCTAATGGAGATCAGAGAGAGGAGAGATGCGTTGATTTCCCTTGACAGCTTTGCTTTGACCCTCTCTGCCCTCTGGTTTCTATGCTCGTCTTTTCCTCGTAAAACACATCTCTTTATGGAGTGTTCTTTCCAACTGGGAAATCCTCTTTGAGTTTGTTTTCAGAATGATAAAACAGACTTGTAGCCAAGAGATGTTTACAGGGATGGAGAATGCCTGTACCACTGATGGGTAGGTGTGTGACTCACTTTGTGTATATCTTATAAATTGTGAGGATTGAGATATGCAGATATTTTTTTTTTTTGAATGGAAGATCTCAAGCTTAAATATTTTTAAAAGTAATGCAGAGTTACTGTAATGATGCTTGATTTTCGCAAAGATGATTGGTTCAGTGATGTTGGTGTGTGTGTGTGTGTGTGTGTGTGTGTGTGTGTGTGTATGTGTGTGTGTGTGTGTGTGTGTGTGTGTGTGTGTGTGTGTGTGTGTGTGTGTGTGTGTGTGTGTGTGTGAATTCTCCCCGAACCTTCATCAGCACAGGTCTAAACAGTTTGCACTTCAAAGGTAGGGAAATAAGTTGGGCAAGTTCCTCTTCCCAATTAAGCGAGAGAGAGAGAGAGAGAGAGAGAGAGAGAGAGAGAGAGAGAGAGAGAGAGAGAGAGAGAGAGTTATTATTGAGTTTCAGCCTCCTTCTTGTTCGTCAGCAGTTTGAAGTCTGAGGCAGCTATTCATCAGAGTCGCGTCTGGCTAGAGGTAGAGAATGCAAGAGAGAGAGAGAGAGAAAGAAAGAGAGAGAACTATGCTGTTGACGTGGCGTGAGTGAAAGATAAATAGAGAGAGAAAGAGAGAGAAAGGAGAGGCAGGAGTCCAGTTCAGGGAGAGAGAAAGAGAGGGTGTGCAAGGGTGGAGGTGGTGTGTGTGTGTGTGTGTGTGTGTGTGTGTGTGTGTGTGTGTGTGTGTGTGTGTGTGTGTGTGTGTGTGTGTGTGTGTGTGTGTGTGTGTGTGTGTGTGTGTGTGTGTGTGTGTGTGTGTGTGTGTGTGTATGTGTGTGTGTGTGTGTGTGTGTGTGTGTGTGTGTGTGTGTGTGTGTGTGTGTGTGTATGTGTGTGTGTGTGTGTGTGTGTGTGTGTGTGTGTGTGTGTGTGTGTGTGTGTGTGTGTGTGTGTGTGTGTGTGTGTGTGTGTGTGTGTGTGTGTGTGTGTGTGTGTGTGTGTGTGTGTGTGTGTAGGTGGAGTGGGTCAGGGATAGAGAAGCAGTAAGAGCAAATGAAAATAAATGGGACAAGGAAAAGGGAGTGATAAGAGTAATGGAAGAGAGAGAGAGGGATAGAGTGAAGGACTGACAGAGACTGAAGAGCGAAGGAGAGACACTGAAAAGAGGGAAGCAGTGAGAGCACCAGTCAAGAAAAAGAGAGAGGGAGCGAGAGAGAGAGAGAGAGAGAGAGAGAGAGAGAGAGAGAGAGAGAGTGAGGTGTGTGTGTGTGTGTGTGTGTGTGTGTGTGTGTGTGTGTGTGTGCTTGCCAATGTACGGCTGTGTATGTGTGTGTATGTCAAAGAGAGTGAGGGAGCTTGTGTGTGCATATGTGTGTGTGCTTGCCAGTGTATGGCTGTTTACTGTATGTGTGTGTATGTCAAAGAGAGTGAGAAGGCCTGTGTGTGTGTGTGTGTGTGTGTGTGTGTGTGTGTGTGTGTGTGTGTGTGTGTGTGTGTGTGTGTGTGTGTGTGTGTGAGAGAGAGAGAGAGAGTGTGTGTGTGAGAGAGAGAGAGAGAGAGAGAGAGAGAGACCCACAGGGCTGACAGCTGAACTTCACAAGGCAGGTGAGTGCATTTAATGAAGAAAAGCTAGAGAGAGAGAGAGAGAGAGAGATACACACACACACACACACACACACACACACACACACACACACACAGCCTAATCCCACCCCCGACCCCTGACTTCTCACCTCATCCCTCACTGAAGGCAGCAGAGCTTTTTCTGTCCCTGTAAAACATTTTGAGAGGCCTTTTGTGGATGTGAGACAAGGCCTAAAATATTAAAGGCACCATCATCTTCATCTTCATCATCACCATCGTCATCATTTCCAGTGAGATGACTTCACTCTCCCTTCTGTCCATTCACACACCTCTTTGTGCTTTTGCATAAACATACAGAGAAAAAAAGTCATGTAAGTTCCAGCTCAGCCTTTGTGTTCTTTTCCCCATTTATTTTTTTAATTAGTTAATAAAAATCGGTCATAATGACGACAGGAAGGCTTTTGTGATGCTCAGACTGGTTGGCTCATGACTCTGGAATGTGTGTGTGTGTGTGTGTGAGTGTGTGTGTGTGTGTGGGGGGGGGTGTGTGTGTGTGTGTGTGTGTGTGTGTGTGTGAGAGAGAGAGAGAGAGAGAGAGAGTGTGTTTGTGGCATCTGATTAAAAGTGCACACACTCCCACACCTTACCTTTCAGGTGCACTCTCTACATGGTTGAGCACACACACACACACACACACACACACACACACACACACACACCACACCACACACACACACACACACACACACACACACACACACACACACACACTCACTCACTCACACTCTCTCTCTCTCACACACACACACACACACACACACACACACACACACACATACTGTAGCCTAGTGTGACACATTTCTCATTCAAACCAGCGCACTGAGGCGGGGCTGGCTCAAATTTGTTTTGGTAACTTTTTAAATGAAATTCACTTCAGCTCATTGACAGAACGCTCATGCTGTAATTGAAACGCTGCATATTGATTCCTCCCCCTTGCACTAAATTAATTTAGCTAATTGTCCATCACCTTCGGTCTCAGAAGACACTAGAAAGGGGCCCAGTCTCTCAACCTGCTGCCATAAAACAAAAATATCATTGGAGTTAAATTGCATTGAAGCTTAATATCCATCATTTTTAATCAATGTGTTTAACAAAATAATTGGTATAGTGCACTTTTAACATGCAAGTTATTACAAGATGGTTATAATAATATGTCATGCCCTAAAAGTCAATGAAGACATACATTTATTAAAAACATATAATTCTCTATTAAGGACTGAAAGGTGAAAAGTGGAAAAACGGCTGAATCAAACCAGCCTCAGTTGGCAATTCAGTTGGTTTAATTGAATTTTAATTGAAAATTAAAATTTCAATTTCAATTTGAACTTTTGTGCTTTTGTGGTTTTCACATGACGTTGATAGGACCTGGAACATGTTCTCCCTAATTTCTTGTGGAGATATTGAGGCTGTTATTAGAATGAGGTTGATCTTGTCTTTAGAGTGCACTAAATATCACTACAAGTCTTACAGGAACCATTTAACAGGCTATTACAGGGCCTCACTGCAAAAACTGGAGCTCAAGTAATAAACTCACAGGTTTTAAAATATTGAAAAGCTTTAAATGGCTTCCAGTTTTGGAGAATCCCTTAAGGTTTTTGTGTTGCTCTCCTCATCTCAGTCTTCACAAGGATGTACAGACACACCAAGTGTTGGATGCCTTTGTGTTGGATGCTGATTTTTTTTTTTAAAACTGTGTGTGTGTGTGTGTGTGTGTGTGTGTGTGTGTGTGTGTGTGTGTGTGTGTGTGTGTGAGTGTCCACTCTCTGCGTGTTTTTGTGGAGTGTGAAGTATTTTGGACAGCAGTCACACACCACTGCCCGCATGATACTTTATACCTCTCCCTCTCCTTCTCTCTCTCTCCCTCTCCTTCTCTCTCTCTCTCTCTCTCTCTCTCTCTCTCTCTCTCTCTCTCTCTCTCATCACTCTGATTCTCTCTCTTGCTGTTGTTTCCTTCTAAGTCTGACATTCTCTCTCTCTCTCTCTCTCTCTCTCTCTCTCTCTCTCTCTCTCTCTCTCTCTCTCTCTCTCTCTCTCTCTCTCTCTCTCTCCCCCTCTCATTATACTGTCCCAGTGAGTTGCTGCTGACAGTCAGAGTTTCTGTGGCTATTATCTCCAGCACACTGACTCTCTCTCATGGTGCGGGGTGCAGGGAGGGGCTCCAAAAACAGCACACTCAGTCAGCCATCCATCTGGACACGCACGCACGCACACACACACACACACACACACACACACACACACACACACACACACACACACACACACACACACACACACACACACACACACACACAACTGCATTATGTGTTACACACACACACACACACACACACACACACACACACACACACACACACACACACACACACACAACCGCACTATGTGTTACTACAGACACACACACACACACACACACATAAACACATACTGTACACGCACAACCATACATGCATATGTGCACACACACCCACACATGCATGGATGAACACTTGTGTGCACACTTGTGTACACACACACACACACACACACACACACACACACACACACACACAAGGCCTTCATACTGTGTTTGACTGAATCCCATACAATCATTTCTTTTGTCTTGTATATGAAGCTGACATTTTTCATTTCTGTTGCTGTATTCATTTAGTTGATACTTGTAATATTGTATTTATAATTAACCTTTTTGATAGCTATTCGGTAGCTCTTTATACAGTAATAACCGTCCTCATATGGTTATTACAGTAAATAGCTAAAGAACACCACAACATACCTCATTTTGACCATTAGTACCAATGTTTAGCCCTGTGCGCTAGCTGGTTTGAAAATGTAGAGTTTGAGTTGACAGCTATGTCAAAGTAATCAGTAAAAAAAAAAAACTGTAACATAAGGGCCCAGTAAATAAAACTTCAAAGGTTATATGTTAAGCTTCTTGTTTTCTGGCATCCTACACATGTTGCTGCTATAACTAAATGCAGGCCTAATGAGCATCTTGACTCATACATGTACACTCTATGCCTGCTTGGCTAATGAAAACCTCTGACTGGACTGTATGCAAATGCATGGCTGGCTGCAGAGGAGGTGAGCATAATATACATGTATATGCATGTATGCATGGCTGCAGAGAGCTAATGACTCTCCTGGCTTTGCCACTGCAGCAGCTGTTGAGTCAGAGAGAGAG
>JAODXP020000016.1:17091650-17119215 GCA_027497455.2 Sardinella longiceps | reverse complement strand
CCTCTATGAGTAAAGCACTGAGAGGGACCGTGATCTTTTGAGATGCTCTGAATGTATTGTATTGTGTGCCTTACAGGCAGAGGCTGACAGCATTGATGCTCTGGAGAGATACAGGGGCAGGTGTGAGCCCACGTTTCTCTTCTATGGGGTACTGTATACACATCACTTTGACATTGCACACTCTATATCTGTATGTTCCCCTGTGTGTGTGTGTGTGTGTGTGTGTGTGTGTGTGTGTGTGTGTGTGTGTGTGTGTGTGTGTGTGTGTGTGTTTTTGTGTGTGTGCATAACAGAGTGAGATCACACAAAAGAGTGAGCATACTGTATGTGTGAAAAACTGAGCAGTATACAGTTCATGTCAGCCTGTGTTTGTGGAAGTTGTGAGCATGAGAGAGTGTATGAAAATAAAAAAATCATCCACACTGCATAATGTATTCTAACCTCAGCAGTATTGTCAACGGCTGTAACATGCAAAGAAAACTGTTCTACACATCATGACAGCAATGGTGATTTAAACAACAACTTACAGTAGATTCACACATACTGCCAGTTTGTTCTGATAGCATTATAGCGTTATGCTGCTTTGGGATTAAGAGCTGATATTACTTTCCTCTTGTGAATGGTGTTGATACTCTTAACCTCCATATTGTACTTATCAGGATGGGGAGGAAGCATTGGTTCCTTCAATATATCTGTTGTGTTTTATGATTCTCCTAACCTTCATTCTTCCTATTGGAAGTTTATTTAGTCGCAGAATAACTCCAAAGCTCTTTAATCAAGATAAAACCTATAGTTCTAGCTATGTTTCATCCTGCATATTGGGTATATCAGGGTGAAAGGATGATATTGCTTCCTTCAGCATCCTTTAACATACTGCACCATCTGTGTTGAGAATGAGTTCTCCGTCCCCTTGAACTGTGTATTGTGTTTCCTCAAGGTGAAAAGCTGCTTCCCTTAACCTGACTGTCAGTCGTGTGGAGGCTGTGCTGGTTCTCCTTCTCCTTGACCTGTGTGTTGTTGTGTTGTTGTTGTTTAGCAGGGTGGGGAGCTGGTGGGGGTGCTGAGGGGTGCCAACGCCCCCCTCCTGCAGAAGATGGTGGTGGAGGAGCTGGCCAAGGAGAAAAGGGTGCTGGAGGACGGGGCGGAGCGCAGAGTGGTGAGAGGCCCGTTCTCACATACCAGACAGACACTAACAAATGCAGCCCTGCTTTAACACATGCAGTACAGTATGGGGGATGCATATGGTGTTGATGTGAATGATATGGTAGCAAGAGATGGTAATAGACCATTGAGAGGCCTGGGTTAATATGGAAAGGTGTGGAACATGTCAGAGTAGGATTTTTTTCCCCTTTGAAGAACACCTTTTTTATTTTAATATGCCTTAAGTGTGGTAGCTGTAGTTCAAGAACCCTATGAATGTGTGAATACAGAATCTGCTTAAGGTCTTAAAGTCTCATACCAGTGCAAGTGCTCTGCAAAGAACATTTTTTTCTCCCCATATCTCATTAGATTTGTCCATGCCTGAGCTATTTTTGGTTCAGCTACCGAGCCTGTACAGTCAGATATGAATACAAAGAGAAAATCAGTTCAATTCAATTCCATTTAAGTTATTACAGAGCCCTTAACAAAGAACAAAGTGTCAAGGCACATTACAGAAACCCACAAGCCCCTCGGACCATTAAAAAAAAACTTAAATTGTTTATGACTAATGACCAATTTCATGGAATATGATTCCGGCAGTCACCTTGTGCTGCTCCACCCTCATTGGTGCAATACACATGGGGGGGTTGGGGGTGGGGGGGTGTAGAGATTGTACTAGAACAATACGTTCCCTTTAGATTAAAATAACTCGACTGAGCGATTAACATTAAGCCATGGATGACTGTACCCCCAAATATGGTCTCATTTGATTTCATTTTCTGTGGTGCTGCCAACTCCCCCCACCTTGTGCCTTTGTGGAGCAGGTGAAGGATGAAGGTCTAGTGGACGGTGAGGAAGAGGAGGAGGAGGAGGCTATTGAGAATGACCACAGTGATGAAGACGTTATAGGTACCTAAATGTTTTTTTTTTCTTAGCGCTGAAAACATATTTGTCACATTAGGTCACATTTTACTGTATTTTACAGTAAGTGTCCTTAAATCTAGGGTACTCGCAGAAGTAATGCTTATTTACATACAGTATATTTCTGATAAACGGGCGGTAATGTATGGTACGCCTTACAATGAACAGAAAGACAATTACTTGTGTGTAGAACCTGCTGACAGGTCCTCTTTGTAAAGGGGAACATAGCGTGTATGTCTTTAGTCTTCTTCCTTTCCCTCGTCTGTTAAAGTCATCTTATTGCGTTTCTCTCTCCTCAGTTCCGCTGCACAAATCCTACACAGTAGCGATTATTAAACCAGATGTTGTCGCACACGGCAAAGCCAGTGAGATCATCATGAAGGTAAGAGCGCCGCCGTCCTTTAAAGAAACAACAAACACCAGACACACACAACACAGCAGACTCACACACACACACACACACACACACACACACACACACAGCAGACTCACACACACACACACACACACACACACACACACACACACACACAGCAGACACACACACACACACACACACACACACACACACACACACACACACACACACACACACACACACACACGTAATTGGACACATCAAAAAGCACACACACACACACAAACCCGGCCAGATGTCTGTCTGTGATAGTAATGAAGCGCGAGTCTCCCGCTGTAAGTAAATTATGACAGTGAAAGAGCACCTGCTGCCCGGCGAGGACGCAGATAAGAGAGCGGGGGGAGATAGGCGACTCAATTACGGCTCTCTCAGATCCAGGAGGCTGGCTTCGAGATCCTGGCCCACGAGGAGAGGACCCTGACTGAGAACGAGGCGCGCGTCTTCTACCAGCACAAAGAGGAGGAGGTATGGAGATGAGGAAGACATGGGTTGTGTGGGGGAGACAGGAACGCATGAGGACAGTGTGTTTGTGTGTGTGTGTGTGTGTGTGAGTGTGTGTGTGTGTGTGTGTGTCTGTGTGTTGTGTGTGTGTGTGTGTGTGTGTGTGTGTGTGTGTGTGTGTGTGTGTGTGTGTGTGTGTGTGTGTGTGTGTGTGTGTGTGTGTGTGTATCTATGTGTACAGTATCTGTGCTGCTCAGAGAGAAAAAGATCATTTTAAGCATTTTCAAAGTGACCAAATGGTTTTGTGAAATAAGATGATCACATCAGTGATCAAAAACACTTGTCTGTGGGGAAGGCGTGGTTTTAGTTATTGCTTATTGAAAGAAGCATAATACTTAGCATGTCATGCAATCACTAGCCTGTAAAGAAAGCATAATACATATCCTCGTGCTGTTTCACTTCCTGTTGTATGATCCACATGGAGCAATTCTTGTGACCCGTAATTCTCTGTGGTGGTGGTCTCTTTATAGCCCTATTTTGAGGAGCTGGTTGAGTTCATGGCCAGCGGACCGTCCCACGTGCTGGTCGTCTCACAAACGGACTCCTCTGCAGATGTCATCCCTGCCTGGAGGGAGTTCATAGGCCCTGTGGATGTACAGGAAGCCAGGAGGGACAAACCTGACAGGTAGTCTACCTACAACAGAGCTCATTGGACCGTTTCCCTTATGATTAGCTCTGCAGAGGATGGGCAGTGAGTTAGAAAGGATTGCATAATCCTTAATCAAACAGTCACATCTTCACACACCTACACGCCTACACACTTTCACACCTACATACCAACACACCTTCACACCTACACACATACACCACATACACACACACACACACACACACACACACACACACACACACACACACACACACACACACACCTTGCAGTGCAGTGCAGCCATGCATTGGCTAATGGTTGGGTGTTACATCACAGTATGTTGGCACCATGTCAGGACAAGATGCTCTCTTTAACATATGGCACCAGGACTGGTAAGTTAGAGTAGAGATACACAGAAAAAAATATACAGCTTCACTGTCCATGGGTTGAAAATGACATGATATGCTAGTATTACTTTTAATTCTATGCTTATGTTGCTAACCGGCCTTGAAAATGCTACCGGCCTTGTTCCTTTTTTCTTTCTTATTCACTGTCTCTCATTCACTCTCTCTCTGATTCTCTCTCTCTCTTCTCTCTCTCTCTCTCTCTCTCTCTCTCTCTCTCTCTCTCTCTCTCTCTCTCTCTCTCTCAATTCAAATTCAAATGGAAATGCAAAGGTGCTTTATTGGCATGACAAGCAAGGTGTTTGTATTGCCAAAGCAATGATTTCAATTACACATAAAATAACATAAGTAAACATATGTAACTCTTATTAAGTCTGAATGTCTGTGAAAAGACATAATGCTCTAAGAACATGGGTAGTACTCTCTCTCTCTCTCTCTCTCTCTCTCTCTCTCTCTCTCTCTCTCTCTCTCTCTCTCTCTCTCTCTCTCATATGCATGTGAGTGAGTGTATTTATCTTTGAATTTTGTGAAGTGTGTGCCCCTTGTGTTATTCTACCTATTATCAGTATCTGCTGACATATATTCCCCCAAGCTGTTCTTGATTTATAAATCCCTCTGAGTCTGTTGGCTAGCGAGGAGTAACAGGGCCGTAGCCGCAGAGCTCTGAGCACAGGGCACAGGGCAGTGCCCAGGGACGGACTCCATTGCCCAGGGATGGACTCCAGTGCCCAGGGACGGACTCCAGTGCCCGGTGCCAGGGGGACCTGGAGGGGGATGAGGGTCCAGTCCAGTCTGGCCCAGGGTCTTCCATTGGTGCATGCCACCATTTGTGTTCCTGCTGATGCCCACTGTGTGTGAATACACTTCTGCATAGCCAAGCACACTGACCACTGACCAGCACAGACTCTGTGCTTTTCACATCAGAGAAATGGCCCCACAAAAGAGGAAGACTTTTACTTACAGTAATAATAATGATTTTGCTTAGTTGTTGAAGTGAGTGTAGTATACTGCAAATGAAAGTTGCATGGAGGTTAACATATTCAGTATATATAGCATACAATGGTATATAGAATAGCAGATAAAGTAGAATACTATCTGCAGTCCTTTGGACAAAAGGTTTATTGCAAAAGGGTGAATACTAGGACGTGGTTCAGACCTAGGGCACATGCCGTAGATTACTTTTTACTTAACCTCTTAGGTCTTAAGATCAACCACCCAAAGCATCTGTGCTTTCTGTCTGCAGGTGTGATTGGAACACTGCTGACATTACAGGTTTCTGTGCATAACTCTGAGTTTAATGAGTTTTCAGCTGTGCTCAGAAACCCCAGGTTAAGTGCTTACAGTTAAGCGCTCATTAATACTGATACTCTCTCACACCTTCCCCTCTCTATAGGCTGTAATGTAGGTTGCTGTATAGGTTGCTATAGGTTGTAGTATAAGTTGAAGTATAAATGAATATAAGAGACTAGTTTTCTCCCACCCTCTGTGTGTGTGTGTGTGTGTGTGTGTGTGTGTGTGTGTGTGTGTGTGTGTGTGTGTGTGTGTGTGTGAGTGTGTGTGTGTGTGTGTGTGTGTGTGTGTGTGTGTGTGTGTGTGTGCTTTGTTGGCACTCCTGCAGGAATGTGCGTTCTGTGATGCGGCACATCTTGGCACGGGCAGGGACACGCGTTCCACACCTCTCTCTCTCTCTCCCTCTCTCTCTCTCTCTCTCCCTCTCTCTCTCCCTCACTCCGTTCTCCCCTTCCCTCTGCCCTTGCAAGGCCCCGGCAGTGCGGCCATCTGTGCCTCGCCCTGCACCCCACGCTCTTGCTCACTCTCTCTCTTTCACACACACACACACACACACACACACACACACACACACACACACACACACACACAAAGACACGCGTGCACGCATACACACATACACATACACACACATATTCTCTATCTCTCTATCTATTTCTCCCTCTCTTTCTATGTATGGATATGTATGTATGTATCTATCTGTCTTTCGATTTATCTACAACATGAATCTGCATCCATTATAAATAAGAAAACCCTGTGGGACAGGAGTTTTGTGTTGTATGTGTGAAGAATGAGCATCCATTCATATGTAAATAATATTGTTCATATTGTTTGCTGAATGGTGTTTCGCCTTCTTCGCCTGTGTGTGTGTGTGTGTGTGTATGTGTGTGTTTGTGTGTCCTAATTGTGTGTGTGTCTATGCCTCACTGCTGTACCCATCTTGTTTTGTATTTGCATCTTGTTTATCTTGATATGTTTACCCCATAATCTTTCTCCAATTGTTTTCATAGTCATTTTCAACCTCAATCTAACCTACCTTCCTTCTCTCTTCTGTCTTCTTTCTATCTCCTCTTTCTATTTCTCTCTCTCCCTCTATCTCCCACTCCTCTTCTCTTCTTTTTTCCATCCTCCCTCTCTTCTCTCTCTCCTCTCCTCTCCTCTCTTGCAGCCTGCGTGCCCAGTATGGGACGGAGTCTCTGTTCAACGGCGTCCATGGCAGCGAGGACGAGGAGCGCGCCAGCAGGGAGCTGGCCTTCTTCTTCCCCACCTTCCGCACGGCGCCGCCGGCCGACTCCGACTCCACGGCTGCTCCCGAGCAGGACCCGTCCGCCGCAGCGGAAGGACGACCCGCCGAGAGGACGCTGGCGCTGATCCGGCCGCAGCTTGCCAGGGAACACAGGGGTGCGCTGCCAAAAAAGACCATGCGGCGTCATCGTGTGGCATGTGGCGTGCCTTCGCCCAGCTCGCCTCGTTTGTTATTAAAAAAAAAATTTAAAAAAAGAGAAAAAAAAGTGTTTACCGAAGCAGTCCTCAGTGTGGTCCAGGCCCACGCCCTCTCCCTCCCCTTAATGTGGCCCTCTGCTTCCTAATCCCCGCATGAGGAGAGCGCCAGTTCGTTAGTTAGCGCTTTAATAGCAACACAAATACGAACAAGATCCCTCAGCAGTGGTGCACAGTGGAGAGATCCACTAAACCATCTCACTTTATAGTCTTATTTAGCCTGTATTTTTATGGTCATACCTTTACTGTACTGTAATTTCATTTTATATTATACAAGCATAAATTGAAAACGAGTGTGACTTAGATA
Source organism: Sardinella longiceps (assembly GCA_027497455.2). Classification (NCBI taxonomy): domain Eukaryota; kingdom Metazoa; phylum Chordata; class Actinopteri; order Clupeiformes; family Clupeidae; genus Sardinella; species Sardinella longiceps. The sequence goes on along the minus strand of JAODXP020000016.1, from coordinate 17,112,145 downwards.
ACAAAGTTCCCAGCTGTGAAGAGAAGATTGTCTTCACGCTCCTAATGCTTTTAAAAACTTTGGATACACATAATGTTTGGTCCCAAGCCAAGTGCGTAGAGTTTCATATTCTCTGTCCTCTGTTGTGGAGTCATGTATTTTTCTCCTCCACCCTTTAGTTAGTAGCCTGATATAGCCTGACCATAATACTGCTGTTCATCCGTATTCATGGTCTGGAGGTTCTTTAATCTGCCGCAATTGTAGGAGCGGGAGGCATTCATTTCTGGTTTGAAACGATTGGACAGCTCGTCTAATCAGCTTGCTTATTGGTCGGTAGTCTCTCTACCGATGTAAACCCGCCCCAGAAGACCGTCCCCAGACCATGAATACGGATGAACATTCGTATTATGGGCGGGCTATGTCAGGCTATTTAGTTAGTGGGGTTTATGCCAGGTTAGTGAGTTCTTCCTGTGGATAGACACAGAGGATGTTGAGTGTGCTACCGGTCCTGAGTCAGAGGGCTGTGTTGGCATTGGTACAATACTATGTATGGGGCATGTTAAAAACAGACTGTGTGTCTGCTGTGTATCGTATCTGTAGACGAGCTCTTGTCACGCATCCATGAGGCCGGCTTCACGGTGGCCCTACAGAAGGAGCTGACGCTGAGCGAGGAGCAGGTGAGGGAGTTCTACAGCCAACACCTGGAGGAGGACTACTTCCCAGCGCTCCTCCAGAACATGACCAGGTGAGGTGATCACAGGTGCAAATGTAGTAAGGGAACACAACACACACCTGTATAGAGATGATGAGAATACAAATCTAAGGCGTCATACCTTAAATCTGGGGACCCAGGTTCAATTCCAACGTGAGGTTATTTCCGGATTCATCCTCATTTCTCTCTCCTGCTCATTTCTTGTCAAGTCACTACTGTCCTACCAAATGAAGGCAAAAGCCACAAAAATGTATTTAACAAATCAAAAATCAATCAAAGAAAGGAGCAGTAGCCACTAAGTCTTTACATTTTTGTTCTTTATTTTAACCACTGTGGTAACTGGAAGTAGTGGTCTTTTATTGTGCTTAGAGTTAGAACACCTCTTCTTCACTCTAAAGCCGTGGTTCCCAAACATTTTACTGCTGGGTACCCCCTGAGACACTCTGGTCCTACCGAGTACCCCCCGCACCAAAAACACCTTGAAGTTTTTGCTTAGTTATTGCTGAATTAACAAAATGTGAGCACATACATGCAATTTAATAGCAAAAGGGGGTATTGGGGATAGTTTTTAGATCTTTCTCTATGTTATTTTATGCCTGTGAGAACTGAAAACCCATTCACAGATTAGTTTTGTGTACCCCCTAGAATCCATCCAAGTACCCCCAGTTTGAAAACCACTGCTCTAAAGAACCTGGAGTTTGTCAACTCTTGAATTTGTTCTCTGTGTCTGTCCATCTCTCCCCAGTGGGCCAGTGCTGGCTCTGGCGTTGGCCCGCAGAGAGGCTGTGCAGCACTGGAGAAACATGTTGGGACCCGCAGACATCAGCCAGGCCCAAGACCAACAACCTGACTGGTACCGCCAACACAATGAGCTGTTTCTAACGATACACAGATATCAGCACACACATACACACACATATATACACAAATAAACACCCCCACGCACACACACACAAACATACACACACACACACACACACACACACAAACAAACATGAGACACCATCATACAGCAGTAAAGTGAGACACTGTCGGTTTGCTCGGTTTGCTGTTCCTTTGCCCCTGGGTTTTCATTAACAGCAAGTACAGTGTTAGTGTTAATATACTGATTTCCCTGATTGTAATCTGCTTCTGTCTTCGGGCTGCTCTGCTGTTGTGCTGTGTTTGTTGTGGTCAGCCTGAGGGCACAGTTCTCAGCAGAGGGTGGACTCGTTAACCAGATACACGGCAGCGGGAGCTCAGCAGAGGCCGAGCGGGAGATCGGCTTCTTCTTCCCACGTCTCGAGGATACGTTAGCCGTTATCAAGCCTGACGGCATGGAGCAGCACCGAGGTGTGTGTTTGTGTGTGTGTGTGTGTGTGTGTGTGTGTGTGTGTGTGTGTGTGTGTGTGTGTGTGTGTGTGTGTGTGTGTTGTTGAAACAGAGGAAGTAGCACCAGTGCCCAGACTTGAGTATTGATTTCCTATAAACCCCATTTGCCCCCCATGCAAGATAAATGTTCTAAAGCACATAGAGATTATCTGTGTAATGTTTCTTTACAAAACAAAACAAAACAACAAATAGTCTCTGAGAAGTGTTCAAAATAAACAGAACTTTCAAGATGAACTGTATTTGTTTTTGTGCCACAAAAAGAGATAATAGTATTTTGGCCCATGCTGCAGTCAGTGTACACCTGTGCTTGGTAAGCATCCAGACTGGAGCTACCAGAAACTGACTTCATTTTCAGCCTATATCCTGGGGAATAGGAGTTTTTTGTGTACAAGGATGCATTTTGCCAGTCCTTGTTTGTGGGGATAGACACAAATTACAGTTGCAAACTTAAAAAACGCAAAGGTAAAGTGGTAGCACACACAGGACTTTATGAAGGAGACACTTTTCGATTTTACCAGTTTATTTTTCACAAAGTCAAAAAATGAATAGCTTGTTTGAGTTAGTCAGAAGTAAAATCCTGTCTGTGTTGATTAACCTCAAACTTCTTAATTTTCCTTTGCACACTTTCTATCCCCAACTTGACTTCCTCCTCTTCTTCTTCCTCCTCCTCTTCCTCCTCCTCTTCCTCCTCCTCTCCCACCCCAGAGGAGATTCTGGAGGAGATCCGGGCCGGAGGGTTCTCCATCATGCGGCAGAAGGAGACGGTTCTGTCCAGAGAGCTGGCGGAGGAGTTCTACCGGGAGCACAGAGACAAACCCTTCTTCAGCCAGCTGGTGGATTTCATGTGTCGGTGAGGGGGGGCACACACACAACTCCAGCCCAAAGGGCTGATCCAGATCACTGGGGCGGAGCGGGTTACTTACCACAGTTCTTTACGCCCAGAGGACCAGAGAGGTTATTTTAAGTTCAGACTCACAGAGGAACTCTCCCAGGTTTTAATATGGACTTTCTTGTGAAGGCTCCATTGTAGATCCATTTTGCGATGTCTAATTGAAAGTGTGATCTTTGAGTCATGCTAATATGGGCTATTTTGAATTCAATCACAGAGGAACTATTCAGGGTGTATTCTTTATCTGGACTCCCTGATGAAGGCTTCATTGTATATTACTTTTGAAATGTCTGATTGAAGGTGAGGATCTTTGATCCTGCTTAAAGTCCAAGAAGAGAATTAAGTACCCCATTTGATGCAATTTGTTGCAGCTTACATGTTTCCTCGGCAACAAGCATATGAATGGCCTTTGTTGATTGGCTGAAAGAGTGAATGGCTCAGCCCTCCATCCCCTCAGCCCCCCAGCCCCTCTCTACTCTATTCACAGAAGCTCCACTGTGCACCTTACTTAACTGGCTTTCTTGGCCATACTGTATGACTACAAAAAGTACAAGAAGATTGTTAAGATGATATGCACATGAATGGATCGATCCATTCACTGAATCAGTGAAAAGTGTTACAAATTATAATCAAAGACTGTCTATTGGTAAAATATTTGCAGACAGGCTCAGTCAACTAATCAACAAACTGGGCATCATCCTGATCCTTTAAATCAAACATTTGGCTGCCCACACACACACACACACACACACACACACACACACACACACACACACACACACACACACACACACAGGTTCTATCTACTGATCCATGGGCTGCAAGTTGATTTTTGTCAGTTCTGTCCCAGTGTTTGGTTTATTACTATTTCCCCACCTGCAGAGACTACGGCATGTAGGCTGATTGGAGAACGCAGTGGGACTGATGCCAGATCAGTGCCAGAGCTGTGCCAGATCAGTCCCACATGCAGCCAGCATTAGTTTCTTAGGGGTGTATTTATGTATATCTGCCTGGTCCATCTGGAGAGTTTCTCCTCCTCATTGCGACGCAGATCCTCCTCTTCCTCATTTCGGATATATAGCCTTCCTCCTCCCCCTCCTCCTCTTCCTCCTCCCCCTCTCCTCCTCCTCCTCCTCCTCTTCCTCCTCCTCTTCCACCTCCTCAGTTTGCTCCCGGGCCAACTAATGTTACATAAGAGAACCTTGGCCCCCGCACTGAGTGACCAGGCAGGCAGGCAGGGAGGGGAGCTCTTATGCCACTGCCCATATTCCAGTCCAGTCCTGCCCAAATCAAGTCCCTCCCTCCCTCCCTCCCTCCCTCCCTCCCTCCTTCCTCACCATCACCACCACCACCCATCCCATTCCATGTTCAGCATCATAGCAGTGCTACTTACTGAAGATGTACTGTAGACTGTGTGACTGCAAAGGCTCCCTTCAGAATAAAGCCGGCCGCACACCGGTTCCGACAGCATTGCGGAGCACTTTCTGACAATTTCGTCTAGCACCTAGCACAGTAGCCTGTGAAATTAACAATGGATGTCAATGGGCGACTCCGACAAAATAGACTTGAATCGTAATTCACAATCCACGGCGGAAGGGTTCGGCGCTGGTGTGCGGGGTTGCATTGAAAACAATGGAATCGAATGTTGGAAGCAGAGTGCTCAGCACTGTGTCGGAACCGGTGTGCGGTGGCCTTAACTCGGATCTCATTCTTTGAGCTTGCTCAAGGCTGTACTATAGGCTGAACGTCTGAGTCTTACAGTAATACAGAACTCATTCTGTGCCACTGGTAATAGTGTTGATTCTCACTTTGTATTTTTACATGCACACAAAAAAATGATCAATATCTGGATATTGTAGTTACCTGATTATTCAAGTGAATTGAATAAATTGATATTCTCCACATCGCTACCGTTATTGGTTTATTGGAAATTGAAGAAACATACCTCCATTTGTGACCAACATTTCGTAATATCCAAACCATGTATACAACTTATACATGCAAAATAAAAACCCTGCTGTGCATCATGTAGTCAGCCTGCTGTGCGGAATAGAGTACAGTAGTCACTTTGATAATAAATATGTGTAAAAAATGCTATTCAGAATGCTATTCAGTCATGACTGTTCTGTTAGTCAAGTCAAGTCACGTTTATTTGTATAGCAAATATGTTTCATACAACAGAGTTGCTCTTTTAACAGAGTGCTCTTTTAAAAACAGATAAAATAATACTATAATATTATTGTCCACAGGGGTCCCTGTCTGATGCTGGTGCTGAACAAAGAGAACGCAGTGGAGGAGTGGAGGGCCATGATGGGCCCCACTGACCCCGCAGATGCTCGCCAGACGGCCCCAGAGTCCCTGAGGGCCCGCTTCGCTTCCGACATTCTAGAAAACTCCATCCACGGCTCCTCCAACCGACAGCACGCCCAGCAGAAAATCGACTTCATCTTCGGGGAGATAGCTGATGAGAGTGAGACCAGTGACGAGAGAGAGATGGCATCCCTTCCTCATGGAGAAGGTGCTTTAAGATCACCCCTAGGTGGCGCTGTGCTACCTGTGGCTACAGTGTCATTGATCACAAGTGCCCACAGGAACCCGAGTTTGAGCCCTCCCTGTGGGTGACATTATTATTATTTCCTGATGTCATATCTCACCCTTCAACCTCCTTTTTGGCACTCTTTACTAATGTCAAAATCCCTGACATGTTGAAAACATAGATATGTAGATGCTTTAACACATAGAATGAGCCATAACAGTAGCTTGTATGTCTAGATATTCAGTTTAATCTTCCTAGGATTTACCAATTAATCCAATTATGGATTGAGAGCTAGAAAATGGAGAGAAAGTGGCGTGTACTGTATCGGTCATCTGCCCAAGGGTCCACATGATATCTTCACTCGTCCTGGGATAAAGATAGAGTTCTCATGCAGTGGGCGTGTAGATGACATGACATCCCATCTCTCTCTCTCTCTCTCTCTCTCTCTCTCTCTCTCTCTCTCTCTCTCTCTCTCTCCCTCCCTCCCTCTCTCTTTCTCTCTCTCTCTCTATATATATATGTGTGTGTGTGTGTGTGTGTGTGTGTGTGTGTGTGTCTATTCACATCGCCCATCCATTTTCTCTTTGTTGCCTTTGTCCATGGAGTGGTTAAGTGTGTCAGCGGTGGGTTCTCTTTGAGGGGGGGTTGGTGGGCTGAGAGTGACCAAGTCTGACAGGACTACTCTATTCAACAGCTCGCGCCAGCCAAGCGGAAAGCCCAGCCTAGGCTCCACAGCAGCTCACAGTGGCACAGAGAGACACACAAAGGCTCAAGTCCTAACCTACTGTCTCAAATATCTACATCTTCAATGCAAACATATATTCACTTAGTGTAGGATTGTAAATGAATGAATTTGTTTTCATAATTGGATAACCAATATAATTAAATGGATACTTTATAGATACTGTAGGCTATGTGTGTGTGTGTATTAGTTTGGGTGTATAAGCAGGCATGGACTGGCCATAGGGCATACAGGGCAATGCCCGGTGGGCCGACGGTCATTTTTTTGGTCCCAGTCGGGCCCTGCGTATAGGTGGGTTTTTTTTTTTAATGTTGTGTTGTACCGGTAAAGGAATCATAGCGTTTTTTGGTTCATAAACTTTCTAAAAGTTCTGCATTCAGTAATGCAATGCAGTTATGCGATTCTGAATCTATTAATTTCCCTTCCAGGAGAAGGCCTTGAGAGCTCTGAGGACTTCCGGCAGCTAGAGGAATCGATATCCCCCTCGACAGATGCAAATGAGCAGCTGATGGCTCTCATGAGTCCAGGTGATTAAAACTTACAGCAGTCATCCATCACCTGCACCTGTTTATTTATCATTATACTCATCTTGTCTGGTAAACACACCTGCAATGTTTACAGTATATGCTTTCCTACCAATCAATTTACTGCTCTGAAAAAAGTAGGTCTGTTTTAAAGTGCTGCAGGACATATAAATTGTTTTGGGTGCTCTCCGGGGCAGGGATCCCAGATTAGTTTTCTGGTCTGTTCCGGTGGACTCAGGCAGGATGCATTTTTTTTAAAGTTTATTTTGCGACATAAACTTGTCTACATTTATCGGCCAAACTGGCCTTCATCAGGACAATGAAAAACAAATTTGACCAGTTTTAGCTCATCAGCAGTCTATAGTGTATCTATTAATCTTCATCATAGACGTCTGAAAACAGATTGAAAATTTTAGCATTTCTTTCAGCCAATACCTACAGTATTCCCTTTGATAGTAATATTGTAATATTTTCCAACATCTAGTTGTATACCATTTAGATATGTAGTTTTATTACTGTATTATTATTACTTGCACTTAGCTCTGCTTTGCTACATTACCATCTCTGGGTTGTTGTTGCAGAGGACGATTCTCCTATAGAGTTGAATAAGGAGCTCTCAGTCCAAGATGCCCAGACTCCTGACGTTGCCATACCAACATCAGAACTGATGGGAGAGGTGGACGCCCACAGTGTTGCTAGCAACCATCCTCAGTCTGGTGACTCCCCTGGGTTCAGTACTTAAGCAAGCCTGTCTAGTCTGTTTACACACACACACACACACCTTTCATTTATTTATCTTTTTGAGGAGACAAAACGCAATAATTTTTACTCTTTTGTAGGCTTCAAACCTATGATGAGAAGTAATATAGATATCTTGAATCTTGTTTACATCATAAGAGTTGTTTGTTGATCTCATTGACATGGAGCCAGTGTTGGGAGGGTTACTTTTAAAATGTATTTCGTTACAGATTACAGAATACATGCCCCAAAATGTATTTTTGTAACGTATTCCGTTACGTTACTCAATATGAGTAACGTATTCTGAATACTTTGGATTACTTTTAATGTTACGCCTTTTTACAACTGCATGAATGTAGCAATCACATCCTGCAAATGTTTGTTTTTATCAACAAATTGGTTGTTCCAGCCCCGGTCTCCAATACATACCTTTACAGTAGATGAGATATTAGGGTTTGTTAACATAAGCAAGGACAAGTTATCCTAAAGGGCAACATGGGCAGTATGGCCTCGGCCACTAGCTGGTTTCAGATTTTGAGATCAGGAAACATAACACTTTTTTTATTAATTAGATGAGCTTAAAGTTTGTTTCCTTCTGCATTAACAGGACCTAGCAAAACCAAAAACAAACATTTTCCCAAACGTGAACTGCATTTGGAGGTTTCAGCCACTGAAATGGGCTACAGGCAAAGTGGAGATTTCTATAAACACACGTTTTCAGTCTATGGACAGAATGCATAAATGTTATTTTGCAAATTTTATCTCTAATTGTGCCAGTTTTATGATTTAGTCCTAGGCCTACTTGCTTATGATTATATGTAACAGGCATATCTGTCTTGCCGCTTGAGTGGGGTGCATTGTCATTTGCAAGGGCGCAGTTGTGTTACTAACATCATCGTTAGGAGGATGTTTAATAGAGTCATTATTGCGCTTTGTTTGGCTTAGTTTCCGACAATGCGGGAGATTACCCAAATTAAACGAGAGGATGGCTAAACACAAGAAACTGTAACAATATCGCTGAGTAATCCCTTGATTATTTACAAAGTAACTGTATTTTAAATACCACCTGTTTAATGCTGTAACTGTAACTGAATACAGTTACTCATAATTTGTATTCTGAATTACAGTATTCCGAATACATGTATTCCGTTACTCCCCAACACTGCATGGAGCGCTACAAAAAATATTTCTATTACCTCCGCCAAGGAGGGAGGTTATGTTTTCGCTGGTGTCTGTACAATATAAACAAAAAGTAATGCACAGATTTGGATGCAATTTGTGTATTTGGACAAGTGACAACTGATGTTTTGGTGCCGTTTTGGCTGAGGTCTGCACCCTCTGAGTGCTTTTCTAGTTTTGTTTTATGAACATACACACACTGATATGTAAAATCACTGCTATGAAGCCATAGAATTCAGTGAGAAAGAATATGCTGTATATTTGACAGTGATTATGTATACTGACGGCTATCTATGAATGACAGATGACCTGACGACCTCTGAGGAACCAAGGTGCTCAGATGAGAGCTCCCAAGACTGAGTCTACAGCTGATTTTCAACAGTCAGTGGTGTGCATCAGGACTGAAGAAGCTGCAGTTTGACACCCCAGTCCTCAGGAAGACCTGATCACCCCCCCCCCCCCCCCCTTCACCTCACCCCATGATGTCTCCTAACCTCCCTCCACTGGACTACAGATGAGAAGATCCATCCTTTAAGCCCTTAGTGATTTAGAAGTCAAATGCTATGGAGCGGGGTCAGGGCCTACTGTGGTGTGCTATAGGACTATGGTGATGGGTTTTTACAATCTAAAGGGATTAATCATGCTTTTGCTTTGTCTGACATGCCTTTGGTTTATTTGAATACACAGAGACGGTGCGAGACATGAAATATTGAATTAGGCAACGCTGCACTGTCTTTGATCTCATCATGGGGGATAAAGCAGTATTTATTTATTGTTTTAACCTACTCTGATATACCTGAACATGCATATTATTTGTATTGCTATTTTCTTCATGTACAAATACAGGATGGCACCACATCCAGATTGAGGAAAATACAATAATATGGAGCTTCTTTAGACGTCAACTAAAAGTGAGGTCCATTTTATCTTTTGTTCACTCTAGTAAAATAAAAAATAAAAAGTCATAAGCACTGAATCCCTGCTGGAAATGGAAATAAAATAAACCTTCTTTATTATCGTTTTATATCAAGCTCTCCAGGCACTTTCTCGCAAAACAAACAAAAAGAACAGACAAGCCTCAAGTGATCATTCATGATGTAAAGTTTGAATTACACTGAAAACACACTTATTACAACATACTTTTACCCAAAAACAAACACATTCATGATAGCATAATCAAACAATTCTGCTCTTTTTAAAGGGAAATATGTGCAGTTGTATAATGTTGTATGCATTTGCAGTTCTATACATATTTATATAAACACCAAGTTGAAGGCAAATCATCTGTAGTCTTGTAGTCAGTACAGTCCAACCACATTCAGGTCTTTGGCTGACATAATTGTCTAGACTGTCTAAATGCAAGCAGATCACTGGCTGATGCATTCGCCTTTACTGTCTAAGTGGCATCAGATCATCGGCTGATACAGTCGTCTCTATATTACCCCAATGCTATCAGATTACTGTCTGATACCATTGGCTATGCTGAATGCCTAAGTGCAGTTGGATCATCGGCTGAAGTAGTCATCCAGGCGTCTCTTCTTGCTGGGGCTGTGGAGGAATGTCTTGCCCTTGGCTTGGAGCGGCACGCTCCCCGTGCTGGTGTCGTCCCAGTCGCTCGCCGCCTCCAGCAGAGCCGCCTCATTATAGCTATTTTCTTCATGTACAAATACAGGATGGCACCACATCCAGATTGAGGAAAATATAATAATATGGAGCTTCTTTAGATGTCAACTAAAAGTGAGGTCCATTTTATCTTTTGTTCACTCTAGTAAAATAAAAAATAAAAAAGTCATAAGCACTGAATCCCTGCTGGAAATGGAAATAAAATAAACCTTCTTTATTATCGTTTTATATCAAGCTCTCCAGGCACTTTCTCGCAAAACAAACAAAAAGAACAGACAAGCCTCAAGTGATCATTCATGATGTAAAGTTTGAATTACACTGAAAACACACTTATTACAACATACTTTTACCCAAAAACAAACACATTCATGATAGCATAATCAAACAATTCTGCTCTTTTTAAAGGGAAATATGTGCAGTTCTATAATGTTACATGCATTTGCAGTTCTATACATATTTATATAATCACCAAGTTAAAGGCAAATCCTCTGTAGTCTTGTAGTCAGTACAGTCCAACCACATTCAGGTCTTTGGCTGACATAATTGTCTAGACTGTCTAAATGCAAGCAGATCACTGGCTGATGCATTCGCCTTTACTGTCTAAGTGGCATCAGATCATCGGCTGATACAGTCGTCTCTATACTACCCCAATGCTATCAGATTACTGTCTGATAGGAGTGGCTATGCTGAATGCCTAAGTGCAGTGGGATCATCGGCTGAAGTAGTCATCCAGGCGTCTCTTCTTGCTGGGGCTGTGGAGGAATGTCTTGCCCTTGGCTTGGAGCGGCACGCTCCCCGTGCTGGTGTCGTCCCAGTCGCTCGCCGCCTCCAGCAGAGCCGCCTCATCTTCGTCCCCGATCATGTCCTCCTCCGTAAAGGAGCGCTGGAACATCTCTGTGATGGTGCTCTGCTTGGGGTCCTAGTTTGCACAGACAGACAGACAGACACACACAGGCACACACTCCTCACTGTTATAAATCATAGATCAGAATTTCAATTCGATATAAAAAAAATAAATCATTAGAATTTTCTTAAAATACAAAAAATTAAATGTGTAATAAAAGTGTCTCAATGATGGTCAACAACAAACCAAAGCAGTTTTAACAAAACAACTCAATTTAAACTTTGTGGATTAAAGGGCATCTCTTTGAATCAGGTGCAAGAAATGAGTGTGAGAGAAAGAGATGGGTGAATGTGTGTCAGCATTTATGTGCAAGTGTGTGTGTGTGTGTGTGTGTGTGTGAAGACCTTGCTGTGGAAGCTGGCGCACTCAGCCTTGTCAGAAAGATTGGCCTCGGAGAGTCCCACCTGCTCCAGTACGTTCATCTTCTCCTGAATCATCGGCCTGAAGGGGAACACACACACACACACACACACACACACACACAAAGAGATTCAGCCACTCACATATATATATACTGAAAAATCTCTCTCTCTCTCACACACACACAGACAGATTCAGTCACTCACATATATGTATACAAACATTCACATCCACACACACAGCCCTCTCACATGCACACATACCGGTACACACACACACACACACACACACATCCACAAGGACACATAAGCACACAGTTGGCCACTCACGACCACACGCACACACACACACACAGAGGCACAAGCTCACACACACTTAAAGATGGAGAGGGTAACAATAGGTGCATTAGGGTAGCGTTGACTGAATGGGCCCTCGCTGCACTGGACAGATCCAGAGATGTTTTTAGAGTGCGCTCTCGCTCACTCACTCGCTCCACTCAATGCTTGATGCCTGGCCCAGAGCGCTGTTATCTTTGCACATCAGTGCAACCAACCAAAACACACAGGCCTGGGCCACACAGCAAAGCTCCGCTCAGCTCAGCTGACCTGACCTGCACGATCAGAGGGGTTGCTAGGGAAATTGGGTTCTCATTTGTGTGCTTGTGATTTCAATTCAGGACATGAAATACACACTCAAAAGAGGCACTTTGGAGAATATAGAATTGAGTTTTTTTTTTTTTTTGCGAAGCCAGAGTTCAACTCCTCTGCTCTTCTACTGCTTTTGAATAAACCAAATAAAAGAAGAAGTTTTAATTATGTTGTAGCTTGAATTTTAATTGCATATTTGTAAATCGCTTGGATAAAAGTGCCTGCTGAATGTAAACAAAACACTGAGGCAGTGTGGCGTGGCGTCTCACCAGAGATGGTCGTCCGCGGTGCCTTTGGCCACCAGGTAATGGATGTCCACATTACTGGTCTGCCCGATGCGGTGCACTCTGTCCTCAGCCTGGATCAGCACCTGTGGGGAGGTGGGGAGGTGGGGAGGAGAGAGACAGGGAGGGGGGCTCAGTCAGTCAGACAGACAGATACACAAACACAAATGGATTTTAAACAACAAAGCAACACACTTGCAAACATATATGCACGCACGTACACACACACACAAACACACTTTTAGCTGATTGGTGCATCACACACACGCCAACATACAGAAACGGAGACGGACAAATCTCATCTTCAGACGATTGATGCATCATATCACCACACACACACACACACAGCCGATTTGTGCCCAGATCAGTGTTTACTAAAGGGGTTAGGAGCAAGCTGCTTTGCAGACGACTGATGGCAGGAACCACAACGACAGAATGATTTGACCTCGGGGTTGTGGAAGAAAACGAGATTACGTCACCCGTTCCAGCTAAATGCAATCACATTTGGCCCGGAACATGTTTTATTTCCCGCCTTCAGCAGGGCATTATAGGGAAAAGCACTTCAGTGAAAAGGACACACCACTTGAAACTCAGTGAGCCACTGTGCTTTAAGGACATGGAGGGAGGAGGGGGGGGGTTAGAGGGAGAGACCACAACAAGGTGAAACCTTGAGACAGTCCTTGCTCGAAGGGGAGATGCATAAAAAAAAAAATAAATAAATAAATAAATAAAAAAAAACACTCTTACCAGATGGGTCAAACCACTACACTCAAAATTCTAAAGCAACATGCCCCTTGCTATACTAAACACCACCACAAAATACAACTAGAAGAACATTTAGCACTGTTCAGTTCTGTACTGAACTAAAGGGGGTTCAACAAGTGCTCAGAGAGTACACTTACTAAAACCTGACAAGTTTTTCTATAATGATAATTGTAAATTATATTTATTTATCTAAATCATGATTAAAATTGCGATTTTGGTCAATTTTTTGTATGCATAACAATCTTGATTGTTGTGATTATCTTGATAATCGTGATTATTGCTCAAACGATAAATGTACCATCAAAAACCGCAATCGTCCCTTGGCATGAGATACACTGTAGCCATCATAGGGCATGTGGTAGGGATGGTGGAGCATGCGGTATAGGCTACTGTAGTCATCATGGGGCATGAGGTATACTGTAGTGATCATGGAGCATGAGGTATAGGCTACTGTAGTCATCATGGGGCATGAGGTATACTGTAGGCATCAATGGGGTATGTGGGATCACTGAGCTGACTGATGAGTGAGTCTTTGCGGTTAAGAGATTTCCCCATGGTGTTTAATAAGTGATGTGACTTTGTCTCGTTATTCAGTTGGCTTTGAATGGACTCTAGAAGAGCTCAGCAAACACCAGAATGTGGACAAAGCGTGTACAGCCTGTGCATGTAAACACACACACACACACACACACACACACACACAGAAGGTGAAACACCATTCAGCAAACAATATGAACAACATTATTTACATATGAATGGATACTCAAGGGTTGCAGAAGCTCAACAACCACCACTTCCACAAGATTTTGGGAAACATCACCTTCTGCTGTGTGGAGCACAAGTCCGAGCCATGTACACACTCACACTCAGACACACACACACACACACACACACACACACACAGACAAACACACAGACAGACAAACACACACTCACCCCCGGGTTCCAAAAGAGCTCTGCAAACACGACCATATCTGCAGCATGGAGAGTGAGGCCCATGTTTGCAGCAGTGATGGAGAGCACGGCCACGCAGCTCTTCTCAGAGAACTGGAACCTCTCACACAGCTGCTGCCGCTCTGCCGATGGCGTAGAACCATCGATACGGATGTAATTTACACCCTGCACCAGGTAGAACAGGAGGAGAACATGTGAGAAACAAACATAAAAAAAAAATCCAGAGTTGAAAACAGAAACACAAAGAAAGGAAAGTAAAATCTTGGTTTTCAAATTTAGACCTGAAAAAAACGCAGATATTATAATAATACAATACATAATACTTTTTTAAAAATTAAAGAATTAAAAATAGTCATATTTGACATAAGTGAAATGCAATCGGGAAGACTGAGAAGCTTTCTCTTACCTTCTCCCCCAGCTCCCTGGTAATGCTGTCCAGCACCAGTTTGTGATGGGCAAAGACCAGGAACTTGTCTCGACCACACTCCAGCATGTCCATGATGTACTCCCTGGACAGAGACGCTCTTAGCTATGACTCACAGAGACTCACAGACAATCAGTACTGTTGTCATAAACAGTTTGATATGTTTTCCATTCGCCATTAAGAAAACCTCTTAGGGGAATTCACAAAGCATCAGTGTCATTGTTAGTCAAGCTGTCAAAACATTTTCGCATACTGCATGTGGCCCTTATCAAAACAAACCTACCTAGCTAGCTAGCTACAGTCTAGTCTAGTCTACTGTGCAAACCCTTGACAGAGTCTCGTGCTAAACACACAAAGAAAAGTGCTGTTTGTTTTGCGGGAAATAAACTCACATGATGGCGCGGATCTTGGCCTCAGCCGTGTGGTTGAAATAGACCAGCAGAGCTTCTTTCTCTTTCATCTTCTGAGGTTTCAAAGCACATGAAATAGGATATCAGTATCAGTATTATTATTATTTGATCTGTGTACACACAAACAAAACACACACACACACGACACACTCACAGACACACACACACTGTGGCTTGTTTGCCAAGACAGAAGCTGTGTGGCATGAATTATGCAAAAGGTAACAAAGACGTTCACTCTCACAACAATAAAGCACATGTTTACGAGGAAAAAAACAGATCTTGTACTAATGTTTCTGAAAATTAATGTGGGAATATTATTCCCCGTCTCAAATTCATATATTTTATTTATTTATTTCCAATCATGGGGCTTTTATAGGCTTTACTGGTAGAACTGAGGAGAGTTGATAGAGTGCGGATGAGAAAGGAGAGTGGACAGGTAGGAAGGGAATAGGAAGGCAGTGGGCCAGAGACAAGAGGGTGGATTTGAACCTGGGCCCCTGGAAACTCCTGAACCTGAATAGTGACATGAGCTCTGTGGCCAGTTGCACTATAACGCCCCCTATGTCTAGTAGGTCAGCCGTGTACAAATAAACATATAACATTACTTAAAGACATCTTTCTGTCATAAGGCACTGCCTATTTGCAGTAGTCTTATTTTCACAACTGATTACTTCAATCTGAGAGATTTAACCTTGGTCTGGATACCTAGCCATCATTTGTAACTTTTCTGTGGTGGAATCAACAAACATAGATTTAAACAGTTCTGTTGGTTTCTTGATTTCAGTTGTGGGTGTTAAGCCTGCATCCACTGTGTCACAGAATTCCTGTTTCCTCATTGGTTCCCTATCTCAGGCAGAATGAAATGAATTGCATATCCTGAGCTGCAGAGTAAATCCCACTCACTTGCAGACCAGACCAGGACAGGTTTTCCCAGGCCACTGAATCCTGCTTCCTACCAAGAGTGCAAGCACCTGCCCTCTATCTGACCTCTGACCTCTGTCAGCCCCACTGGTCCCCAGCCAACGTTCACTGTGGTGGTGATGGTGGTGGTGGCTTACATTATGGCCTCCATTGGCCAGGTCCTTGGCGGCGTTGGACAGCGCAGCTTTGGTGCGGGCGTTGATGCCGTCGGTGGTGACGATGACCACCTTGCGCTGCTTGGCGGGCAGCTGAGAGAGGACCTCGGTCTTGAGCCGCCGCAGCATCAGGCTCTCCGCCAGCAGCAGACGCAGCTCCGTCAGGTTGGACGACCCCGAGTAGTCCCAGCCCCACGCATGCTGAGATGGGATGGGTAGATAGACAGATAGACAGACAGAAAGATAGATGGGAAGATATATTACTTTATTCACCTTTGATTGTACCATGAGAGACTGGACAAGGAAGAAATATCGCCCATTCGCTCCACCTCAAGATAAATCTGTCAGAAACTAATAAATAAATAAACATAGTTATTCAGATATTAAAGTGATTTATCTATTTATTTATTCATTTATTCATTCATTAATATTACAGATTTTGTGGGTGTCTGATTGCTGGAGACGGGCCCTACCTGTTTAGCCCCACAGTAACGGACCCCAAAGTCGTGGAAGCGCGGGAAAAGTGTGGGGCGCACAGCCAGGATCTGGGTGTAGAGTTCTGAGGGGCGGGACATGGCAGGGGTCCCCGACAGCAGAATCACCCGCTTGGCCGCCTGTCGGAGCAGCATCCAATCAGGAAAGAGTGAATAAAACATCGACACTGAACTGGAACGTTAGGAATATTGGAATACTTAGCAAATCATAAGTCTTTGATATATCCGTGCATTATTAAATCATCACAAAATCTGAAGGCCGTGATAGTATTAGTGAGTGTCTTTGATGGCAAATCCTCGGAAAATAAAAAAGAAGTCATGACCTCACAGTTTGCTTTCCTTTAATCGCCGCGTTCTACTTCATCTCGATTCATTAGAGGTTGATGAGATCATGATGAAGTGGCCGACAGGGCAAAAACTACTTTTGCCACCAAACTTTGTCCTCCCCACCTCTGATGAATAGCAAACAGCACTTTGATTTGTTTCCAGACCGTAATTAGGGTATGCAAATAGCCATTTGAAAGATCAATTCTTTCTGCGAGCCTCTGTGGCAGAATGAGCGCTGGATCAGTTAAGCCATAAAACCCTATTTATAGCTTGCTCATAATGATTTAGCATTCATGGCTGACATCTAGCTTCAAGAGCTGTTAGAGGCTATAAGTAGGGAATATAAATCATATCATCAGAATAATTCACCTCACCGGGGGCTCGGAGCCATCATGGATCACTAAAGGTCAAAGTAACGACACTGGCACTAACAACATCGAGTCGTTTGGTATTGACCCAGACCTACTTTATCTCCTGCCTCCAAGATAAATGGCTTACTCTGCCACCCTGGAAGACATGATGGAGAGATAGGGGGAGAGAGAGAGAGAGAGAGAGAGAGAGAGAGAGAGAGAGAGAGAGAGAGAGAGAGAGAGAGAGAGAGAGAGAGAGAGAGAGAGAGAGAGAGAGAGAGAGAGAGAGAGAGAAAGAAAGAAAGAAAGAAAGAAAGAAAGAAAGAAAGAGAGAGAGAGAGAGAGAGAGAGAGAGAGAGAGAGTCCATGCTGGAGGAAGAGAAAGAGGGGTGAGCCCAAGAGAGAGTGAGGGATGGATGGAGAGACAGATGGAGGAGGAAAGGATGAAGATGGACAGATCAGGCGTGACGGCCCTGGAGGTGTGTAAGGACCTTGCCCCAGGGGTTTCAGGGAGCAGAGGAGCATGTTTGCAAGCAAGTTGAGGGCTTAGCCCTTGGAAGGTTCATCTGACTGTGAGCCTCTCTCTCTCTCTCTCTCTCTCTGTCTCTCTCTTCTGTTTCCACCTACACAGATTAACAACATTAACTGTGTGTTCTTGCCTCCTCTCTCTCTCTGCACAGTGCACATACGGACGTTCCGCACATGCCAACTTACATTCCAATGGAAATGAAGCAACTGAGAAAGCCCAGTTTTCAACAAGGCTTAAGGTTGATATGCATCCCATAATTGCAGGTCTGTGGTTTAGGGTTGGGGTTAGTAAGGGCTGAGAGTATGGGAGAGAGGAGATGCAGTACCTTCAACAGTGGGAGAGCAGCTCGACAGCGAGCGGTCTTCATGTTCTTCAAGAAGTGCGACTCATCCTATGGATGAAACAAAAAGGACATACATTTAATCACACACAGAGATTCTCTACACAAGATGCTTTGCAATAAAGACTTCAATTCTCACAACATTAAATGCCACAGTGCAATACTACTTCAACTATTTCAAATCACTGAAGTTCAAATCAATGCAGTTGTAGAAGAGTTTAGAACACTGCAGTTCTAGAGGCAGAGGTTAGAACAGTTCTAGAGGCAAAAGATAGAACACTGTAGTTTACAGGCAGAGGTTAGAATAGTTCTAGAGGTGGGGGTTGGAACACTGCAGTTCTAGAGGCAATAATTAGAACGCTGCAGTTTAAGAGGCAAGGGTTAGAACAGTTCTTGAGGCAGAAGTTGGAATGTTGCAGTGCTAGAGGCAGAGGTTAAAACACTGCAATTCTAGAAGTGAAGAGAGGCTCATGTTTGAAGAAGAGAAGAGAAGAGAAGAGAAGAGAAGAGAAGAGAAGAGAAGAGAAGAGAAGAGAAGAGAAGAGAAGAGAAGAGAAGAGAAGAGAAGAGAGAAGAGAAGAGAAGAGAAGAGAAGAGAAGAGAGGAGAAGAGAAGAGGCAGAGCTGTGAGGAGCAGCGAGTCTCATGTTTGCCTTGTTTGCTGTATCAGGCAGCAGACTGATGCGCTATACTGACAGACTAGTCAGGAAGTGGAGAACACACACTTGCCATCCCTCTCCCTTTCGCTTCCACGCACTCACTCTCTCTCTCTCACACACACAGACACACACACACACACACACACACACACACACACACACACTCGCAGATGCATGCACACACACATACACAGAGAGACATTTGACAGGTCGTGGTGTGACTCACCATGTACAAGAACACACACACACGTACGCACACACACACACACACACACACACACACGGCGATGACAGGGTGGGTCAGTGACCTGTCTCTCAACATGAATAGCACTTTGAAAAGGGCATGAACACTAACACACACTGTCGTATTTGGAATTATACAGACATGAACATGCATTCATTAGGCAGATGTATGAGATGTGTGAGGGGGAGTGTGTGTGTGTGTGTGTGTGTGTGTGTGTGTGTGTGTGTGTTTGTGTGTGTGTCCAAGTCTATGGATGTCATCACACAAGTCTCTTGTCAGAAAGTGGCCATTTACTCTCCATAAAAAATCTCTCGTATACATAGGCTGCAGGTTGTCCATGTCAGTTGTTGACTAGTAAACATGTATAATAACATGACAGGACTGGTGACAGGTTTTTTATTTTATTTAATTCATTTATTTTTCATTTATTTATTTATTTATTGGGGGGGGGGGGCATTTATCTTTAGATGGTAGACATGTTCATTGTAATACAATGTATCTGTAAGCAACTCATGTCACCCTATTAGTGGTAAACATTTGTGTGAACCAAAGCGAGTGAAATACGCAGAGTGAGTGTGTATGCATATTAATGCATGTGTTCTATACGTACAGTACAGTACATATACAGGATCAGTATGTGTGTGGATTTGTGTAAGTATGCATTCTGGTGTTTGTGTGTATTTTTCTGCATAGTTAGTCTATGCCAATGCAGGATGAGTCTTTGTGCACATTTGTGTAGGCGAGTGGGATTCATGCTGGTGCGGGCGTGTGTGTGTGTGTGTGCGCATGTGTGCGTGCGTGTGTGTGTGTTGCCCTGCCTCTGACCATGATGAGCACGTTGAAAGGCTCTGCGGGCTTCTGCTTGTCCACTTTGCTCAGGAGGTCGTAGCTGACGATGTTGACCAGGCCCCCACGCAGGCTGTCCCTCCCCTTCACCACCACATTCACACTCTCAGCCCCCACCGACGGCAGCCAGCGCCGGAAGGCCTGCAGGGAGGGGAGGAGAGAGAGGGAGGGAGGGAGGGAGAGAGAGAGAGAGAGAGAGAGAGAGAGAGAGAGAGAGAGAGAGAGAGAGAGAGACGAGAGGAGAGGAAGAGAGGAAAGAGAGGAGAGGAAGAGGATGGAAAGAGAGAGAGAGGGAGGGAGAAAGGGAGGGGGGGTGTGGTGATGTGGAGGAAGAGAAAGAAAGATGAAGAGTGAAAGAAGGGGAGGAGAGATGAGCGAAGTACAAGAAGATAGAAAGAGCAAGAGGGAAAAGAGAGGACAAGAAAAGGAAGAGAGAGAGAGAGAGAGAGAGAGAGAAGAGGAGGGAAAATGAGAGAAGGATACAAAGAAAAAGAGAGGGAGAAAAGGGGAGGGAGACAGAGAGAAAGAGGGATATATATTAAGAACAGAACACAACCATAACAGTAAAAGCATCAGAGAGAAATACAGAG
>JAODXP020000016.1:17071650-17086650 GCA_027497455.2 Sardinella longiceps | reverse complement strand
TAACAACAATAAGCAACCTTGTAGATCTACTTTCAACTGAAAGTAGTACCCAAACCGAACAGGTTAGCTTCTTTTAAATTTGAGTTGCATATTTCTTTTACGTTTTATACGCTTCTTCAAATATACGAGAGATAGATAGATAGATACGGGAGATAAGCGGGATAACGACCTCCGAGGTGTCCAGTTATTCATTTATAATTGTCGAGGCGGAATAACTCCGTCTCGCGCTGCGCGCGTCGCCGGAGTTCTAGATTCCGCCTCGACAATTATAAATGAATAACTGGACACCTCGTCGGCCGTTATCCCTTACATAGATATATATATGGGCAATTCCACGAAAAAGTAAACCTCACCTTAAAACTTCAAGTCTCATCTACACGGACATACAAATTTTTTAAGAAAACTTCCAATACAAAAAAGTATTGCCTCGATGTAAATAATCATCTGAGCAAGTTTCGAAAGGATATCTATTTGTTAAATTTTTTACCCTATTCAGCCATAATGTAAGTCTATGGAGGGGCTTATAATGGGCATAAGTGGGTGATAAAACACACAAAGCTGCAATGCTATCAGTTATTTTTTATTGTTTTATTACTATTTCTGTCGTTATAGGTTAAAATCCACCATTCACAATTGTTTTGTATCGTTTTGGAAGGTTTTTCCAGGCGTCACGTCCATAACGTCACATCCATAACGCCATTTCTCCCAATGAAAACCAACTTTTTTACATTTAAATTTGAAATTAAGTCTTTCTCTGTCTTTACTGAGGTGTCCTCTTTGGTGTGAATGTAGTAATATTTACATTTCTGTAGAAATTTCACACACTACACAGCAAAAACTACTCTCTCTCAAAAGTTTGTCCGTTTTTCGTCACGTCCATAACGCAAATTGAAAGGCTCATATTCTTATAATGTAAATCATGATATTAATTTTTTTTGTTTGCCTATATTCAGCCATGGAGTTTGCATAAGAATATGAACAAAATTGTGAAATACTGCTAGGTTTGCGGAGGTTATGTGGCATTTTGTTCATCAATAATGCATGAAAATGTCACGTCCATAACGCTGGAATTGCCCATATATATATATATGGTGAAACAGATGTATGATACAACAGATAAAGGATTGATGATTTCTTTTTTCTCCCAAAAGAGAGAAGTTTGTCCATACCTACCACATTGTGCATGAGCATTCTGCATTCTGCTAGGCCTACAGCACAGCAGACAGATGAAACTCCATGCTTCCACAGTTCCAGCCATTATTAATGTAATTCAATCAGATGCCATTACCGGCCCATTCAGCTCAGACTATTAAACCCATTAATTAGTCTAGTCCTGTCCTTACCAACCCTCAGTATGGAGCTCAGCTTATGGCTCTGTTTGCATTGTATTTTTCTTGTTTGTTTGTTTGTTTTTTAAGATTTATGTTAAGGATTTTTGCCATTAATTGATAGGACAGTGCAGAGAATGACAGGAAATGAGCGGGAGAGAGAGAGAGAGAGACGGGAAAGGACCGACAAAGGGCCGGGAAAGGACCGGCCCCCGAACACGGATCCCCGGACCCATGCTATGACACTCCAGCCCACTGAGCAGCCCCCGGCCACATGTAGCTAACACGGGACATTAGAAATCTGACTCCAGTCTGATCCAAGCAATCAGGGGTGAGTTCAATTGATGCGTCGGTTTGCTATGGTTTCCTAATTGGTTGCAGCTTAACGCACCACTTTGCAACACGCTTCTGAGGAAGTTTACTTCTGTTTCGTGGGTATGAAAAGTCACCCTTTCAGCACTGATACGCATCAAAAAATCCACTGCATTAAAAAGTAAGTTAGCACAGCAGCCCCATTCAATTTGAACGATAAGAGTGAAAAGTCCAAAAGAAAGTAAAACTCCTATTCTTGTGCATTTAATCAGGCTTGGATGAAAAAACACAAAACAAAATCTCAGCTGCGCCTGCACAAGCAACAAAGGGCTCAACCCAATTTAATTAACCGTCTTGCTACGTTTCATGTTTCTTTCACTCGACCCAGGCATCTCTATCAGCTAATCTAAATTCAGATTAAAAATAAATAAATAATAATAATAAAAAAAAAAAACTACAGAGATCAAGGTCATCCAATCAAAATACAGGTACAAACCTACAGCAGCCACTTTTACTGCCATTCCTACTTAAGTTCAGTAAAATTATGCATATGTCTCACAAAAAACAACATGCAACCTTGAAGGGAAACTATTTCATTCTGAGAAAAACAAGATATCTTGAAGACGAGACAACTTATACTTATACCTTGTCTCCACCTTGTCTAATATTTCCTTACACCAGGCCATCTTGTTACCCATACACTGACACTTTTGCCATCAAATCCAAACTCTGATCAAAACCTGCTGAGAATGAAATTAACCAATCAGAACACGGGTAAGAAGCACCTACCTGACGCCCACTCTCTGGAAGGGCATGAGGTTCTTAGCGAGTGTGGCATCCACGTCCGACAGGTCTGCATCCGGGACATCAATGGCCCCTGCCTCCCCGGACACAGTCTTCTCAAACTGGGCAGAGAAGGTCTGGACCACGGCCCTGGGCAAGGGCTCCACCTCTACTGAGGAGATGCCACTCAACCTCTCCACTGCAAAGAAAACAATACAAACTATTGAGTATGCGAGTAAGCAACATTGGTAAAGCAGTCAATAAATAAATGGGCAAATAATAAAATACATAAATGTGTATATCTACAAAAAAAATGTACTTACTGTATAATAAATATACTTAAACTGTACAGTATACAGTATATATGTAACATGTAAAGGTTAAAAGCCACATCAACGTGTTAGCTGAGCTTTATAAAAAATTATACATGGGGACTTATAAGATGAAAAAACAATTGTGGGAGAATGAAGGAACTGAGAGAGAACAAATGACTATTAATGCATGAAAAAAAAAATCACAGAGTAAGCAATAATGCATGTTAGTGAAGAGGAATGACTAAGTGCACTTCTGATGGCAATCACCCCCCTGCTGAGATCTGTATTTGCCTCACAGTTTAGTGCTTCAGCTGACTGCGCTTTAATAAATAAATGAAACACAGCAATTAGACTTGAGAGGGGAAACAGGTGGAGCCCTGATGGAGAGAAGAGTCTCTCTGTTCCCCAAAATGAGCAGCACGCCGTTTATTGTCCCGCTGAAAATAAATGCCTTTGCTCTACTCTAAGTCACAGTGGCAGGCAGGCAGGCAGGCAGGCGCTGGATAATAGAGTCTGCTAAATGACGCGGCGCAGGCCGGGGAGACTCGTGGTGAAATCACAGCAGCAGCAGCAGTGTTGTGGGGGCGACATATGGAGGAGCGAGGATTACGGTCTTGGAAAGCGGCGAGAAGCACGCCAGACGAGACGATATGAGATGAGACGACAGTCATCATATTCATAAAGCACCTCGGCTCGCTCCGATGAGAGGCTTAGATAAGAGAGCGTTTTCCCAGCAGCACTTGTATAGTACAGTACAGTAAGCACTCATACTCACTGAGTTTCCCGTAATCCTCCAGCAGAAAACTCCATTTCCTGCTCTTCATGTCTAAAAGAAAAGTATTGAGTCAGTAAGGATAGTCATCATGTAACAGCAACAAGCATTCTATTCAATAACCACAAAAACAATGAACTAATACTGTACATGTATACGATTACATAAACAATACAAACAATACATTCCACACTCACACATAATATTTCTTAATGAATACAAATGACTGTTTTCTTATTATCTACAAATGAAAGTTTTTCCGTTAATGATGATTTTATACTTTTATCCTTTTTCTATTGTACACCCAAATACCCAATCTTGACTGCCCTGTTGTCCTCTCTCACCGTAGTTCTTGGAGGGCATTTGTTTGAAGGCCCCGATGACATCGGCCTGGTAGGGCACCTCCACCTCGAAGCGGGAGCGACTGGTGAGGAAACACTGTCCGTGAACACTGGCGCCGGGCTTCTGCCAGCCTTGACACAGCTTCATGAGGGCCGAGAGTGCGGCCGCATCCCGCGCACGGCTGGTCGCCACGGCAACATCCAGACCCTCCATCCCCTCCAGGGGTTTCAGGGCCACTGATGGGATACCGGCAACTTCCGCCACTGCGGGAAGAGAAAGAAGCGAACAAAGGAGCCTTTGAGACTTCTGAACATGGGCAGTGTGCTCAACAGAGATTGCAAATCATAAGCTATGATAGAGTAGAATGCTTTATTATCATGTCTGGCATGAAAATTGTCTTTGGTCTCACTGAGTGATTAGGACGCATGAAACACTATGACATTCATATACATTGGCACATAAACAGCTTTAGTGTACCAAAATAAATCTAGTGAAAAGGTCATATCTCTGCTTAATATTACATGTACATTTATTACAACAATTGGTCCAAAAAAAGACCAAAAGTACATTGCAACATCATGAAAAGTTTGAACTTTTGTCATGGAGAATCATTTTGATATGTTTGTACAGGCTGGAGAAGGCTACTTGCGGGGGCACCCAGCTAGATGTTAGTGGCCAAAATGCTGTTTTAAACCATAGATAAAGCAAAATAGCCCCACACTTTTTTGATAGTGTAATGACAGTTCCAACATTTAAATCCAGGCATTGAAAACTTAGTAACTGTACAGATAGCTACTTACCACCTAGCTGGGTCTCCCCGGAAACTACTGTACAACTAGTAAGTGGACTTCTCCGGCCTGCATAAACGCATCAAAATTCTGCACCCCGGCAAATGTTTCAACTTTTTATGATTTTGCAATGTACTTTCAGTCCTTATCATATCAGATTTCACCTTTAAGTCTAAAAAAGTGCCTAACTCTAGTCTATGCTTTTCAGTCTGCCCTAAGCATTTTTTTTGGCTTTCAGCACCTGGCAGAATAGCACCCTATATGAACACCAAAATATTCACATGAGAGTCACTATAAGAGCTTTGACTGTATTCTGCTGGAAAGCTCGTCTCTGCTATAACTGAACATCCCTCAAGTCCTTAAGGTTCTATCCAAGTCCATGACTGCCCCCATTGACCTTTCTAATGAGAATAATGAGGGTAAACTACATGTATATGTATCATATAAAGAATGCAGAAGTGAAGAAGTAGTCTTGGAACCATGTTAAATGTATGTTTAAATTTGACTTTACTCAGTTGGCCGTAGTCTTCCAGACTGAAGTTCCACATCTTTGTTGCTGGATCTAAAGAGGAAAGATGGTAGAGGCTAGAGGTTAGCAATGAAGTGTCACACAAATACAAATATTACTTTTCTACATATCTAAATATCAATGTTTTTTTTTTAATGTTTGCTTTTGCAATTTCTTGACTGCCATTTTTTTAAGGATGAATTAATCAATTTCTTTCCTTTTGAAATTCAATATTTTTCAGGGCAGTAAATGGTCTGCCACTTGCGCTGTGACAAACTATAATGTATACAGTACATTACTGTATGGCCTAAGAATACAATGTTAAAGGATACTGACATTGTCCATTTCATATAATTGTTGATCCATCATTAGGACTACCACAACAGCATGAGCGTAATCACATGTACTCACCGTAGTTCCGAGAGGGTGTGTTCTTGAACACAGAAATGAGCTCTGCATGATAGCTGACCTCCACCCTGAAACGCTCTGCGCTGTGGGAAACACATCTCCCTCGCACTGAAATAGCAGGCTTTTTCGCCAGTGGCCCACTCGTGGAATCTGGGGGTTTGGGTGGCTGTTTCTCAGCAGAAGAATAAGTAGTGGCCGGTGTGGTAACGGCAGCAGGTGGTGGTGGTGGTGTCTGGCGAGGCCCTGAGCTGTAGAAACTTCCGGTCTTGTAGCCAGGTCCAGATACACCTGGGGTGCCATCACCTAGCTTGGCCTGTTGAGGCGGTCTGGTGTTTGACGAGTTTGCAGATTGTGGTGGTTTGAAGCTTGAAATGTTGGCATTCTGTGTTGGAGGTTTGAAGCTTGAAGTATTTGCATTCTGTGTTGGAGGTTTGAAGCTTGAAGTATTTGCATTCTGAGTTGGAGGTTTAAAGCTGGAAGTATTGGCAGACTGAGGCAGTTTAAAGTTTGAAGTGTCTGTAGACTGAGGTGACCTGAAGTTCGAGGTGTTTGATGAATGATGTGGTGGTTTGAAGCCTAAATTGTTTGTTGACTGTGGGGGTGTGGAGACACTGTTTGATTGCGGAGGTTTGAAGACAGAAGTGTGTGCAGGATGAGATACTGTCCTCTGGTGAGTAACTGTTGCCTTTTGAAGGGGAAGAGGGTCTATCAATTTAGCCTGAGGGAAGAAACAAACAATTCCACTAAGCTGGAGTTGCTGGAAAACAGCAAGTTTTCACACAACACTAACGTTAAGTCAATGGGCTGGTCATATTCCCTTCCAGTAACTACTCTGGTATGTACAATTCAAGCTAATAAATTATGTACGATTATTAAAACATGTTTTAAGAGATTCATGGAACTGAATGACATAAATGCGCTTTTCCACAAGATACCTGTTTGCTGTCAGTAGCCAGGCCAGGTTGACACGTCTCTTTCGTCCGGAAACTCACTGCATTTGACGACCCGGCTGTTGTTAATGGAATAGAGCTGCCAGACGGAGGCCGAGCGGCAAAATGAACAGAATTTGGTTTACTGCCAGCGTTGACGTTGTTGCTTTGTACAGTATTCTGCTGACGAGTCTCTTGAGCCAATCTTTCTGCTCTCCGTGCCAATGCTCGCTGTCTATTTTCTTCTATCTTTCGCTGTTGCTCAGCCGTCAACGTAGACATATTTACAGGATGATCATACGTAGCAAAGTATTTTTCCAGATAGTCGTGGAACTAGTATCTAATTGTGGTTGGTTCAAATAATTAACGTTACCGTTTCACCAGGTGTATCATGGTGTACCAATCAAATGACACAACATTAACGTTAGGCAACGGATAGCTAAAGATGGCTAACCTTACTGACCGTACTGTGAGTCAATGCAATCTAAACGTACAGATACGTAAATACATTAGTGACTAATTCAATGCCTAAATAAGCATTTCTATAAGCAAAAGAGCCCTATCAAGTGAACATCAACTGTTTGTTTTTAGCGCACTAGCATTAACAGCTAACGTTAGCTAGACATGCAGACTTTGTAAACCAGCACATGACAAATGTAAAAGTTGACGTTAGTTACAGACAGACGTCATCCATTACAATATGCTGAAATAAAATTCTTAATCTTTTTGGCCAGAAATGTGTCAATACAAATCGATAAGGCCCCGGCTAAAACTTACGACTCACGACACTTGCTTGCTAACTAGTTAAAGATCTTTGGTTGAACTATCGCGGGTTATACAAAACGGATATGACGCCACATCACAACAAACCAGAAAGAAGGACGGACGTGCGAGTCTTCCAATGCAAGCACAGAGCGATTTCAGGGTTCGACAGTTTGAAGTAGAATGACAGCAGATTTTGTGATTGCCTGTAGTCGTTAAACATTTTCCACTGCGGTATACACTTAAAAAGTTCATTTTAAGCGAACAGTAGTTTGACTGTGGCCATTGACCCCTTGCCAATTTCTCATGACACTGCGTCAGTGTGCAGGTTTGAAGTGATTTTCAGCTTTCTTGCCAACCTAACTGGCTACCTGCTCTGTCGTGCAAGTGAAAAACCTAATTATTATTAACAATTAACCTTAAAAGTAAATTGAAGATAAAATTTAAACCTTGGGCATATGAGTTCTCATTCAACCCCAAGAAGACGATTTATGTGCGTAGATCGTTTCATTGTAGATAGCCTAACAAGTTTGAACAGTGGTGAGATTTGATGGATGTAGTCTATTGACAGTGACATTTACCAAAAAGAGGGCTAATCAAAAAAAAAGTCTACCAAATCGCGCGGTCTTGTTTGACCCCCTTCCCGCATCAGCTTCCCTCCATGTGGTATGACGTGCTTGGGAGCTGTCCCAGGAATCATGGTGCTGAAGCTGCCGCATCCTCCGGTACCCAATAAGCGCAGAGCATTCGCCACCACAGGTTCCACGCCGTTATTCCAGACACGGGGACAGTTTCTGTGGGTCTTTGGACACGAACCTACGGGTAGCACACACCTCGCTGCTGCATCGCCCTTATGTGACATCGATTCCAGGATTTTAATTGCTACTAAAATGCACCCTACGGGGATCCTGGACCAGCGCCAACGAGCAAGGTTTTGATTTGACTCTCACCTGGAGTCGTCTCCTAAAAATCGTGATTCTGGAAGATAAAGTAGTCTACACGACGTGAACAAAGCAGGAGGTAGCCATCCACAAGGAGTTAGGCTAATTGATGAAGACATTTACAACTTACTCTGAAGGTTTTTGCTGAAGTAGTCGACAGGGGGCCGGGAAACTGATTTGTTTTCAATCTTGGGATATTATTGCGTGTCTTCTGAAATCCCCTTAGGCTAACTGTTGCGATCGACTTACTTGCACAAGAAATAGCCTACAATGAAGATATCATTTGCCGATTAATGGAACGTTAGGCACAGTATACGGACATCTACTGTGCTGAAAGATCAGTGAAGATCTGTGAGATCAGTGTTTTTTTCGTTTGATTGTTTGTGAACCTTTATTCACCATCGACATGGATGCCAATTATGCTCTATTTAGGAAATTCAATTAGAAGCCACACGCTCTATCCAAATCTGCGCTGATATAATCGGACCTCGAACCCAGGCTTTGGAGCGCTTGTTTGATTTTTCCCACATCTTTTTTTGAACCACTTATGCCCTCTTGTGCATGTTTACCCAATTCCCAGTTTATCCATCCTCTACATGTTCTACAAGCCATACAAGGAGTTGGTGTATTCCGGTTGTTCTGATGTTTCAACACCATGTTACCCCAAACATCTTCTGCAACTCAATCTACCCGTGCCAACCTACAGTGTAACCATCAGACGGAATTATTTCGTTGTAATATGAGCAGTTCTCTTCTCTGGCTTTTAACAACTTTATTTCATTTGTGTGCCCGTGAAATCTGCACATGTTGTTAGTCCCCGGCGTCGCTGCATGGTGCTGGACATTGTTTAGTCTCCATCTGATGCTACGCAGCGCCGGTATGCTGAAGAGCCGCTGTTGCGTTTTGTTCAGTGACCTGAAGGTTCTTCTTTTCAGGCCACCACCGCCGTCGGCACCGCCACCCACACTCAACCCCATGATTGGACAAACGCCGGAGCGCCGTGAGAGCGGAGGCAACTCGCATGTCAATAACAACACGTTAATACGAGTCAATCAGGCGGGCCCGTGGAATACCCCGCAGCTAGAGGGGGCTGCGGGAACAGAGGGGGTCCGAGAAGCCCCGGTTTGGACAGAGGCTGTAGCGGAGACACCTACGGAGGCGTTTCATTTCAGGGACTCCCCTGACGACTTCCCCAAGCGGGAGGAACGGTTCTCCCTCATCAGCTGCACGAGCGGCATCAGAACTCCGGTGTGCAGGATATGTTTTCAGGGACCGGAGCAGGTATGGGAATTGGAATGTGTGACGTACACCCAACCCTCTAAATGCTTTAAGGGGAAAGGTTGTCGTGAGCATTTCTGGGAAACATTGTTCCCATAAATGCGAAACGCAAGCATGCTTCGCATCATTTGTTGGATCAGGTAACGTTCTCCGTGACAAGTGTTAGTTTTCACGGATTGTAGTTAGTGCAGCATGATTTTGGGAATTTCTTGTCTCTTCAGTTGTATTGTTGCAGCTATAAAGTTAAGATTGCTTGTCGCTTGTCCACATATAACTTACCTGATCGCAGTGTACCAAGATTCATTCCTTTCTTTCAAAAAGAAAGCATGAACTGAATATCAACGAGATGTCACTTTGTCATTCACAGACAGACCAAGATGCATAATTTGGTCCTTGAGATGTACTCATAGAGCACATGGTAGCCAACACATGAATAGAGAAACAAGTAGAGCTTTTCAGTATATCAATTCAACCCATCGAAGCTTAATGCCCTACAATAGGAACAGGTCCCCAGGAGTCTTTTAAAGGAGCAATTACATGCATGGGGAGGTCAAGAGAGACTTGCCAGTGTCTGCATTCTGTGTATATTTAAGTTATTGCTGAGGCCAGATCTTATTTTCAGTTCTTAAGGCCATTCTTTCCATTCTGAATTTGTTGAATAGACTGCTAGTGGCTTTAGAAAATGTGCAGTACAGTCCTGCAGGTTTGAATACAAATACAATGTCCATTATTTCAACTGAAAATGCAAATGAATGAGACCTAACCTTAATTCTGTATGCATGTGTCAAATATGGCATAGGGAACATTTCTCCAAACATTCACTCTCTCTCCCTCTCTCTCTCTCACACACACACACACACACACACACACACACACACACATATTTCTCACACATTATGTGTATGTTTGTAATGGTTGCCGGCTGGTCAATGGCTGTGCAGTATGTACATTATTAAATCTCCCTTAAACACCTGAGTAAGAGTAACTAGCACCCTTGGCTTTTAACTCCAGTGCTGGTGCACTCAACTCCAAGTCTGTGGCACTGCACGTTGCGAGTTGCGTTGGACGATGCAGGTTACACACACACACACACACACATTATGTACACACACGCGCATACACACACCCTTAGGATTATGCAACTTCCCCAAGCCATCTGCACTTGCTGCAATAAATTACTCCCACCTCTCCAAGAAGAGGTCAATGAGTCTACATCTATTTACATTTATGCATTTAGCAGACGCCTTTATCCAAAGCAACCTACATTTTGTCAACTATTAATTATTTCAGGTCCAACCTCCCCTAGAGCAACTTAGCGTTAAGTGCTTTGCCCAAGGGCACAATGGTGGCACCCGGGATTCAGACCCACACTACTAGTCCAGTTAACACGATTCTATAACCTCTATGCTATACCACTGCCCATTTGCAGCCCAAATACAACCCCCACCCCTTCCAGCACACACACACAAACACACACCTTGTGTCACTTCCTTCCCCGTTCAATTTCAGCACAACCCCCATAGACTCTTATGCAGGCCCGTTTCAAGGTACTTAGGGGGCCCAGGACAAACAGGACGTGGGGGCCCTTCACTCCCCGTAAATACTTACATGAACCACATTGTTATAAAAAAAACACCATCAATATAATTATTTGTATTTACAGTTGTCTAACTCCAATTTAAAGTCATTTTTTGTTGAAAAACACCACCAACTTAACTACTAAAATGATTAAACAGTCAATCTTGGGGCCCCTTTCAGCCTGGGGCCCCAGGCAATTGGCTAGTTTGCCTGCCTTGTTGCAACAGCCCTGACCCCATAGACTCTCATGGGTGTCATGTGGCCCACTGTTGTCTCTGCGTGGGACACTAGCGTAGCGAGTCTGTGGCACTTACTGTAGGCGTGAGCACCATTGGAGTCACTGTTCACTTTAATCCACTCAGACACATCACGTTTAGACCCTGATAAGCACTCTCTGCGGAGCTGTCAGCCAAAGACAGGGAGGGAGGAATACAGAGAGAGAGAGAGAGAGCGTGTGCTGTCTCAGTGGAGACTGTGCACCAATCATCTATTTATTTATTTCATTTTATTTTTTTTTCATGGTTGTGTTCTCCAATTATGAAATTGTAACTTGGGGGCCTTGTTGTTGTAAAAAGGCAGAAATTGCTGCACCAGCAATGAATACCAATGTGCCGGTGGTACAGATACCCTGAATCATACACCTCCCATCTCAGGAAGCCTTGGATATAATTGTGTTTTTTTATGGTTGCCTCACTATCTATTGCACAGAGAGTTGTTTTGCTTTTTAGTTTACTTGTTATTGTCTCAATACATTTCTCACAGTGAAATAACAGGAAAGCAGGAACATCTAAAGGAAACTTGAGGTGTAGAATGAGTAGAGTGTCCCTTGTGAGTTGACGTTTACTTTGATTCGCCTCTGCCGTGCTTGTAGTCGCTTTTCTTCCTCTTTTGTCTCTCCCTTTCCTTTTCTCTCTCTCTCTCTCTCTCTCTCCCTCTCTCTCTCTCTCTCTCTCTCTCTCTCTCTCTCTCTCTCTCTCTCTGTCTGTTCAGTGGGCCTGATGTGACAGTTGGGGATGGCAAGCCTGTCCCTCCCAGCCGGGCTCCCCAGTGAGTTATATAGGCATTGGAGCTCCACACAGGCAGGCAGGCAGGCAACACTCAGCCCTTCACTCACAGAGGCTCCTTCTCCCTCTCCTGCTCCATCTCCATCTCAACTTGGTTTCATTAATAAAATTTCCCAGCCTTCTCTTTGATCTCCCTCAGCTTGCAGAGGTGCCTAGTGACAGGTCGATCAGCCTCCCTCCCTCCCTCTCTCTTTCCCTCTCTCTTGACTCTCTCCTCTCTCTCTCTCTCTCTCTCTCTCTCTCTCTCTCTCTCTCTCTCTCTCTGTCACTCCCTCACTCTGTCTCTCTTCTCCCTCTTCAACACACAAATACAAACCGCTTTCTTACAGTGATATTAAGGCATCGTCATGGGCTAGGGCTATAGTGACTGTGTGGGTTGAAACCCTTTCCATCGTAGCCAAAACTTTAAGTGCACCAGCCTTGCGCATCATTGCTGTCATCCCAATCAGAGACAAAGGCCTCCAGGGCATAGACACACTCAAGTGGGATTCTCATTGGCAACAGAGGGAAGGTTTTAGTATTTTTAGTGGAGGGGTACTGACTGACACTGATTAGTCTCATAGGGTTATTTATTTATGTTGTGTATTTTTACGTACATAACATGTACAGTGGATGGGAACAACAGAGCCCCTTATGTGGGCTTTCCTTTATTCCTTTCTTTCTTTCTTTCTTTTTTTCTTTCTTTCTGACAAAGCTTGACTGGGCTGGAAACGTTAGTTTTTTTCTTTTCTGAACTTGGATTGTGTGTTCAGTGATTGAGGTGACATCTAGAACTACCTTAAATGAAAGTGTGCTGTGGGTTGCCATGAGTTGTCAGTTTGAGTTCTACTCAGTATTCTTGAATCCAACCTACAGTAATTCTGTGTGTGGATCTATTTGAGTTTTCTACTCAGAATCACTGTGTGACTCTTGAGAACCCTGAAGTGGCTTGTCTTCCCAGTTCAGTCCACAACTGTTGCTTTTCCCCCTGTCTGAGCTGAGGGTGTGATTATGGGCATGCTTACTCAGCCTTGGGGGCACCAGGAGATGCACTGTATCTGTGAACAGTTTATTGTCATGTCCTGGAGTTTTCTTCTTTCTTTTTTTTAGTGTGTGTGTGTGTATGTGTGTGTGTGCGTGTGTGTGTGTATGGGAGATCTCTGTGGATGTCTTTTGTTTTGTGCAGCAGACAGCCGGCGAAGACGGAGTCCTCTTGTATTATTTATCGAGCTGTAATGGATCCAGATCATCTTTCTGCTCGCTGCACTGGGTTAGCCTCGCACGCTCAACTCCCACATTCAGCAGCATAGGGTTACGGGATGAATTTGATCCACCAATTTACTGCAAAATGTCACAGAGTCCCCCTTGCAACTGGCAGCAATTTTATTTTTTTTGTTCTCCTCTCTCTCTCTATCTATCTCTCTCTCTCTTTCTTTCTTTCTCTTTCTGTCTCTCTCTAAACAAACTCGCCATTTTAGAGTGTGTCTACGGAAGTGACTCATGCATCTGAGGTCCTTTCGGGGTGATGGAGCAGAGAGGGACGGTTGGGATTCATGTGTAAATCCTGTTACATGCTTCACTGTCAATCTGTATGCGCTCCGACAGGCACCTCAGCGCCGCTGACTAAGAAAAAGGTGACTGAGGCTGCCTGTCTGTCACAGAGGCTAACAGCTAGCGGATTAGGACCTAAGTAGTGAGATCAAGACTTAAGACCAGTGCTCAGCATGGGAGGACATCACTTTATTTGCTATGAGATTGTTACACTCCCTTTGAAATCTCTTTCTTTTTTCCCTGGCTTTCTTTCCTTTTAAGATGAGCGGCATGGGTCGTGTTTTGATCCGTTGTCATAATAGTCCTTTGCACAAAGGTAACTCTGGACGACTGTTGCTCAGGGCGACACAGCATCATTTTGAATCTCATCGGACTCCCAAAGGCAGTGTTAAAGCTTATCAGGGGTCCAGTTAGAGGGGCCGTGAAACGCTCTAATAGGATGATTTACAGCCTCTATGTAATTGGGCTCACTTCAACAGGTCATTCAATTTGCACAATACAATATCAAATAATTAAGGCATTCGCAGTCATGCTCCGGTGGCTGATGATAAGGTTGACTGAGCATTATTCCCCGTGATGTGGGGTAGGGGAAGCTGGAGACTCAAATGCATTGGCACCCTGCCGGAGCACTTTAGGTCTCTCATCATTTTGTTGTTGTTGTTGTTGTTGTTGTTGTTGTTGTTGTTGTTGACGACGACTGGCTTGGATCACTGGCCTTACCTCTTCATCTGCATTAAATTGCTTTGCCAACACTTAGCTGGTACTTAGCCCTTTCTTGCCAGTCCACTTGCGTAAGTGTAACCCAGGTGACGAGTGTTATTGCAAAAAAAAAAGTGAGTGTGATCACAACGGACCAGGACCTTATCCAGGCCAGATATGGGCTGGTGCGCAATAGATACGGATCAGATGTCTTGGAGTCAACTGTTTTGTAGGTGAACTATTCAGCCAATTAAATAGGCTTGCACATGTAATATTTTTCACACGTTTTTTATTTTTATTTTTTGTAAAATCATCTTGGAAATGACTTTTGGTTTGTATAGTGTAATTTTTGTGTGTGTGACATTTCCATGGCCTCCTCCTCATTAAGGGGACTGATACAAACAGAATGTGGCCTTGAAGAAGCTGCCAACGCACATCCAATGGAGGAATGATTTATTTTTGACTTCAGTAGGGCTCCTTTACAAGGGACATGGCAGAGGGCTCTCTGTGAGCTATAAACACTCAAAGCCTCTCCATTCCCACATTCTTCCCAACAGGACCCAGGAGAGAGAGAGAGAGAGAGAGAGGAGGGAGGGAGGGAGAGGAGGAAAAGAGGGAGGGAGGGAGAGAGAGAGGGGGAAGAGACGGAGGTAGGTAGGGAGAG
>JAODXP020000016.1:17059150-17066650 GCA_027497455.2 Sardinella longiceps | reverse complement strand
AAGACTAACTACTTGGGGAGTTTAACTAAAAGACTACTAGGCCTAACAATAAATAAGACTGCAAGATTCATCAGTGAACTCAAGATACTATTTACCAACAACATACAAGTTCACAAAAGTTACATTGGTTTCAGGGATTTCATGGGTTAAACCAGAGCCATACATCTCTATGGCTTTAGGGGGCTATAGGATTCTGGCATGAACTGTTTAAACAGCACCAAGAAAAAGCTGTTTTTTAGCCCCTAACAGTATATTTACCTATAGCAAAAAGGATGGACTCAAAATAGACTACCATATAGTCATCAGTGGCATGATTCATCAAACCCAGTACTATAATTTAGGATCCTAAGGGCTGATAATATTTGTATGATAATATTTTGTTTTTGTTTTCCGGACAAACTAATTTGAGCATGGTTGGTAATTTCATGAATAATCATGGCTCCCCCCGGGACCTCTTTTTTTTGGGTCTATTGGTGAAGTACCCTCTCTGTGATTCACTCTATGAGCACTCGCATGTTTTCCACCCATTAAAACTCTGAGAGAGCTGCCATTGTTTTGTAGCACTTACTCCTACAGTAATTAATTGCTTTCGGTTCTAGATACGCTGCACATGACAAATTCAGAAACTCAGAAAGAATCCAAGAACTAAACAAATGTGCAGTTGCTTTGGAATGTTTTAGGAATTAATTGCTTTCGTTTGTAGATACGCTGCACATGACAAATTCAGAAACTCGGAGAGAATCCAAAAACTGAACAAATGTGCAATTGCTTTGGAATGTTTTAGGAATTTGGAGCTATAACTGACTATAAAAGTGAAACCCTCTTACAGTATTGGCCTTGTCTCTTGTCTTGTCTTGTGTAGTGGCAGGCCATCTCTTTGACGGTAATAGAGAAGGTGCAGATAGCGGCGGCCATCTTGGGCTCTTTGTTCCTCATCGCCAGCATCTCCTGGCTGGTGTGGTCATCGCTCAGCCCTTCGGCCAAGTGGCAGAGACAGGACCTGCTCTTCCAGATCTGCTACGGCATGTATGGGTTCATGGACGTGGTCTGCATTGGTGAGTAGGAGGCTGTGTGATGTCTTGTTTGTTTATGTGTGTGTGTGTGTGTGTGTGTGTGTGTGTGTGTGTGTGTGTGTGTGTGTGTGTGTGTGTGTGTGTGTGTTTGCGTGTTCAAAAACTGTTTTTAAAGGATGTGTGTGTGTTTGTGTATTTGTGATTGTGTGCATTTGTTTTTGTGTGTGTATAATGTGAGTGTGGGTGTGTTTATTTGTAGTAGTTGTATTTGTTTGTGTGGGTGTTCATGTTCAAAGAGTGTGTGTGTGTGAGAGAGAGAGAGAGAGAGAGAGAGAGAGAGAGAGAGAGAGAGAGAGTACTGTGTGTGTGTGTGTGTGTGTGTGTGTGTGTGTGTGTGTGTGTGTGTGTGTGTGTGTGTGTGTGTGTGTGTGTGTCTGTCTGTCTGTCTGCTTGTTTATGTATGATTCTGTATCATGTGTGTACAGTATCTGAGAAGGAGGATGATATTGTGTGAGTGCTTCCTGTAGAATCTTCTACAGTGCTTGAGTATGTGTACCCTACTGCAGTACAACACATATGCTGTTTATCTTGACCATAGAGAGGCGTTTATGTGAATGTTAATGTTAATGTAAACCTATGGCAGCATAATGAAGTGATTGTTTGGTCTACCGGAGACCCACACTAGGTTTTGCAGGTTGGGTAATTGAATCTAAATGGAAAACAGAACGGCTGGGTAACAACATTTTGACAAACTCTATAAACACACTGACTGAAATAGCAAATGTGTATT
This sequence comes from Sardinella longiceps, assembly GCA_027497455.2. Taxonomy (NCBI): domain Eukaryota; kingdom Metazoa; phylum Chordata; class Actinopteri; order Clupeiformes; family Clupeidae; genus Sardinella; species Sardinella longiceps. Next base: position 17,064,847 of record JAODXP020000016.1, on the reverse strand, counting down.
TTTTTATTCACACGAATGGCATGGGCATTAATGTAGGTTTTCTGGTCAAAGGTTATGTATAGACCTTTTAAAAAGATTTTCATTCCCACAGCTTAACAGCAGAAGTAGTTTGTGAATAGAACATTTAAGAATTCTTTGGCTTTATTGTTGACATGATCTATGAGGTTAAATGCAACGAGAGGTTAAAAGTTAGCATTTACATCATGCAGTTACCACATTACATCATTTTGTATGTACTCTATCTACCATAAATGCTTGCATTAAAAGAAAACTTCAATAAGTACCATTTGGGTGACTGTTAAGCCTGTGTGTTGGAACAGAGTCAATAGTATCACTCAGCGTCTCCTGTCTGAACTTATACATGCTATTGGTGTTGATATACATGGTATTGATAGACAGTTATTCACATCATAATTTTGTCATGCATGTACTGTACCACATATACAGTAGCCACATCCATCCAAGTTGTAATTCGCATCTAAGTTATGCGAATAACTAATATTCATCCCAGACTAAGAGTATGTTAGTGCCCTTTGGGGAGGAGGGATATGGTTGGCCTGTGGGTGCTCAGGCCCTTTGGGGAGGAGGGATATGGTTGGCCCCTGGGTGCTCAGGCCTTTTGGAGAGGAGGGATACGAGAGGCCAGTGCACCCTGTCTTGTATGGGGAGGAAATGACCCTTAAATGTCAAAGGCAATTGGCTGGCGTGGTTCAGGCGCGTGTCCACACTACAGAGAGTCATGTTCCTCCAAAAGGCCCCTCCTGTAGCCTAGTATTTATCGAACCGCACCGAGGCAGAGGACACGGAGGACAGATGGTCGGGCACATAGTGCAGTGATGTACTAGAGAAGGAGAGAGAGAGAGAGAGAGAGACAGATAGAGAGAGGGAGCGAGGGAGAGAGAGAGGAAGTGACAGATAGAGAGAGGAGAAAGGGGGAGAGGGAGAGAGAGAGACAGAGAGAGAGAGAGAGAGAGAGAGAGAGAGAGAGAGAGAGACACAGAGAGAGAGGGGGGAATGGAGAGAGGGGAGGCAATTAATCTCTCACAACTGCTGCTCATTGACCCACATCAGGGGAGAATATTATTTTGATAAAACACACCCCCCACATCGCACTTCACTCTACTCCTGAAGGGTGTAAGCATTTGAGTGTGTGTGTGTGTGTGTGTGTGTGTGTGTGTGTGTGTGTGTGTGTGTGTGTGTGTGTGTGTGTGTGTGTGTGTGTGTGTGAGTATGTGAAAGATAGTGAGAAAAACTACGTGTGGAGAGAGTGTGTGTGCATGTGTGTAGAGAAAGAGTGTGTGTGTGTTGTGTGCGTGAAAGAGAGATTATGTGTGTGTGTGTGTGTGTGTGTGGCAAGACAGAGAGAGCTTGAAAGACTTGCTGAAATAGTGATGAATTACAGATCTGGCTGATTCTCCTGGGATGAGAAGTTTTAGCCGGCGAGCAGAATCACGCTACCTCTGGTCCCTCCGTGATTAACATAAATTCATGAGCCTCAGAGTCTTGCTGCAAAAATGGGTCTCTGGGTTTTTTCGAGGAGGTTCTTTTGTTCCCCGCCATCATCGTCTCATCCTCCCTGCGCCCTCCCTCCCAGCATTTCGTAGATACCCCCCGCAGCTTAGAACAGAGGAACCCTGTCTCGGAGTACTAAAGAACTCAAGTTCTCCCCAGAGTTCTGTAAAGAATGAACTATTTAACTCATCTGTGTTGCAGACTCCACTTCTGTCGACTGGCTATGTCCTCACAACACCTCAGTGACTTAAACAATTTGTGCTGCTCTCCTCCATTGAGTTCTGTGTTGCTGTGGTTTATTAGTGACAGTCAATAGGCAACGGAGTGTTTAAGGTTTAATGAAGCTTAGGAAGCTTTGTGTCGTTTTGTGAGAAATTGAGAGCGAGCTACTTGGAAGTGGCCTATTAGAATGTGAGTCATTGGAAAGTAAAAAAAAAAAAAATCTGTCTCTGTGTGTGTTTGTCTTTGTGGTTGTGTGTGTGTGTGTGTGTGTGTGTGTGTGTGTGTGTGTGTGTGTCTTTGGTTGGTTGTGTGGGTTTTGACTGTGTGTGTGTGTGTGTGTGTCTGTCTGTGTGTGCTGTGCTGTGTGTGTGTGTGTGTGTGTGTGTGTGTGTGTGAGAGATGGAGAGAGAGAGAGAGAGAGAGAGAGAGAGAGAGAGAGAGAGACGGAGAGAGGCGATGAAGGAATGATAGAGGAGGAGAAGAGCAAGAAGAGGCACAAGTGAAAAAAAAGGAAAAAGAAGGAATGGTAAAAGTATGGGAAGGAAAAATCTGGACACTAAAACTGTTTATGTACAGCATGTGTTGATCTATCTGTTTGAGCAAGTGTGTGTGTGTGTGTGTGTGTGTGTCGTGTGTGTGTGTGTGTGTGTGTGTGTGTGTGTGTGTGTGTGTGTGGGTGTGTGTGTGTGTGTGTGTGTGTGTGTGTGTGTGTGTGTGAAAAATAGCAAGAGAATGCCACAGAGATAGCGTGAGTAGGGAAAAAGTGAGGTAGAGAGAGGGGGCGATAGAGGAAGAGAGAAAGAGGTACAGAGAGAGAGGAGCAAATAGAGGGACAGAGAGAGAGAGAGAGAGAGAGAGAGAGAGAGAGAGAGAGAGAGAGAGAGAGAGAGAGAGAGAGAGAGAGAGAGAGAGAGAGAGACAGAGAGAGAGAGAGAGAGAGAGAGAGAGAGAGAGAGAGAGAGAGAGAGAGAGAGAGAGAGAGAGAGCAGAAGAGCAGAAGAGCAAGTGAGAACTGAGGGAGTGATGGATAATGTCCTGTGGGGAAAGTCAACCAAAGCGGAGGAATCATTAGCTTCCGTCTTTACGGAGATTAACTTGTCACCTGGAAGAGCTGCAGCAGCAGTGGCAATATCGCCTCAGTCTTATCAGGGGGAGGAGTGGAGTGGTGGAGAGGAAAAAAGGAGGGATAGAAGAAAGAGTGAGAGATAGACAGAGAGAGAGGACTCACAAAAAGATGATTTTCTTTCTTTTTTTTCCCCTCACATGCTGTGCTTTTTTTATTATTATTTTAAGAGGACATTGTGTGAGAGGAAGTGAAGTGATAGATGAGCCAGCTGAAGAGGAGGAAAGTTTGGGATGGGTGTATCTTCACTTCCTGTGCTCGGCACTCACACTCTGGGTGACAAGGGTGAAATATTCACTTCTCTGGACATAGTGCTATTGTAGTGTAAATGATGTGTGTGTGTGTGTGTGTGTGTGTGTGTGTGTGTGTGTGTGTGTGTGTGTGTGTGTGTGTGAGAGAGAGAGAGAGAGAGAGAGAGAGAGAGAGAGAGAGAGAGAGAGAGAGAGAAAAAAGCAACAAAGAGAGGGAGAGAGATGATTGAGAGGAAGAATGTGTGTGTGTGTGTGTGTGTGTGTGTGTGTGTGTGTGTGTGTGTGTGTGTGTGTGACTGTGAGAGAGAGAGAGAGAGAGAGAGAGAGAGAGAGAGAGAGAGAGAGAAAGAGAGAGAAAGGGAGAGACTGTGTTTGTGTGTGTGAGGGGGTGGAATGTAGGATAAGATAAAATCCAGACATGCTATCATGGTGCTCCTGAGTGAGCTTAGCTTAGCTTAGCTTAACCACACTAGTAAACCTGATAGGACATCCAGCAGCCAAACTCCCAACGACATCAAGGCCACATGTGTAGCTCCCAACTACAAAGAACAGCAATGCAGTAGACCTACACTGTTACTCAGAGTGGAGTCACTTGAAATCAAACAAGATTGAAGGACACAATAGACTACTGTATATTCAACTTCATATTAATGGTGAGGCTGTTAATATGTACCAATAGTTTTATGTATGGTTTCATGGGAACATATGAATAGTAATGTAAAGTCGTCCGCACACCGGCTCCGACAAAGTGCTCAGCATCCAACATTCTGTTCCATTGTTTTCAATGCAACCCCACACACCAGCGCCCAACTCTTCTACCGTCGATTGTAAATTACGATTGAAGTCTATTTTGTCGGAGCCGTCCATTGACATCCATTGTTGATTCCACAGGCTACTGCACTAGGTTCGTTGCGAAATAATCAAATTCGAAAGTGCTCCGCAATGCTGTCGTAACCGGTGTGCGGATGGCTTAATATAGTCAACACCAATCCGGTCCCAGTGCTGAGGTTATACCTACTTTTTGACCAAAAACACTGAACAAAACTTGCCCAAGTAATACAAGGGCCTGTCTGTGTTATTGCAGGACTCCACAAGATTGCACATCACAGAATTCAGACCCCAAGTTAAGAATAAAGCATATTTACTTAACTTTTGTCTTTGGGTCTTAGTTTAGACCCATTCAGAGTTAAGAATAAAGCCAGTCTACCTTGTCAGACGACGCCACAATAGGCCACGTAACAATGCGGTTTGATGTATCATCATCCCTACAGTTTACCATCCACTCACATTGGTTATGTGAATATTGCATTGCATGCATACAGTACATTCACAATCAACACACAGGATGTGTTGTGACAGAGGTGCACACTTGTATGGTTCTTAGCAAGTATATCCCTGGTGTAAGTCCCAGAAAATACATGTAGCCGAAATGTAAAATGTTTGTGGGCTGTGTTCTGACTCACTCCTCCACCAAGAGTAAATGTAATCTCCTGCTCCTCAAATAAACCCACTCTGATAAATTAACTGCAGTTTTCCGGGCTGCCGAATTTCTCTAGTGAATCAATAGATTTCTTTTTTTTTTTTCCCTTAATCTTCTGCGAGGTTGGATTGGAGCTGTGGTGGAATGATTCAGAGTGTGAATAATTCATCTTTGAGCGACACAGGTCTTTTTAAGGACCTCAACAGCTAGTGAGAGATTGTCTCATTACCAATCCCATCTCGATTTTGCTATCTCCAAGGGACAAAGCGGTATTGTGTAAAAAAAAAAAAAATCATAAATAAACAGCTTTTTGTGATGCTTGTGTATGGCTGAGTAAATTGCTTGCCCAAATCCATTGGCATTGTCAGCCAGCAGCTCAAAGAGGAGAGTCTGTTTTGAATGCAGTAGGCCTACATGTATGTGTAGGTGTACTGAAGGATACGTAGCTCATGTAATGAAGACTTGAGTCATTTCGATTCAGTGACGGTGAAATATTGAGGCTGTGTTAAAAAAAACATTTGACTACGGACGAGTCTGGGGTCTATATTTTAAACCTTCATTGCAAGTGCTTAGGATAGTTAGGCTCTTCACCTGTGTCATGAGTCTTGAGCAATTTGTCCACTGGTTTGGTACCTACACAGCAAATTCTCATATTATCTTAGATACATATATTATATTATATCTTATGTCTGATATCATATTGTATGTTAGCAACAAATACAGAGAGGCCGATGGTAATGCTGGTTTTAGCACGGGTGTTGTTAGGCACGAGGCGCAGCCAAGTGCCGGTAGACACCGTGCTAAAACCAGCATTACCATCGGACTCAAGGTATTTATTGCGCTTCTAAAACTGTTACCACGTTAACCAGGAATGGTTTCATTGAAGGAAGACACAACCACTTGAAATATAGAGGGCTATTCATTGATATCGATTCCTCCGTCAAAAAATATACTTCCTCTTACTGAATGGTTGCCAAGTAACGCATAAGCGCAGCTCCGTTCACTTTAACCAGGAATGGTTTCATTCCTTCGCAGCAGTTTAGAATGAAGTGCGGTTGGAGCTGTACTAAATGCTGAATTTACAACGGCATCGAACGCGTTTCAACCAA
>JAODXP020000016.1:17039150-17054150 GCA_027497455.2 Sardinella longiceps | reverse complement strand
AGCTAGTTTTGTAGTTTCAGAAGAACTGCATAGTGTCTCTTTAAAGAGACCAAAAAACTGGACAAATATTATAAACATTCATAGTGGTTTAGAGGGTGAAACATCCATCAACGTCAGTTTCCAGCTGTTGACCCTGCAACTGACCTGATGCCACTGGCGGAGGTGAGGAAATACCATCTAAACCTGCACAATGGACACATTTGTAAAAGTGCATAGTTGTTGTGTTAATGTTGTTTTGTTTTGAGTTTGTTTTGCTTAAGGCACTTCAAGACAAGTAATTTGAGTTTATTTTATGACCAAAAGATGCAGTTGCTGCCTGATCAATCTTATATCTGTGCAATCTGAAAAAAAAGTCCACTTCCTGGGTAAGCGCTAGTGCCAACACAGAAGCAAGAGACACTGGCTGCTTGCAGCATGGAGGGATATCAGACATGCCTTATTAATCTAGCAGTATACTGTTCATCACACACACACACACACACACACACACACACACACACACACACACACACACACACACACACACACTCTCTCTCTCTCTCTATCTATCTCTGTGTCTCCATCATACGCACACATAAGCTCACAAAACCACTAGCAGTCTATTACTGTAAGATATTTCACGGATAGCTCAGAGATTCATGAGATTTCTACAGCAGAGGGAATTGACTTTTATGTGCACAATCCTATGACGGCTGCTGCATATCCTGTTATGGAGAAATTGCAGGGTATGAAATTTCTGTCTTCGCCAGGCGTAGTGAGTAATTTCAGAGAACATCCTCAAAACCCCCAGACCCTGGAATCATAACAGACCATAAAGAAAACGCCATTATATCCCAGTGCTTTTTCTGTGCCATTTTTTGTCCTTTTTTTCTTGCTCTTTTTTTTAACTTTGGGTGGAAAAAAGCTGACTAGCTGCCCAGCTTACCTTTGAGGAGAGGGGAAAAAATGGCGGTCATTACAAGTAGTTACAGAGCTTCGGTGCAGAGTGCACACATCAAAAAAGGAACAACGCCAGGAGTCGACTGCAAGGCCAGAGTGGATGAGTCACGCTCATGCACTTCAGACTCTCTCTGTTCTTCTCCCCCCTCTCTCTCAGTCCACACCCCCCCTCCCTCTCTCTCTCTCTCTCTCTCACTCAGTTCTCTCTCTCTTCAGTGAGAAGAACCAGTTGGACTGTGATGCCAAGGCAGTTTCCTGAGAGAGCCACCTTTTTTTCCATAAATGCCAAACCAAGCACTGACACGGCACTGGTACCCATCATAATGCATGATATAGCTTTGACTGTCTAATTCTGACTGCAAACAACACAGTCTAATCAGTCTAATCTCAACTGTATGTTTGTGTGTGTGTGTGTGTGTGTGTGTGTGTGTGTGTGTGTGTGTGTGTGTGTGTGTGAGAGAGAGAGAGAGAGAGAGAGAGAGAGAGAGAGAGTGTGAGTATGAGAGAGAGTAGTAGTAGATGTAGAGTGTGTGTGTGTGTGTGTGTGTGTGTGTGTGTGTGTGTGTGTGTGTGTGTGTGTGTGTGAGTGAGCTTGCTTGCATTGCTTTTTTGGTTAAATTACCCTCAGATTGTCACTGGCAAAGGATGTTCAGTTTTTCGATTTTGTTTTCAAATGATGCATAGTATGTGATGGATACAAGGATTCATTCAATCATTCATTCATAGACAAACACAGACAAAAACACAGCCTTAGCCTGGATGTATGACTCAATCTTATCATTTCTTGCTGTCGTCATTGGCCTCTTTTTCTGACCCTTTGTGTTGACAAACACAAAATAGACATGAGACTACAATTCCAGAAGAATGTTTACCAAAGAGTTTACCTAACCACATGAATGTCAAAATTTTGGTCTCATTTTAATCTAAAATGTGCATTGCAACCAAAAAAACACAAATCTAAAGTTGTACATACTAGTAAAGACAGGAATGGAAAATGTTCCTAAAGTATTAGAACTCCCACATTATAGTCACAGGAGCTCATAAATATACTAATCTGAAGAGTCCAAGATGTCCACAGACACTTTTAAAATGCATGGAATCCTTCCCGAAAGACTGGAGGATTTCACAGCTGCAAAAAGGGTAGCAACTCCACATCAGCAGCTACCTATTTAGATTGGGCTGTTATCAAAATTCCTAGTGTGATGTAAAACCAGGGCCATGTTGAAATTGATATGCCTTTTGTTATATTTTCTACCCTCAGGTAACAACTGACACACACACACACATCTTATTTGCAACTAACCAACTTATTAACAATTTCTCCCTGTCTCTCAACGGAAACTCCTCAAATATGGCTAAAGTTTTTAGAGCTTCTGGTAGTGTCATGGGACACAGCACAGTGTGTAATGAAATGTGAAATGTTTTTCACTCAATGGCATCACTTTGAAAAATTGCAACCAAAGAGTCGCGTTTCAGTTTGCGGTTCACTAAAGAAGAAAAAGATTCGACTTTGATATGACCACATGGCCGCATCCGCGCTTCGCCAAAACCGGGTACTGGTCCTCTCCAGCTGCTATCTGAATTACGTGTATTTACATTTGCCAATAGACCGGTCCGTGTCAGGACCAAACTGGGCTGAAGAATGCGGAGTAGGTCCCTTTGGAGGAAGCCCAGATGTCAACAAAGACCGAGCAAAGTAAACCTCCAAGGGGATTTTACTGAACACAAGCCAGCTGTCAAATCCACTGGCGATGAAATCAGTCTGCATATCATCTAATGGGATATGTCATTAAAAATAAACCTTTTGATCCAAACATCTCACGCGTTTGCTGACAGTCAAGGACTATTAACTAATGTAAAGTGTAATCTAGTCAAAATTCTCACAATAACTCAGAAGCTGCTCTATGTAAGATGTGACATTAAAAGTTCCTAGGCGCGCGCGCGCACACACACACACACACGCGGGGAGAGAGAGAGAGAGAGAGAGAGAGAGAGAGAGAGAGTGAGAGAGATGGCATACATGTTCCCTCTGTGACCCACTCACTCACCCACTCACTCGGTGCTTACAACCTATAAAACACTACCGGATAGAGATGGAAAAACCCTTTGGATGTCCAGTAGCGCCAATGAATGCATGAACGCTGGATTACTGCCGTTTCACGGTGCGTTGGATGGGATGTGAGGATGAACTTTTAGCGGACTTTTCTTAAACGCCACAATCTACCACCGCTTCAAGAAAAAATTGCGTAGGCTATTTTTGGTAAGATGCAAATATTGAGTTTTATCATTGCTACAATTGTTAATGAGCAAATCAAAGTACGTGTGTAGTCTTAGAAACAAAGAAAGCCAGCCAACATTCCTGAGGTAAAATGTTTTGGCGAAATATAATACTACGTTTTTTTCTGTTCAGTAGCAGTTTGTGTTAAATGGATTGGCAATATTAAGGCACTTCAGCAAGATCTTACGGTAGGCTAACTGTAGGCTATATAGTTTGTGGAAATATTGGTTTATCCTGTTTTTGTTTTATCCCTGGGTTTTCTCATGCCTCACGACTCATTAATCCAAGTTGCTTGTTAATTTAGTTTGTTAGGACTGAACTTTTGTGACTTTTGTGAGCGCAATACATAGCCAATGTTCAAACAGTAGTCCTACTGTGATGGTAAAACAGGGGAAACTTTGCTGCACTTTAGGATGTCTGTGTGTTTGCGAGCATGTGTGTGTATATGTGTGTTAGTTGTTAATTTAAGTTTGCTTGGACTGAATGATGCGACTTTTGTGAATGTAGCCTAATGCATAGTGTGATGGTGGTAATGATCAACGGTAGTTCTGCTGTGATAAAACAGGATAAAACATGTTTGCATATGTGTGTGTGTGTGTGTGTGTGTGTGTGTTGATGTGATGCGTTTGTGTGTGTGTGTGTGTGATGGTGGTATGTGCGGTGTCTGTGTGTACGGTATGTGTGTGTGTGTGTGTGTGTGTGTGTGTGTGTGTGTGTGTGTGTGTGTGTGTGTGTGTGTGTGTGTGTGTGTGTGTGTGTGTGTGTGTGTGTGTGTGTGTGTGTGTGTGTATGTGTGTGTGTGTGTGTGTGTGTGTGTGTGTGTGTGTGTGTGTGTGTGTGTGTCTTGAGATTTTTTAGAGTGCTGTACATCGTTCTGTCAAGCCTTGGCCATAGAAAGTTTATGGGTGTTAATGGTTTGGGCTGAAATTCTATTGGCTCTATTGGACAGTCCAGCCAATGGCCTCACTGTGTTTGCTCCTTAGAGTGTTCCTCTAGGTCTGTACATGAAAACACAAATTTAAACACAGTCTGCTAGCCATTGGAATGATTTAAGGGATGGATTGTTTAGATACCCATGTTATTGGCTATGCGTTTTCTGTCAAGATCTCTTGCTAAGAGGCAAGTGCAGTTTATCATTGTGTCAGGCCTATGTATACATGTCCTCAATGGTGAACTTATTCCTCTCTCTGCCCTTCATCAAGGTCCCACTCATCGTAGTGTGCATGTGTTTTAAACAACACCAGCAGCCAGACATAAATAAGGTGTATTTCTGAGGGGCGCTCCAGTTGAGCTGCCCACACTCTTTGACATCTGGGATTTTTAAGGTCATTCACTGTCTCAGTTTTTGGAGGTTTGACAAGAAGATGGTTTCTCTCAAGACTTTTTATGAATCTTTCGTGTCTTGTTCTTGTTCCAAGTAATTCTGATCCACTTAACATAAAATGGCTTAACTGCATCAGCTATTGAGAAACATCTGGCCAACATGCCCAGGGCCATCGTTCCAACTCCAACTCCAGCGAGTTAGAGACTAAATGTATTATTCATCCATTCATTCATTCATTCATTTCAATGAATTGGGGTATTTGATATATTGCAAGATTATTATGGAATTTAGTCATATAATAATGAAGAATTCTTGAGTTTTGCATCAGAAGATGTTAAAGCTGTGTTCGGCAACTCTTTTAAAGCCAAATTTTGTAGTACGTGAAAAAGTAGTACATGAAAAAGGCTATTTCGGAAAAAAGCCGAATTCTCTAGCTCCATCTAAACCCTGTAATCGTCGTTGCAATCATCTTATCTTTTTATGAAAATCCAACGCTCCCTGTAGCTTTCCACCAATCAGGTTCGGAGGGAGAGATAACTGCTCGATAACAGCTGTGAGCAAGCCACTGACAACGTGCTGCAGCGTGGAAGGGATTTGACAGGGGGAGGGACCAATGAGTTGTATGATTTTGAATTTTTTTGCTTAAGTCTCGGAATTACGTGGACTTGCCGAATACAGCTTTAATTTTTTGACTTAGAAGTTCTGTCAAGTTGTCATTGAAACACCAACCACTAACCTCTTTATAGCCTGTCCACATCTGTAGCCTTAATCTGAAGTTGCAGTGTTCTCTCAGGTGCTTAAGTCCAAACAAGTGCTTTTGCAGGCTGAGACGCATGGAGCCAAGCTCATTTTTGGGCTTAAACACCTGAGAGAATACCAGCCAAGGTGAACAAGAGGATTTCTCTTAAAACATCATGGGGATGTTGTGCTTGTGCCTCACTGTGGCCACGGCATTAACGGGCCAGGTGATCCATGTTGGAATCCATCTGGCCATATAGGTCATGTTCCGATGCTATACCCCTTCACACTGTTCTACTGTTCTACTTGTTTCCTGTCTATCTACACAGTTCTGTCCAAATCAAGTCAAAAACATCATTGCAAAACTGCTGGAAATGCAGCCAAAATGTAATAGGAGTGCTTTAATTGTTTTCTGTTTTGCATTGTTGCCCATAATTGGGAAGTAGTCTTTCGTTGACCATCCAAGTCAAGTGTGTGACCCTAATATTGTGCGCCCACTGCCACAACGACGGGCGGCCAACCTCATGTGTCGGAGCAGTCTTTGACATTCTTCGTGACACATTTGAGAGGTCTGGGAAGCGTGGCCGGTATCAGCAGACGTCTGGCAGCTGGTTTGTGGATGATTCAACAATAAGAGACTCCATCCATCATCCTGAAAGGAAAAGTCTGGCGTATTTCTATCCATAGCTCAGTGGATTGAATTTTCCTTTCCTGGGGTGCGTGTCTTCAAATGTTAGTTCAATTGTTGCTAAGCGATGGTGCGACAGTGGTGCAACACTGGCACAAAACAGACAATGATCTAGGGCCACTCGATGATCAAACCATTATCATGATTATTTTTGTGAGTATTTAAATCACGATTATTCAAACAATCATTTTTTGAAAACCCCAGGATGATGCAACTTGTAGTGACGCAAACTGTAGTGACACTTCTGATGCACAATGCTGGAATTGGCACCAAAATTAGGCCTTTTTGAAGTGTTTCTGTAAAATGGAACTTTTTCTGCCCATGTCGTCAAACAATCATTTCAATTAAACTGTCAAATAATCATTTCAATTTGATTATTTGAGTTTTGATATCATTTGACTCAAAAATCATAATCACAATTTAAATTCGATACATTGCACAGCCCTACAACCACCCCTGTACTGTTTCACTGATGAGATCCTCCATGTTCTTCTTTAGCGCCGTAGAAGTCAGGATGGCTGCATGCCTGTCCTGGTCGCTCCTGGTGATGGGATTATGCTGGGTCAGCAGCACCAAGGCACAGAGTTTCGACCCAGATATGGAGCTTCCTGATGCATCAGAGCCGTGTTGTCATAGTGAGTATGAACAAACATGTTTGAGAGTGTGGTGTGGGGGAAAACAGCTGAGGATTGTTTCTGGTTCTGCTTGGTCGGGGTGCAAGGGCTGATAAAGCTCTGATGATTACACAGCTCACTTCCTGACTAAGGCAACTGGGGTCACGCCTCATGGCACTTCGAAGGACTGGGGGGAAGTGTGTGTGTGTGTGTGTGTGTGTGTGTGTGTGTGGTGATGGATCATGTTCTGATGGTCAAACACAAGTCATCACACTGATTAATAATAACATAGTGTGTTTTATCAAAAATGTATCAGATGTCACAGTGAGTGATGAAGAAATCGATTCAAATAAGCTGGAATAATCGATTCAAATAAGATACTTATATTTCATATAATTTGCAACAGTTTTAGAATGGGCCTAACCTGGCACCTATTCTACCTAGAAGATGTGATTCTTCTTGTTCAGTTGTGGACAGATGGAGCTTTCTTGGTTGTGAAAATGAATAAGCCCACTCAAACTGACTGCCATTTCAAAACCATTTGATATGTGTGTGTACATTTTATATTTTATGCATGATGAAAAAATGTAATCCTCAAATGTCATGCAAAAATTTTGAATGAAGGCCATTTTCTTGCATGTTTAATATAGTGCTTGTATGTGATTTATAATGGAACTTTCTAGGAGTATTATTTTTTGCCTGTGTATTCCCAATGAATTTGTATTTGCGTTGTATTTTCCCATTTACCCGGATAGTCTCGGTGCTCAAATGATTATTTTGCATTAGACCTTTTAACCTTTAAAATGGCGCCTCTTCCCTCCATGCTTGTCTCCCTGCAGAGGAGATCATGTGTCCAATCAACGTGTACTTTGTCCTGGACACCTCCGAGTCCGTGGCCCTGCTGGAGGCCCCTCCTGGGAGCGCTGTGAGCAGCATTAAGGACTTCACCAAGTACTTTGCCGTGCGGCTGAAGGATGAGACCTACACCAATGGGGTGCAGCTTACATGGACCATGGGAGGCCTTCACTTTTCCCAGGACAACAAGGTCTTCAGCAAGATCACCAACCGTGACGAGTTCCTCCGGAACGTCAACACTGTCAACTACTTTGGCAAGGGCTCGTACATTGACTGCGCGCTCAACAACATGACAGAGGAGATCGCAAAGCATCCGTTCCCCATGAAGACGGTGAACTTCGCCGTGGTTGTCACGGATGGATATGAGACGGGACACCCTTGTGGCGGCATCAGCGCGGCAGCCGATAGAGCCAAGCATCAAGGGAACCAGGTGTTTACCGTCGCTGTGTCCCAGAGTAAGTTGGAGGCTGGGTTACAGGAGATCGCCAGCTCCCCAGTGGAACTGTTCCGTGACGATTTTGTGGCCGTCGACCTGCCTCGGAGCTCTAACATTAACATGCGAACAATTGAACGGATTATTGCAACAATGGTAAGTATGCCATGTGTAGTTAGATGATTATTTACAACCTGAAACGCCTGGCCATATGGAAAAGTCTTAGGAAACATCCAAACACAGAACAACTTGGCCCCATTTCAATGTTTTGATTCTTGTGCTGTACAAGTAGGGTTGTTGAAAATCATCAACAGTATTCTTTAAGAGCTAGAACTGGAAACTTTCTGGGAACATACAGAATAAAGTATAAATAATGGAACTGTAAAACTCATAAAACTTTCTACTCATAAAACTGACTACACCTCTCACAATTTTGGAAATTTACGCTGGTTTTATCAAGGTTTAATTTCTATAGCATAAAAAAAGACATACTGTAACAGAATATTTGCAATATTATGAGGGATTTACTCACTTTTGTGAGATACTCAAATTTGTATGAGGGCCAAAGAACTTTTCCATGTGGATGAGAATGGTTGTGAGTTGTGATTAATATAAGAGGTCAGGCTTTAGCATATTTGAGACCGGATGCAGCATGCTGTGGGTCATGAGTCATGACCTTTAACACTAAAGCCCTGTTGCCTACTGGTCTCTGGAGATGTTTCCAAACTGGAGCATATTGTAGGCCTACCTCCACTGCAGACTGCCCAGTAATCTTTTCATGTGTGCTCCACTGACATTCATTATGTTTGCTGTCCATTCTGTCTCTCTCCACAGAAAAGCCGAGCCTATATGGAGGTGAGCTATGAGAGAACCTCATTCACATTTTATAGAGTCCTACCAGTAATACATCCTGGAAGATGTTAGTCTTATCAGTGATTTGTTGTTGTTGTTGTTGTTGTTGTTGTTGTTGTTGTTGTTGTTGTTGTTGTTATGCTTGTTACTGCTGCTGTAAGGTTTCAATAAGACTCTGTTTACAATTGCAGTGCTTCAGACCCAAGTGTATGGAAAGAGAGGGCCCTACTGGTCCGAAAGGTCACAGAGGACCAAAAGTAAGTTTCAAAGTGTTGATTAAATTAGCAGTAATAAAAAAATATCTGTGCAAATCTATGTTTTTTTGTTATTAACTCAAAGAGGAGAATGTAATTATTGTGTTCCCATATCAGTGAGATAGGACTAATTATTCACATTGTCTGGTTGCCATAATTTAGGGACAAAAGGGTCAAATCGGAGTGCCTGGACAAAAAGGTCTCATAGGACAGCCGGTAAGATAATATTTCTTTCTTTATAATTAGTTGTGATTTTGTGGTGCACTCATAATTAACAGCAGCTTTTAAAATAACAAATGTTTTTGTTTTAACACTGTGTTGTTGTGAGGATATGAGCGTGGTCAAGCATGTTTTCTCTTGCAGGGGGACCCAGGACTTGAGGGCCGCATTGGACCACCAGGGCCAAAGGTAGATTTGTACAGTCACACAAAAATTTCAAGCATTTTAATTTTTTAAATGTGTGAGTCTTTGTGGTTTTTTTTTTGTTTTTTTTAATCATTGTTGTTTCTCCTCAGGGTGAAACTGGACCCAAAGGAGCTAAAGTGAGTTCTAACTAGAACAGTGAAACCCACAGATTGCATGCAGAATATATAAGCATCAATATATTAGCATATTTTGTTCATTATTTGGAATGTGGCTTGACTTGGCAACTAGTCGGCATTGTTTACATTATTGTGCACAAAGTTCAAGAAAGTAGCTGTGTGCACATCCCACCTGTTAGGCCAGGTGCAGGACAAATGGAATATCGTACAGAAGAAAGGAAAATGTCCGCAACACTGATTATACTCCCATAATTTAATTAAAAAGCAACGTTTCGACCCTTTATGGTCTTCTTCAGGCAAAACTTTTTCCTTTCTTCTGTACATTATTGTGCACACCTCCACCTCCCTCTTTCAAGAAGTACCGTTACTAAACTTGCTGATGTGATTATAACTAATTTAAATTTTTTTATTATATAGGGTGACATTGGAGACCAAGGTCCAAAGGTATGTCATGTTTTTTCTATGTCAATACACAATCAGTCACTCAATCAATGAGTCAAACAATGCAATAATCATGTGGTGAGTTTTGACAGCCCAATATTTTTTCTGAATTATTAGGGTGCTGGTGGACTTGCAGGTCGCAATGGAACTGATGGACAGAAGGTAAGACATAGACTAGTGTTCTGCAAACAATAAGCTCTTTTGAAAGTTGCTTTGTGTTTGAAGATGGTGCGGTATTTTCATAGAATATTATTGGCTTGCATTTAACACAGTGGGCACTTGTTGGAATGTGATATTGTTGGAGAGCTGATCAGGCATAAACTGGTCTGCATATGCATAAAATATCTGGAATAACTTTCCATCTATTTCCACCTTTCCATCTATTTGGTTGATTTCTTTTCTGGGCTATACCCTAAGAGACAAACTACTTGTAACACAATGATGAAAAGTAGGTGCATATCTGTCTGTCGTGGGAAAGTAGGCTATAGAACGCATTAGGCTACCAGAAGACTTAAAACATAGTAGGAATGTCTTACTGTTAAATTTAAAAAAAGGTTTCAAAGATAAGTTAAAATGCGGATGATGAACATCGATGATGCATTGGATTCAAATTTTGACCCCTATGGGTATGTGTGTTGGATAAATTTTCTTATCCTGATAATTATGGAGACGGTTCCAAAACTGATCACGGTAAAAGAACATTTAATACAGTGTGGACACCGGGATATCAGCTGAGTTCCTTGCTCAGACTGACTCCCAGATCCGCAGCTCACGCAACCTTTTAAAGTCAAACTCTCCCAGCCTCCCAGATCCAAACCATTTGTATGCAAAACACTTTGCAAATCATGTTGATTGATCAAACACAGCTGTCCTCAGAACAACTGAAAGACTAACAAAAGGTGTTTGACCAAAGCATGGCCTTACAGTGGAAATTACAATGAGGAAACTTGAAACCTTGATTAAATTACAATAAGGGAAACTTGAAACTTTGATTTTTCATACAACATGTGTACGCATGCATGTGCTATATGTATACTGTATGTAGGTAGGTGAAAATAAATGAATCCGTTCCGTCATTCAGTTCACTGGACAAGAGCTACTGTATGCATGCAAGGCATTCAAGCCATGTATATTGCCCTCTATGCTTCAAGGCCACGTAGATTATATTTATGCTCACATCATTAACAAGAGTTTGTGGCATTTCAGGGCAAGATTGGTCGTATCGGCGCCCCAGGTTGTAAAGGAGACCAAGGAGACAAGGTTTGTCATTCAAGGGTGATACAGTGAACCTAAACACTTCTATAAGAGTAAGAAAGGAAACTGCAAAATCAGCTGATGTGTCTTTAGTAGCACAACTACACTACACACTTACACACACACACACACACACACACACACGCACATACACACACACACACACACACACACACACACACACACACACACATACACACACACACACACACACACACACACACACACACCACTACACACACAACTTCTCACCTCTGTTTCCTTTTCAAGGGATCAGATGGGTTTCTAGGAGACTCAGGTGACCCTGGTCGCCCTGGACCTCGGGGAGATAAGGTAAGAGATAAGATCCTTTAACATTTCTTGCCACTAGTATCATCTCTGCCCAAGGAGGCGAATAATAATCCCATCTTGGTGTTTTTTATTTGTTCCTTTTTTAGGGTGATCCAGGACGTCCAGGAAGATCGGGTCCACCCGGGCCACCAGGCGACATTGGACCTAAAGTACTTCACAACTCAATCATGACTTCTTATTACTCAACACAATTTTTACTTTATAGCATTATATCAAGTCCATTTAAACAGCTAATAAATGAGTTATAAAACCGCTACTAAAACCTTTATTACTACTTTTGCTACCAGGCTGTGAAATGAGCTTGTGTTTATTGCACTAGGGGGAGAGAGGGTTGCCAGGGACACAAGGCCTTCCAGGAACCAAGGGGCCTACAGTAAGTGACTCTGGTTATAAGTGATGTAAAAAAAATGTTCCTATCTCTATTCTGTGCCTACTAGAGATGTTTTGTGACTGTGAGAGTGTGGTTCTTATAGGGAGGACCTGGGAGAGATGGACAAAGAGGAGAGATGGTAAACAGTGGATTAAAATTACATAAACAAACATTACATCACATGATAATATTATGGTCTTGCCTTGTCTCTAGATGATTATAAATTATAAATGAATATAGCCTATATTCTTTACCTTTATGTCAGTGGGCCTAATATGGACGACGTACATGATTTGTCCTTTTCAGGGAAGAACAGGCCGTACCGGGGCCAAAGGTTCTGAAGGGAGTGTCGGACCCAAAGGAGAGAAGGTTTGGATACAGTAGTGGAAATCTTGGCTTTGCATCCTAGAGCCCTCTGGTCTGACTAACTCTTAGCCTATAAAGCTGCTGTAGCCTACAGTAGCAGCACTGTGCTGAGGAACAGTGAGATAAGATAACACTGCACTGATGCTGAAGACAGGGGAAATGTGGCCATGGTAGAATCTAGAATGCGCTTTGGATGAATGTGTGGCCATGGCTTAAAGGAGAGTACCGGAGTGAATTCAAGCATAGCCCTGCTGAAAGAGCTTGCTAAAGGCGCTAGTTAGCAAGTGGAACAAAATAATTTGGTACAGCACAGACCGAACGCGAACTCAGAAGCGAACAGGCACTTTACACTGAATCAATGGGACCTGACTGTTGGAAACCGAAAGTAAGATCTGAGGTTACATTGACTCAATGTAAAATGTTTCGCGTTCGCGTTAGGTCTGTGCTGTTCGAAAATCTTTCATTTCATGTGAAATATATTGCTGTTAGAAGGCTCGTGCAGTAGGACTATGCTTAAACTTACTCCGGTATATTGCTTTAATGTGTCGGCGTGCCAGACGGCAGTGAAGGGTGCTTCTTTTATCGTCATTAAAGGAGAAATCTGGTGTGATTTAACCATAGCCCTGTTGTTTGAGATCACCAAGTGCTGTTTGTAGGAGAAAGAACCAGAACATTTGTTACTACTGTACATTGACCCATTAATAAACCTCTAGCTAACATTAACTGGGCATGGGGCAGAGGAACAAGAGACTGACAAGAAACTGTGAAATTCAGTTTGTGTTACTGTAACTGCAAGTTCCCTTTTTGGTCTCTGTTGTGTAAAATTTTCTTGTTCTTTTTCCTTCTGACAGCACTGCTATCGACTAAATCTAGTGCTGTCAGTTTAACGCGTTAATAACGGCGTTAACGCAAACCCATTTTAACGCCGTCAATTTTTTTAACGCGCGATTAACGCATTTGACCCGCCATTATCAATGGAATGTGAAAAAAAATATCTCCGACATTCCAACACCTCCCGACGTTTCAGTAGGCCTATGTCCTGTGTTTGTATTAGGCTTGAAGTAGGCCTACTGCTTAGCCTAGGACCTAGGCTACTCATGCCTACAGTAGCCTACACACGCACTGCACACACGGCACGGGTGTCTGCACTCTGCTCTGCTGCTCCGATGTCAGTGAAAACAAATATTTTACCGACACAATCGTTGACGTTCACTTGCATGTTCGCATATTTAGGTTGTTAAATAGCTAGAGGATTGATGTTGTCACTTAGAAATCCCTTCTCTTGAACTGAATAGGCTACCCCGCAAATAGGCTAATATCTGTTTCAAAATTGCAGCGCGAGTGAGAGAGGTGAAACAGGTCGGAGCGCAAGTGAGAGAGAGAATGTTTGTGAGCATCATTTGATGTCAGTGAAGACAAATATTTTACCGACACAATCGTTGACGCTCACTCGCATGTTCGCATATTTAGGTTGTTAACTAGCTAGAGGATTAATGTTGTCACTTAGAAATCCATTCTCTTGAACTGAATACCCCGCAAATAGGCTAATATCAGTTTCAAAATTGCAGTGCGAGTGAGAGAGGTGAAACAGGTTGGAGCGCAACTGAGAGAGAGAATTTGTGCAAACGAGACGCATATAGCCTACCTGATTCTGAACGTATGACCTTGTCACTAAAATGAGAGCTTCTTGCAGGGCAATTGCCAAAATGCATTTTAAAGGTATGCTCATGCAATGTAGACCATAATGCCATATTTTCATTGAGCCTCTTTAAATAGGTTAGTATAATTTAAAGGGCCACCATCCAGGTTTTTTTTTTTTTTTTTTGGTAAACTTGTGAACTAGCAACATAAAAGACATCAACATCTCTCTGGCAGTACTTGAACATGTTAATAATTTCTGATGTAACTGGGTTTTCTTTTATTTTAAATTGGTATTCACCCCCACCAATGAATGCTGACAACAGCATTAAAATGAAAATAAATAAATAAAAATGGGACAAAAAGAAATCGATGGGCATTTAGAATAGAAAGAAATTTGCGATTAATCGCGATTAATTATGAGTTAACTACGGCAAAATGCGATTAATCGCGATTAAATATTTTAATCGCTTGACAGCACTGCTATCGACTAAATCACAATCAATGACACTTGATGGGGGTGGGGGGAAGACAATTTTGTGATATTCTGTATTGTCCATGGCCATAATCCATGTGCCCTAATTTAAAGCTAGTTAGCTAATTGATTTAGCTGCTAAATTAGCTTTATTTACTATTGTAAACAGAGAGGGTTGAAGCGGAGTATTTCATGATTTCATTGCTGTAAATAGCTCTGGAGAGAATTTGTACATTGCCCATCAATTAAACATGGGCCCATGGCGTTGTGCAAGTCACAGGACTCATCAGGATTCTCTTGTTGTTCTCAGGGGGAGCAAGGCCCAGAGGGCATAAGAGGACCTTCAGGACAGCCTGGAGGCAAAGGAGCCAAGGTAAAACCCAAAAATATTAGCATGAGATTAAAGTCATTACCAACGGTAACCTGGTTGGTATATGGCTATCTCTGCTATGGGAGGTTGTGTTTTCGGAGTTGTATGCCTGTCTGTCTGTCTGTCTGTCTGTCTGTCTGTCTGCAAGGTTAAACCCATTATATTTCAGAGCTCTGATTTGTCTCACAGTTTCTCAGACATTAATCATCAATCAAAGT
>JAODXP020000016.1:17022873-17032873 GCA_027497455.2 Sardinella longiceps | reverse complement strand
CTTTTATGTATTCATGTAATTTGCAATGATGTTCATTTACCATTAGAAAGTTGATTGTTTTTCATAGTTGGTTATTTTTCATGTATGAAATGCAGAACTGGGTTTTTTTTCTCTCTGAGTTTTTTTTTTTTTTTTTTACACTATTTAAAAACTTTTCTTAAAACAGATGCAGTTTAAATGTTATTTATTTGATTTACTTCATCAAACACATAACCAAACACACGTTCATAGACATGAATGTGTAAGTTCAGTCAGCTGACCTTACTGATCCCTTTAGAGAGCAAAGAGCAGGAAGCCACTGAAGGTGCTGTGATTGTTGAAATTATCAAAGAGCCTGTTGCCTGCAGGAAGTCGCATGTTGACAACATCTCCCACCTCCAGCTGCAGAGTCACTCCACTGGACAGATGGGTGTCATCTCCACCAATGCTGCTTACGTCGTCATACTCAAACAAACGCATGAGAGGCTTGTCGTTCTTGAACAGCCGGACACTCATCCCTTTTGCGGTTATGTGATCCATCACAGTGAATCTGAAGTAGTAGACTCCCTTGACTGGAGCTGTGAAGTAGCCAGTTGTGCCGCTGTAGGCCTCTCCCACGTTGGTGATGATTCTAGAGAAGACCAGTTTCAAGTCCGACTCGCCAGAGGTGATGTACCCTGAGTCAGTCAGACCCGCCGAAAATGCCACCTTGGCCTTCTCCGTAATTTCTTTCTCCAGATTCACTAGATCATTCTCAGTGGCTGCCAGTCTGGTCTTCACTGCTGTCAGCTCTGCCTCTTGTGTTGCTGTTTCTATCTTCAGATTCTCTACTTCAGTCTTCACAGCTCTCAGCTCTGTGGTTTTGGCGTAATTTTCAGCTTTGGTGTTGTGGAGCTCATTCTGAGTTGCAGTCAACATCTCTCTCAGCTCCATCACCATGTCTTTGAGCTCCATGAGCTCAGCAGACATGTCCAGTGGACTAGTCTGAGTTCTGCGACTGTGAACTCCACACGTGGAGAACAGCAGCACCAGCAGTGGGATGAAGACAGCCCTCATCTTTGAGAACACCCTTTCTGTAGCCGTAGCAATAATGTGAGGCTCAGTTTTCAGTCTCCCCCTTTTTATGTATATCTTTAGTGATTATGTAAGACATTTAATCACTTTTTGGCTCAAGTTCTTCCAGTGTCATTTATTAAGTAGAATTGGAGGCATGGTGTTACTTTCCAGAACTCATTTGTTTACTCAGTTATCAGTGTGGTGGGAAAGGACACACACACACACACACACACACACACACACACACACACACACACATACACACACACACATACACACGCCACCCATTTTTGGGGGGAGTGAAAGGGCTTCATGTCTTTAGGCATACAGTAGGTCTTGAAAATCACAGACTATATTATGTATGTCAATACATTTGTAATATCATTGCAATGTATTGTATTACTCTGAAAAAATATTCTTTAAAAAATAATATATTTCAATAGCCAATATTTATAATTTATTTTGAAATATAATATGGTCATTCAGACCTTTTTGTATTTAGATATTTTATGATTAAGATTGTGAAAGATTTAGTCTCCAATTATTGAATCAGCAATGCAGAAAAAAATATCAAAGTAAATGCTGACAAACAATCAGATAAGCACATAAAATGTACACACACCACATACTCCTAATTTTTTTGAATGAATGTGTCTCACATGCCTGTCAATTATGTATCCCAGCTCTAATACTGTGTGTTGTCTGAGTGTTGGTATCGGTGTGTGGGGTTTTTGGGCGGTGCTAATTTTAAACCACCTGGTAAGTGTGACAGTGGGTTTGATTCATGCGTCAGTATTTCCAATGACAACATTAAACAGTTGCTGTTTTAGAAGTGATTTATTTCCTCTCATTTATTTTTTTTAAAACATTTTTTTTTGCATTTATTTAACATGAGCAGCTGAGTAGCTTATAGCCATCAGAGAGGAATGAGAAGGAAGCCACTGAAGGTGCTGTGGTTATCTGGACTATCATAGAGCCTGTGGCCTAAGGGGAGTCTCATGTTCACTTCATCTCCTACTTTCAGCTCCAGGGTCAAACCACTGCTGAGATAGTGGTGATATTCCATTTCATATCCTTTGTCCCATAACTTTATGATACTGTCTTCATTCTTAAAAACCCTGACAGCCATGTCACGTTTTAGTGAATCCATCACAGTGAATCTGAAGTAGTAAACTCCCCTAACTGGAGCTTTGAAGAAGCCTGTTGTGTTGTTGTAGGCCTCTCCAACATTGGTGATGTTTCTAGTGAAGACTAAGTTCAGATCAGTATCCCCAGCCTCGATGTATCCAGAGTCAGTCAGCCCTGCTGAAAATGCCACCTTGGGTTGCTCTGTGATCTCTTTCTCCAGATTGACTACATCAGTCTCAGTGTCTGCCAATCTGGTCTTCACTGCTGTCAGCTCTGCCTCTTGAGCTGCAGTTTCCATCTTCAGGTCCTGTACCTCAGTTTCACTAGCAGACAGTCTGGTCTCTTGGGCAGCAGTTTCCATCATCAGGTTCTCCACCTCAGTCTCACTGACAGACAGTCTGGTCTTAAGGATAGCCGTTTCCATCTTCAGGTTCATCACTTCAGTCACCACAGCTTCCAGCTCTGTCTCTTGTTCTGCATTCACCCTCTCCAGAAACTCCACTTTAGTCTCACTGGCCACCAGTCTTTCTTTCACAGCTACAAACTCTATATCTTGGGCATCATTTTTGGCTTTGGTGTTATCCAGGTCATTCTGGGTGACAGTCAACAGCACTCTCAGCTCCACCACCATGTCTCTGAGTTCCCTGAGCTCAGCAGAAACATCCAGCTGGGTAGTGACTTCAGTAGCAGCAGTCCCAGTGCTCTGGCTCTCTGTCTGAACTTCAGTCTGGGTGCTCTGAGTCTGAGCTCCACACATGGAGAACAGCAGCACCAGCAGTGGGATTAGAGTTTTCATCTTTACCAACACAGTCTGTCTCTCATGCAGTAGTAGTAGTAGTAGTAGCAATAGTGGTAGTTGTATTAGTAGCAGTAATATAATTTTTAGAGTCTCCCTTCTGAGATGCTTCTGAGGTCCCATGTTTTATAAGAAATGTAATCACTTTTTTGGGAGAGTGAACTCTTTTGGTTGGCTTAGAAATGCAGATATGTGTATTTGCTGGTTTTGTGCACTGTATTTATTCAGTTATCAATGGTGTGGGAAAATGTCAACTGTTGCTCACAAAGAAGGACCCCCCCCCCCCCCCCACACACACACACACACACACACACACACACACACACACACACACCTGTCTCTCAATCTTCTCAAGTAGTATTAAGATGAAATTAAATTAAATTGAATGAACTTTATTGTCCACGGTGTGGAAATTTTGAGTTTCGCCATTAAAACAACTCACAGACATCAAAATACATGCAATGCAAATTAATTTCAATCAATACACTGGAGAGCCCTTAGTTGCGTCATTGGTAAAAGACTACTCTCTCTCTCTCTCTCTCTCTCTCTCTCTCTCTCTCTCTCTCTCTCTGTGTGTGTGTGCGTGTGTGTGTGCGTATGTGTGTGTGTGTGATGAAAAAAGAGGTGCAGTATAGTCAGTATGTGTTTATGTATTTATTACCTGAACAGAAAATTAAAACTCATTGCACATTGATGATCCTCACCAAAGACGAGTCAGAAAAGATGTAGTTTAAAGTGGTTTGTTTATTCATCATGTCTGTAAAACACACAATTCCCCCATATAACAACACAAGCAGTCAAGCTGCACTACCCCCTCAGAGAGCAAAGAGCAGGAAGCCGCTGAAGGTGCAGTGATTATTAGCATCATCATAGAGCTTGTAGCCTGCAGGGAGCTGCATGTTCACCACGTCTCCCACCTCCAGCTCCAGAATCAAACTACCGGACAGATAGGTCTCATATTTATCAGTGTCATACTCAAACAAAGTCATGATCATCTGTCTGTTCTTGAGCATCTTGATACTCATCCAGCGTGAGTCTAGAATGTCCATGACTGTGAACGTGAAGAAGTAGACCCCTCTGACTGGAGCTGTGAAGTAGCCGGTCATGTCGCTGTAGGCCTGCCCTACGTTGGTGAAGATTCTGGGGAAGATCAAGTTCATATTAGGATTGGTTGCTTCTATGACTAAAGAGTCAGTCAGAGCTACTGAGAAGGCCACCTTGGGTTGGCCTGAGGTCACTTTCTCCAGATTCACTACTTTAGTTTCACCGGCCGCCAGTCTGGTCTCTTGTGCTGCGTTTGCCTTCTTCAGAGTCTCCAGCTCAGCCTCACTGGAAGCCAGTCTGGTCTTCAGAGCTGCCATCTCTGTGTCCTGAAACTCATTTCTTCTCTTCAGATCATCAACTGTAGTCTCCCTGACCATTACTCTTTCTCTCATACCTGCCAGTTCAGCTTTGGTGTCCTGGAGCTCTTCCTGAGTAAAACTAAGAGTTGTTTTCAGATCCACTACGGTATTTCCCAGGTTAAACACCAGCTCTCTGAGTTCCTGGAGCTCAGCAGACATGTCTAGCTGGGTAGTGGCTTCAGCAGCAGCAGCAGTCTCCCCAATGCTCTGGCTCTGAGCTCCACACATGGAGAACAGCATTACCAGCAGTGAGATAAGAGCTCTCATGTTAGCAGTAGGAGTAATAGTAGTAGTGGTATTAGTGTCTCTAGCCGGAATCGTAGTGGTAGTTTGTGAGACTCTCCCTCCTCAAACATCGTCCTTTATACACCTCAGTTCTCATTATGTAAGAAATCAAATCACGTTTTTGGGTCCACAGTCAGTGATCATGTGATTTATTTTTAGAATACTCAGTCTGTATATTGAGTTATCAGCGTTGTGGGAAATGCAAACCTGTCAGCCATCAGGTAGGACAGGCAGGGCTTCCTGTCCTTATGTGACCACATTGATATGTGTCACGCAGCAAGTTAATGTTCGCTGTGCATATTAAAATCGATCACATTAACACCCAGAATTATATTAATTATATTAATGTAATTCACACAGAATTATATTAATAGTTTATAAATTAATTAATGAGGAATATAATGTATGTATGTATTTAATATTGAGATGCTGTCTGGCATCTATCTCTTCCAATTTTTTTATTTTTTTTATTTTTTTGCATTGCATTTTTTAATCACATATTTTGGCATAACAACATGTTAATTTGATTCAGCATAGCTTAGTATCTCCTTAGATGACACAGAGAAGTTGTAGTATATGCCCATGTTCATGACGCATCATTTGTCATTTGGCCATATACACTCAAGTATTTTGAGCAGCAAGTTGGACATCTAGTGTCTGTTTCCCAACAGCATAGTTGCAAACCAGTTAGATCACCTGATAGCAACTTGGTTGACAAGGGGAAATTGCATTGCAACCAAAACATTTGTAAACTTAGTTAGCAACTATGCCTTTTGTGAAATGGATCCCTAATTAAAAAATACATATTTTACATTTTTAAGGCTTTTACAGTTTTGAAGGATGAACTTGATCATATAGCCTAGTGTTGACCAGCGTGCCAAGTGCTTTATGCCCATTTAACTTGATAGTGATTCTAAGGATGACAGAGAAGTATTGCATTTCAAAGAAGTTTATTTACTTGCAACCTTATGTTATCATTTGACAATATGAGCAACTTCAGAAAGGGAAGAGCAGGAAACCAGTAAAGGTGCTGAGATTGTCAACGCTGTCTAATAGCCTGTAGTCTCTGTTTACAGGGAGCTGCATGTTGACTACATCTCCAACCTCCAGCTGCAGAGTCACACCACCGGAAAGATGGGTGTCTGTTCCATCAGTGTCATACTCGTACAAACGGACGATTTGTTTTCCATTCATAAGCAGTCTGACACTCATCCAGCGTGTGGTTAGCATATCTGCAACAGTGAATCTGAAATAGTAGACTCCCCTGACTGGAGCAGTGAAGAAGCCTGTTGTGCTGCTGTAGGCCTGGCCAACGTTGGTGATGATTTTAGTGAAGACCAAGTTCAGCTCAGTATTTCCTACCTGTATGTACCCAGAGTCAGTCAGCCCTGCTGAGAATGCAACCTTGGGTTGTTCTGTGATCTCTTTCTCCAGATTGACAACATCAGTCTCAGTGGCTGCCAGTCTGGTCTTCACCGCTGTAAGCTCTGCCTCTTGAGCTGCAGTTTCCATCTTCAGGTCCTGTACCTCAGTTTCACTAGCAGACAGTCTGGTCTCTTGGGCTGCAGTTTCCATCATCAGGTTCCCCACCTCAGTCTCACTGGCAGACAGTCTGGTCTCTTGGGCAGCAGTTTCCATCTTCAGATTCTCAA
Organism: Sardinella longiceps; assembly: GCA_027497455.2. NCBI lineage: Eukaryota > Metazoa > Chordata > Actinopteri > Clupeiformes > Clupeidae > Sardinella > Sardinella longiceps. The sequence continues at coordinate 17,026,574 of JAODXP020000016.1, read as the reverse complement.
CTGCAGTCTCACTGGCAGACAGTCTGGTCTTCAGAGCAACCATCTCTGTCTCCTGACCTGCATTTTCCAGCCTCAGGTTCATCACTTCAGTCTTCACAGCTTCCAGCTCTGTCTCTTGTGCTGCATTCACCCTCTCCAGAAACTCCACTTTAGTCTCACTGGCCACCAGTCTTTCTTTCACAGCTACAAGCTCTGTGTCTTGGGCTGAATTTGCCTTGATTAAGCTCATCATGTTAGTCTTCATAGATATCAGCTCTGTCTCATGGGCCTCATTTTTAGCTTTGGTGTTTTCAAGATCATTCTGAGTGACAGTCAGCAGTACCCTCAGCTCCACCACCATGTCTCTGAGTTCCCTGAGCTCAGTATAGAGATTTACCTGGGTGCTATCAGCCTCTGTCTCTGTCGAAACTTCTGTCTGGGTGCTCTGACTCTGAGCTGCAAACACACAGAACAGCAGCACCAGCAGTGGGACAACACCTGTCATCTTCATTGTTAACAACACACTCTTTCTCTTGCAGTAGTGGTAGTAATAGTAGCAGTAACAGCAGGAGTAAATATAGCAGTAGTATCAGTAGTTTAAGCTGTGACAGCAGTAGTAGTGTTTGAAATTTTGTCTAAAGACACCTCCTTTTTATACCTTAGTTTGTGATTGTGTAAGTTTTTTCCCCCAAGGACATGTTGATTTTGGAGACATGGTGTTCACAGAGTATGCCTCTGTTTTGAGTTATCAGTTTTGTGAGAAAATGCAACCTGTTAGAGAGGATTCCTTATGTGACCCCATCCATATTCTCTCCCTGATGCCCACTAGCATGAATCTGCAAGTTCTTTTGAGTAGAAAAGGCAGTGGTATAGTGTAGCATAAACGACTGTGTGTTCAGACTATGAAGTGTCCTCTGCTGCAAAATTCACTGATTGTAGGATACCTTTCATGGGAATTCTGTGTGTATCAATGGGCTCTCAAATAAGAATATCTTTTCTCAGGGCATTGTTGTTTAGAGTAAAAAATGAAATAAAATAAATATATGGTGGAAGAAAAGATCGGACTAAAACAAATGTATTGAACTGCAGTATTTTTTTCAATGATGACACAGAAGAATGGCAGTTTAAAGTGATTTATTTTCTTATTTTCATGGTATGGCTTAACACTAACAACAATGAAGCACGTTACCCTCACAGAGCAAAAAGCAGGAAGCCACTGAAGATGCAGTGGTTATTAATACTATCATAGAGCTTGTAATTTGCTGGAAGTTGCATGTTAACCACATCACGCACCTCTAGCTGCAGTGTCACCCCACCTGAGAGATATGCATGTTGGTTATCATTATCATACTCATATAAACGCATGACTTGCTCCCCATTCTTAGCCATCCTGATACCCATATAGCGTGAGGCTAGTATATCTGTGACGGTAAATCTGAAGTAGTAGACTCCCCTTACTGGAGCTGTGAAATAGCCTGTTTTGCTGCTGTAGGCCTGGCCAACATTGGTGATGATTTTAGTGAAGACCAAGTTCAAGTCAGTATTCCCAGACTCTGTATAACCTACTTTACCCAGACCTGCTGAGAATGCCACCTTGGGTTGCTCTGTGATCTTTTTCTCTAGATTCACTACTGCAGTTTCAGTGGCCTCCAGTCTGGTCTTCACTGCTGTCAGCTCTGCCTCTTGTCCTGCTTTTGCCACCTTCAGATTCTCAACCTCAGTCTCACTGGCAGACAGGCTGGTCTTCAGAGTAGCAATGTCTGTGTCTTGGGCTGCATTTGCCATCATCAGGTTCACCACTTCGGTCTTCATGGCTTCCAGCTCTACCTCTTGTGCTGCATTTACACTCTCCAGAAACTTGACTTTAGTCTCACTGGCCACCAGTCTTTCTTTCACCGCTACAAGCTCTGTGTCTTGGGCATCATTCTGATTCTGTGTGACACTCAACAGCACTCTCAGCTCCACCACCATGTCTCTGAGTTCCCTGAGCTCAGCAGAAACATCCAGCTGGGTAGTGACTTCAGCCACAGCAGCAGCAGCGCCAGTGCTCTGGCTCTCTGTCTGAACTTCAGTGTGGGTGCTCTGATTCTGTGCTCCACACATGGAGAACAGCAGCACCAGCAGTGAGATAAGAGCCCTCATCACAAAGCTGTATTAGCGGTAGCAGTAGCAGTAGCAGTACTGGTAGTTGCAGTTGGAGTAGTACAGTAGTGTGAATAATAGTAGTAATGTGTGAGACTGAAACACCCTCTTTTATATGCCTCTGTTCTCATTATGTGAGATGTCATGTTTTTTATTCATTGGTCAGTGATTATGTGTTAAGGCTACTCAGACAGTGTTTATGATACTCAGTCAGCATGTTTGGTTATCAGAGTACTGTAGTGGGAAATGCAAACCTGTCAGCATCAGGTAGAACAGGCAGGGCTTGGATGTGAGCCCATCTGGCAGAATTGTAAAAAAAAGGTTATTTTGCTCTGTGCATATTGTCTTAGACAGACTTCAGTATGTGTTTGAAATATGTTACTGTATACTTTAGACTATGCAATTAGTGGATTAACAATGAAGAAACACATAAAGTATATTATTTTGGATATGGAAAAAACCTGTAAGAAGCACACTCTTTTAACTTGTGTTCAGCTCAGTTTCATTAGCCCCATTTATATGGATATATTTTCAGAATGTGAGAAAAATGTTGTGGATGGCAACAGTGAAATAGCAATCACAGGCTTAATTTTAATAAAATACAGGCTTGTTCATGTTGAAAAATGGGCAGTGAGCACGAAAAAAGTTAAATCTGATCAAGAGTTTACATGATTGGAGAAACGTAACAGGAATAGAATAAACTAGAATAAATTTGATCATAACTTTTAATTATTTAGGAATATCCTGTATGCCAATATTATTTATATTACAATGCTGTCTGGCATCCATCTCTTCCATGTACTTATTATTACAATTTTGAATTACAGCATAGCTCAGAATTTCCAAAAGACGACACAGGGAAGTTTATGCAGTTACCATTTATTTGCCCATGTTCATGAAACAGATCATTTATCATCTGACCTTATAAGTAGTAGAGCTACATGTTTCCTTTAAAGAGTAAAGAGCAGGAAGCCACTGAAGGTGCAGCGGTTATTAGAATCATCAAAAAGCCAGTGATGTGCAGGAAGCTGCATGTTGACTTCATCTCCCACCTCCAGCTGCAGAGTCACACCACTGGACAGATAGGTGTGTTTTGAATCAGTATTGTCCTCAAATAAACGTACAACCTGCTTTCCATTCCTCATCATTGTGATAGCCATGCTGCGAGAGACATTGACATCCATGACTGTGAATCTGAAGTAGTAGACTCCTTGACTGGAGCAGTGAAGAAGCCAGTTGTGCCGCTGTAGGCCTCTCCCACGTTGGTGATGATTCTAGAGAATACCAAATTCATGTCACTATTCCCAGACGCTATGTAACCTGAGTCAGTCAGACCTGCTGAGAATGCCACCTTGGGTTGCTCTGTGATCTCGTTCCCCAGATTCACTACAGCAGTTTCAGTGGCTGCCAGTCTGGTCTTCACTGCTGTCAGCTCTGCTTCTTGCTCTACTTTTGCCATCATCAGATTTTCAACCTCAGTCTCACTGGCAGACAGTCTGGTCTTCAGAGTAGCTATCTCTGTGTCTTGGACTGCATTTGCCATCATCAGGTCCTCTACCTTCGTCTCACTGACAGCCAGC
>JAODXP020000016.1:17002292-17022773 GCA_027497455.2 Sardinella longiceps | reverse complement strand
ATACATTACTTAAAAGCAAAAGTCAATTCCAGTGTGCGGTGATTTTATACTTTTGGATTACCTGATGAGAAGCTGCATGTTACCAGCACCTGGAGAAGGCTGTGCAGAGGGACATCTTATATATTAAATACATTACTTATTATTGTACTCAAATTGACAGTCATATTGTTAAAGTACACACAAAACAAGACTGGTTAATTTGCTCATAATGTTTTATTTATAATTGATCAGCATGGTGTTGAGTAGTGTGTCTCACTCAGAGAGGAAAGAGCAGGAAGCCACTGAAGGTGCAGTGATTACCACTGTTATCATGGAGCCTGTTGCCTGCAGGGAGTCTCATGTTGACTACATCTCCCACCTCCAGCTGCACAGTCAAACCACCGGACAGATAGTTCCAGCCCCCATCCGACCCATGCTCATGTAAATGCATGAGCTGCTCCTCATTCTTATACATCTTGATATGCATATAGTATAAGCTTGCGTTATCCATGACATTGAATCTGAAGTAGTAGACTCCCCTGACTGGAGCTGTGAAGAAGCCTGTTATGCTGCTGTAGGCCTGGCCAACATTGGTGAAGATTTTAGTGAAGACCAAGTTCAGATCAGTACTCCCAGGATTCTCTAAGTATCCTGAGATACCCAGACCTACTGAGAATGCCACCTTGGGTTGCTGTGTGATCTCTCTCTCCAGATTCACTACATCAGTCTCAGTGTCTGACAGTCTGGTCTTCACTGCTGTCAGCTCTGCCTCAGTTTCGGGCTGCAGGTTCTCCATCTTGAGGGTGTTCACTGCTGACAGTCTGGTCCTTGTGCTGCAGTTTCCGTCTTCAGGTTCTTTACTTCGGTCTCACTGGCAGACAGTTGGATCTTCAATACAGCAAGTTCTGTGCTTTGGCTTCATTTTCAGCTTTGGTCTTCTCTAGCTCATTCTGTGTGACAGTCAGCAGCACTCTCAGCTCCACCACCATGTCTCTGAGTTCCCTGAGCTCAGCGGAGACGTCCAGCTGGGTAGTGACTTCAGCAGCAGCAGCAGCAGCCCCAGTGCTCTGGCTCTCTGTCTGAACTTCAGTCTGGATGCTCTGAGTCTGAGCTCCACACATGGACAACAGCAGCACCAGCAGTGGGATGATGATGATAATGGCCCTCATCTTTACAAACACTTTGTGTCTCTCTCTCACACACACACAGGAGTAGTGGTGGTAGTAGAGGTGTGTGAGTCTCCCTTACTGAGACACCCTCTTTTAAACGCCTCAGCGCCTCATTATGTAACAGATTTCATCACTTTTAGGGTTCAATCAAGTCCAGAGACACCTATTTCAGCTGATATCTTTTCCTCTGGACATTTCTGTTCTTTGAGATATCAGAGTTGTGGGAAATTCAAAGCTGTTGTCATTGGGTCAGGTGTCCTTATTTAACCCCATTCTATTTAGGTATGGTTATGTGTGTGTGTGTGTGTGTGTGTGTGTGCGCGTGTTCTTGTGTCCGTGTGTGCCTGCGTGTGTGTTCTTGCATCAGTGTGTGCATGCGTGCGGAGGAGTTGGTTGGGGGCCAGGCTGAGTTTTTACTCACTCTTCAGACTGTACTGTGTGATGTGTCTGAGCACTGTCAGACACACACACACACACACACACACACACACACATTTGTTCTGCTACACCTGATTCTCATGAGTTAGAGGGCCTAAATTAGGGTGACCATATTTTCATTTGGGAAAAGCAGGACACCTTGGGTGGAGGGGTATGAGATGCGCACGAAGCGCGCCGAAATTTTTTTCCAACATAGGAGATCTATTGAAATAGTAGGCCTATTTGAATTTTTTTTTTTTTTTTTTTTTAAGTTTTGAACTCCCCCTGCTAATTATGGACTTTGCTAAACTCATTTATTGTATTATTATTATATGCATGTCTAGCTGCTATAGAAAAAGGGGAACGTCTGAAATACCCCAGCAGCACCTAAATTGGATGAGGGTGCTCCAATTCTGCAATTGGGTGATATTAAACTTCAACATAATCTCACAGAAATCTGTGAAATCAACACAATTTATAAAAAAAAACAATCTGTGGTGGGAGCACACTATTGTAGACTTTATTGGGATGGAAGCAGATAGCACACCCACTGAAAGTTAATGAGACACAGCTTCTTCCCAATACATCACTAAGCAATGCTGAATATGCAGCTGTCTCTTTTCAGGACAGAATTCTTTAGGCTATTCATGATTTTGTGTCAACAGTGTAACCTGCCACTGATTATGTTTGGAGAAAACATCTTTTATTTTAGTGGGTGAGTTGTGTTTCATTTCACTTCTGTGAGATCAGGTTGAAAACTTATCTCAAAGTTTGCAGGTCTTATAATGTGTGATGATTTTATCAAAATCCCTCTTCTAATTGTCGATCTTTACACTGAAATTGAGCCATCTTATTCTCCAGCAAGTACGTTACCAATGATATCAACGGATAGATCTGATTGTGTAGTTTAATTTAATACCAAATACCTCCATTGTAAGAGCAGATATACCCATATAAAGCTTCCGAAAGAAAATGAAGCAAAACCCGCGAAATGTATAGTATAGCGCACGCAAAAGGATAACGCTAGATTAATTGAAGTGCCCATGATGAATGTTTAACAAACTTATTTTCGGCTATCTTCTGATTAGGAGAACAGGGCTGCCCGCACGGATTACGTCACACGCAGCGCCTTGTGCAGTGTCCTAGTGCCTGTAAATTTAATGGTCCAATGATGAACGTAATTCAAAAAGCAGGACATTTCCCCACTTTCTAAAAATATCGCCGGACGCCCAGGACAGGGCATGAAATACGGACATGTCCGTCCAAATACGGACGTATGGTCACCCTAGCCTAAATACATGTTGGATATTTCAAAAAGGTTTCTATGTCTTATTTATGTACCTTTACTTCACTAATGTACTTTAACCCCATTCATAGTTTTTCACAGCGTGTCACAAATTGACAGCAGACCCAGTAGTCTTACTTTCTTTCTTTCTTTCCTTCTTTCTTTCCCCCTTTTTCACATTCGGAATCCACCCCCACCCTTGCTTCCCTTCTTTTGCTTGTGTGTGTGTGTGTGTGTGTGTGTGTGTGTGTGTGTGTGTGTGTGTGTGTGTGTGTGTGTGTGTGTGTGCGCTGTTGTGTTTGTGCAAAGTTCATGGTGTTGATGTTGTTACTGCCATCGTTTTTGCCGAATTGATGATGGTTCCGTTATGATGATGTCAGATGGGAGAGTTGTGTGTGTGTGTGTGTGTGTGTGTGTGTGTGTGTGTGTGTGGAATGGAAGCATTGAGAAGGAGATTTTTATTTCACTCATCTCACTAGGATCACTAATCTTTAGTGATGAATATATTTGCAGACTGTTTTATTTGTCAGCGTTTTTTCATAGCTTTCACACTTACAAGCTGTGTGTGTGTGTGTGTGTGTGTGTGTGCGTGCTTTGAGAGAAGTAAAGGTGTATGGTGTGTGCTGATGTGTAGCACACTGGTTAGATAGAATTTTATAATCTGGTGTACAGTATGGATTAGAATATTATCACATGCATAGAATATTATATGGATGGTGGCACAAGTAGATAAAACTCTTGAACAATTTGCCACTTTGCCAGAAGTATTACTTATTATTGTACTCAAATTGACAATCATATTGTTAAAATACACACAAAACAAGACTGGTTAATTTGCTCATAATGTTTTATTTATGATTGATCAGCATGGTATTGAGTAGTGTGTCTCACTCAGAGAGGAAAGATCAGGAAGCCACTGAAGGTGCTGTGATTATCACCGTTATCACTGAGTCTGGAGCCTGCAGGGAGTCTCAGGTTGACTACATCTCCCACCTCCAGCTGCACAGTCAAACCACTGGACAGGTAGGTCCAGCCCGAATCAGAATTATACTCATGTAAATGCATGAGCCGCTCCCCATTCTTATACATATCGATGTAAATATACTGTTTGATTGAGTTATCCATGACATTGAATCTGAAGTAGTAGACTCCCCTGAACGGAGCTTTGAAGAAGCCATCAACACCGCTGTAGGCCTCGCCGACATTGGTGATGATTGAAGGGAAGGCCAAGTTCAGCTCTGTACTCCCAGACTCTATGTATCCTGACTTCCCCAAACCTGCTGAGAATGCCACCATGGTTTTGGTCTCTCTCTCCAGATTCACTGCATCAGTCTTAGTGTCTGACAGTCTGGTCTTCACTGCTGCCAGCTCTGCCTTTTGGGCTGCAGTTTCCATCTTGAGGGTGTTTATCTCGGTTGTCTGTGCTGCATTTTCTCTCTTCAGATTCACCACTTCAGTCTCACTGGCAGACAGTCTGGTCTTCAGCACAGTCATCTCTGTATTTTGAGCATCATTCTCTGTCTCCATGTTGTACAGCAGTGATTTGGTGTTCTGTAGCTCATTCTGGGTGACAGTCAGCAGCACTCTCAGCTCCACCACCATGTCTCTGAGTTCCCTGAGCTCAGTGGAGACGTCCAGCTGGGTAGTGACTTCAGCAGCAGCAGCAGCAGCCCCAGTGCTCTGGCTCTCTGTCTGAACTTCAGTCTGGGTGCTCTGAGTCTGAGCTCCACACATGGAGAACAGCAGCACCAGCAGTGGTATAATGATAATGGCCCTCATCTTTATGAATGCTCGGTCTCTCTCTCTCTCTCACACACACACACACACACACAGGAGTAGTGGTGGTAGTAGAGGTGTGTGAGTCTCCCTTACTGAGACACCCTCTTTTAAACGCCTCAGCGCCTCATTATGTAACAGATTTCATCACTTTTGGGTTAAATCAAGTCCAGGGACACCGATTTCAGCTGATATCTTTTCCTCTGGACATTTCTGTTCTTTGAGATATCAGAGTTGTGGGAAATTCAAAGCTGTTGTTGTTGGGTCAGGTGTCCTTATTTAACCCCATTCTCTTTAGATATGGCTGTGTGTGTGTGTGCGTGTGTGTGTGTGTTGGGGCATTTCATTTTTTGCAAAAGTTCTCAGATCACACATTTCTTTAAACCAGTCTCCCCATGAACTAATCACAGTAAAAATTTCAGAAAAATCCGCCGAAGTTTAACTTCTGTGATGTGATGTGACTCAGTCACAAGGATATCCTCTCTCTCTGTGAGAGTCGCCTCTGGACACATTTGCAAAGTCCTGAATGTCTTTGATGGCACATTGCAGACAAAAGAGGACATTCTGAGTTAACACACACACACACACACACACACACACACACACATTGCAGACAACAGAGGTCATTCTGAGTTAACACAAACGCGCGCGCGCACACACACATACACACACACACACACACACACACACACACATTGCAGACAACAGAGGACATTCTGAGTTAACACACACACACACACTGCAGACAACAGAGGTCATTCTGAGGAAATCTGTGTTGCCTTGTTATTGCTCAGTGTGGAAAAACAGAAGCACCCCCCCCCTCCTCACTCTCCCTCTTTCACATATTTACACACACACACACTGATATGGAGACATAAATATCACCACAAAATATGACTTCAGAAATCTTAAAGGAATAGTCCACCTCTTTATGAAAATCGGTTATGCACCTCCTTACTCTGAGTTACATACAGTATGTGGGGAAAAACATTTTGGTCTCCGTGCTTGTGTTGTCCTAGTATGGCCACCAATCACCAATTTTCCCCATTTTTTAGCTTTAGCTTAGCATAGGCGCTGGAATGCAAAGTTGCCAGATAACAACTCTTTGCCAACTTTACTTTCCAGTGTCTATGCTAAGCTAAAGGTAAAATTGGGGTTGCCAGACTGGGACAACACATGCACTGAGACCAAAATGCTCTTACCCACATATGTAACTCCAGCTAAGGGGGTGAATAACCAATTTTCATAAAGAGGTGGAATATTCCTTTAACCACTGTATTTCATTGAAAACAACCCGCAAAGATTGATTTTTATTTTTTGAATAAGATGTATTTTAAATCCACACTTTTGATAGGTTGTTAAAGGCAGCTCCTATGTCCCTGTCAGTCAGCCCTGTTCTTTGAGGTTGCCGAGTGTTGTCAAGTAGATGTAGGAATGACACATTTGCCAAATGACAGCTGACACTAATGAAAATAAGTGAAAATGTTTCTTTACCTTCATAATTTAGCTTTGGCTGCCATTACCGAAGTACCAATTATTCTCAAACTTATTCCTTATGCAATATCTTTAGTATATTTTATCCAAACATCACCAAATTTGGCACTGCACTGACTCATGCTAATTAGATAAATAGATATGCAAATATTATTTTTTTTTCATTTTGATGTTTATTTAAACTTTGAAATTCTACATATTCTGTATATGTAATTTTTTCCTCTCGAGTTGGTTCCGATCCAATGACTGTGTATTAGTAGCCTAGAACTCTAGACGCACTCTAGTGGCAGCAAATTGAATTTGCTCAGCGAGTACATACTGTAACTATGATCCCTCGATGGTGTCTTAGCTGTTCATCTGTGCTGTTTACGCTCTAACTTGTATTCAGATATCGTGGTGTTTAGCCAATCACAACATTATATCTGGGCAGGGAGTTATTGGGTGGGCTTGGTGCTGATTAGTTTTAGCTGTTTTACCCTGGGGTCTATCACTTGCACTGATGCCATATTTCTTATTGCTTATATACTTATGCTCTTTATCATTTATTTAATCTATAGAACTTGTTCTGATGGACAATCTAATAATAAGTTCTAGGATCTCTGTGGCCACTTCGGGGCATCTGTTAGAATGCACACTCAAGAATGTTTCCTTCTTCAGATTTATTTTCTTTCAATTCAATTACAGATGTGTTTTAATAAACACCATTTATGTTTATGGACATAAGTGTCAAATTACACGTGTGTGTGTGTGGCTCTGTGAAAACAATAAACACAGAAGAAATAATAATTACTACACTGCTAAACAGTGACAAATAACACATGTAGCATGGCTTAAGTATTATACATTCACAGCTTACATTTACAGGTAGGCTAGCCAAAGCAGTTAGCTTACAATAAGCATGACATAGCATGCTAGTTTAGCATCCATTAATTGCAACATAAGTTTAACATTACTCATTAGCCATTTACTTAGGCCTCTAGACATCTTCTCAACCTTTAAATCAACCTCTAACAACGGACAGGGCAATTTACCTTATTCAGCAAACATATTAGAAGTGCTATAACTTATCTAACACTGCCAACATTACCAAGCTAAAGTATATTCCCGGTTAAGTCGCGGTAAATTACGGCCGTCATTTTCGGGTCTAACAAGATGATACAACCTTAATTTTACTTAGAAAGCTACATAACAACACAGTGGAATACTCACATGTTTATGAACGCACACAAGGCACAAAACAAGTCAGGAACACCGTCAACAATTGTCATACGAACTATAAACTGCTACTTTACAGAGTAGCCTCACATCTGTGTACTTCAGAACTTGACGTTATGGAGACAGTCCACTTGTGCATGCAGGGAACACGTGTGCTCCTATTGGCTGCTGACGTAGCTACCAATTAAAGGGCAGGTCAGTCCTTTGCTACAGAACTATAACAATATGCTTACATACACTTTTTATTGTCCATATTTACATATGCACATATTTACTGCTGGTCAAAGACTTTAACCTGCACTGTAGCGCTATTGGAGTTACCTGCACTACTACCTGTGTATGTTGTGTGTGGAGACTTAAGCTGCACTGTAGCACTATTGGAGTTACCTGCACTACTACCTGTGTATGTTGTGTGTGGAGACTTAAGCTGCTGGGACCTTGAATTTCCCCCTGGGGATCAGTGAAGTATCTATCTATCTATCTATCTATCTATCTATATATCTATATATCTATCTATCTATCTATCTATCTATCTATCTATCTATCTATCTATCTATCTATCTATCTATCTATCTACAGTATCTATGGCTGGTAACATACAGCTCTAAGTGTCTATTAGTCTATTTAACCCACTGTATGAAATAAATCCATGTGATAGTCTAGCATGTCAGGCTAGTGTTTTAGCTCAGTATTACAGTAGTCTATTTAACCCACTGTATGATATATACATTCATGTGATGGTCTAGCATGTCAGGCTAGTGTTTTAGCTCAGTATTAGTCTATTTAACCCACTGTATGATATATACATTCATGTGAAAGTTTGGCATGTCAGGCCAGTGTTTTAGCTCAGTGGGCACAGACCTTCTTCAGGCCATTCTGTTGACATGCAACCACAACTTGTTATTGGTTTGCTTCTTTTTTTTTTTTACGGTACTGTACTCAACATATTTGATCATTTCTCGTGTTCAATCAAGTCCAGGGACGCGAATTTTAGCATATTGATATCTTTTCCTGTGGACATTTCTGTTCTTTGAGATATCAAGAGTTGTGGGAAATTCAAAGCTGTTGTCATTGGATCAGGTGTCCTTATTTAACCCCATTCTCTTTAGGTATGGCTGTGTGTGCGTGTGCGTGTGTGTGTTTACAGGTGTGTGCGTGTACTGTATATTGTTGCGTCCGTGTGTGTGTGTGATTGTGTGTGCGCATGTTCTTGCGTGTGTGTGTGTGTGTGTATGTATGTGTCTTCAGAGTAGGTGTGTGTGTTTGTGCGTGTGCGCATGTTCTTGCGTCCGTGTGTGTACACACGTGTGTGTGTGTGTGTGTGCAGAGGAGGTGGGTGGGGGCAGGCTGAGTATACTCACTATTCAGACTGTGTTGTGTGATGTGTGTGAGAGCGCTATCAGAAAACTGTAACACAAACACACACACACACACACACACATACACTCTTGCACTGGGACACTTGAGTCTAAGGAGTTAGAGGGCCTAAAAACATCTTATGTTATCTTTCTTTCTTTCTGTCTTTCTTTCTGTCTGTGTTCCTTTCTTCCCCTCATTAACACACAAACTGCCACTTTAGTTGTGTGTGTGTTTGTGTTTGTGTGTGTGTATATGTGTATGTTTCTGTGTGTGTGTGTGTGTGTGTGTGTGTGTGTGTGTGTGTGTGTGTGTGTGTGTGTGTATGTGTATGTGTGTGTGTGCGTTTGTGCTCTGTGTGTGTGCACCCTCTACAGGTAGCGAGGGTGCGATCCTTTACAGTTTTTCTCAGTCGCTTTGGTACATTTCTCAGATCAGAATTGAAATCCTCAAAATTACTTGGTCAATCTTCACATCATTGTGTCACTTGTGCACATCAAAATAGCAATTTCTCATTGGTTTCAGCAAATTGCAAATGCATTGGTACATCCATGCAAAAACTTGTGTACAATTCTCTGTTGAATTGTCTCACACCCCATTACATTTAGGCATTGGTTCATCATATAAGTCTTAACATGCTAAATGGTTGAAGATGTTATCATAATAGGTCAGGAACAGATGCATATAAACAAAATAATGCATGTAAAATGACTGAATTTTGAGAGATGAATTAAGGATTTTGAGCAAGAGACTTGCTTTTGCAGTCAATCCATGGTGTTTTGCCATTTGTCCAAATTGTTTTGAGAAATGCACTTACTGTTTTGCAAAACGTAAGGATGATTAGAATTGTACCAAAGCGACTGAGAAAAACTATAAGAGCGGTGCGTGGCTGAGAGACGGGGAAAAGTTTGTGTGTGTGTGTTTGTATACTTTCTCTGTATTTTATTTGACTTTTTCTGAGATGAGCTGTGAGTCATGACATTGCCTGCTTTCTTCAGCTGGTGAGACAATAGGACAAGGGAACAGACACAGGACAAGGGTTATAGGGGAAACTCTTTTGCCACACACACACACACACATATATATATATACACACACACACACACACACACACACACACACACACACACTCACAGGGGCAGTTCTACCCTCTATGGTGCCCTAGGTGAACACCCCCCCCCCCCAAACACATGTTCTGTGATTGGATCCCAGTGCAGGGGAGAAAATCGTTCATCACACACACACACACACACACACACACACACACACACACACACACAAATGACCCGGTAAGGATTAGGCCTACTGCACATTCACCTCCAATCCAAGCCTCGGACATCTTGGCTAAAGAAATGGCTTTAGTGAGCTACATTTTGCATACCTCCCTCTCCCACACACACACACACACACACACACACACACACACACACACACACACACACACACACACACACAGGTGTAGTCTAGATTGAAGTGTAGCACAGACAGAGAAACACACAGGTATTTTCTGTATAGATTTCTCTCTCTCTTTCTCCCTCACACACACACACACACACACACAAAGGGTTAATAACACTGTCAACCTGGTTACTCCTCCACGCGACCCACATACACACACAACACACAACTTCCAAACACACACACACACACACGCGCACACACACACACACACACACACACACACACACACACACACACACACACACACACACAACAACAACAACCTCCAAACACACCACATTCGACCACTGAGTTAGTGAGCTGGGGGTCTCTCTCTCTCCCTTTCTCTCTCTGTCTGTCTGTCTATCTCTCTCTCTCTCCCTCCCCCTTCCACTCTCTCTCTCCCTCCCTGTCCCACTCTCTCTCTCCCTCCCCTCCCTCTCTCTCTCTCTCCCACTCTCTCTCGCACAGGCCCACTGTCTGTGGCGCGCGCTGATTCCGCTGGCTGCTCGCTCCCTTCCCTTCCTTGCTCGCGAGCGTGCGGACTCGACTCCCCCGTCATGGACTAGCCGTTCCGTTCGCAAGCTCGGTTCCGTCGCATCGGGAATACAAAAGAAAAAAAACACATAAGACACTCACATAGACACACACGCGCGCACGCACACACACACACACACACACACACATACACAGACATAGGTGCATTGGCACCGGGAAAAGGACGATCCATCCGTTTGCCGTTTATACCGTAAACTGCACCGAACGATGAGCCTGATCGGTCATCATCATCATTACGGAGCTTGATTGTGAGTAGGCTAGGCTAGAGGGGCCGGGACACCGACAGACTGGACTACTGCTGCTGTTATTTGCATTGAACACAGAGGAGAGGAGAGGAGCGGAGAGGATAAGATGGCGAACGATTCTCCGGCGAAAAGCCTAGTGGAGATAGACCTCGCCTCACTACGGGTGAGTAACGTTTTAACGGTAATGGTTTTATAACGGGCTACTGCTACTCCATTTTCTGGTTTTTAGCCTTCGGATTTATCGAGGGAAAGCCTAGTGGAGGTAGACCTCGCCTCGCTGCGGGTGAGTGAACGGGCCAGTAGAGAGAGAGACAGAGAAACAGAGAAAGAGAGAGAGAGAGAGAGAGAGAGAGAGAGAGAGATGGCTACTGCGGGCCCTCTGCATCATTCTATCTATCGCCTCACTGCTGCTCCGTTTTCTCATTTTTAACGTTAGCCCACAGCCTTCAGATTTATCGAGGCTCAGTTCAGTTCAACGCCCAGACGGGCCCATGAGAGAGAGAGAGAGAGAGAGAGAGAGAGAGAGATGGCAGCTGGCTGGTTTCAGCCGATGTTTAAGCGGAGGCTGATGTCAAACCCAGTGGCTGGCTTTGCTTGTTTGTTCAGATAGATAGATGGGCTACAGGGTATGTGGTTCGGTTCGGTTCTGACCGTCCCTTTGTTTGGGAAGCCATTAGCTTGTGCTTGTGTGTGTGTGTGTGTGTGTGTGTGTGTGTGTGTGTGTGTGTGTGTGTGTGTGTGTGTGCTGGACACCATCCGTGGCGGCCCACTTACAAGCCCGAAGAAGAATAAGAATAAAATAGGCCTACATCATCCTATCGGTTATGCTGCTGTTATATTATGTTGATCACGGAAAGCCCAATGTTATCTTTGTGACAGACCCGAAGAATAAGAATAAATATTAAATATAAATGTTGATAACGGAAGGCTTATGCTAACGTTATCTTTGTGACAAACCCGAAGGATAAGAATAAAACAGGCCTAGGCTAACGTTAACGTTACATCCCGTGTGAGATTGTGCTGAGGCGCTACAGTGTTGTTCATGGGTATCTTTGTAACTAACCCGAAGAATGATATTAAAATGTATCTTGTGTGTGACTGCTGATGTGCTATGATGTTAACGTTAACATTACTGTGTTCCTTAATGTTTGTATGATGTTAACGTTAACATGTTTTAATGTTTGTTTCCGTGTCTGCAGGATCCGGCAGGAATATTTGAGCTGGTGGAGGTTGTTGGCAATGGCACCTACGGACAAGTCTATAAGGTGGGTCTGACTGCGGACAGCTTTGCACGAGCTTTACCGAGCCCCCACCCTGATTTTTCCCGGTGCTGTTTTGTGTGGATTGTGCATCTGTGTGCGTGCGTGTGTCCGACCGTGTGCGCGCTTTGTGTCGGAAACAGTGTGGGGCGCACGGGTCTGGCGGCAGCTACGGGCAGATAGCAGCCACTTGTACAGTATTGCCGTCTGTGGCCACGAGAGGATTAACGTTACTGTGGACGCTGCTGGAGGAGCTCGCGGACAGAACGGAGAGCTGCTGCCATTAGCTGCGCGCGCGAGACCCCCGCCCCGGCATCTGCTGCTCCTGTAGGCTACATGGAGAATAGAATAGAATAGGAAGCTTTCGCCCGTTGCTGCTCGTGTGTGTGTGTGTGTGTGTGTGTGTGTGTGTGTGTGTGTGTGTGTGTGTGTGTGTGTGAGAGAGAGAGAGAGAGAGGCCGCTGAGCTAATAATGATTTCGATTCTATTACTGATCTGAATGGAACAGGCGGGAGGTCAATGGCGTGATGATGATGACAGGACAACAAGCTGCTGCTACTGCTCCTGCTGCTGCGGATAGCACAGCTCTCATTGTTAGCCTAGCTCGCTGTGCGTCCAGTGTGTGTGTGTGTGTGTGTGTGTGTGTGAGAGAGAGAGAGAGAGAGAGAGAGAGAGAGAGAGAGAGAGAGAGAGATGTGTGTGTGCTTTCCAAGCTGCGCATTTCTCGCTGTGTGAATCGAACGGGAGTGGTGCTGTGCATCAGATCAGCTGTATGTTTGCCCCGGGCGGATAGTGCGGATAATGAGTGCGGATTATGAGTACGGATAATTAGTACGGAATGGATGTCCGTTACCGCGTCCGTAGCCGCTGTCTGTCTGTCGGTCAGAATGTGGGCCAGCCAGCCCGGGGTGGCAGAACGGGGTCAGCTCGCGCTCATGACGTCTGTTGTTCACGGGCGGCTGCATGCGTGGAAGAAAAATGCCGCAGATGGGCGCGAGCGAGCGAGTGAGTGAGTGAGTGGCGTTTGTCGTGTTTGCTGGATGGCTGACGAGACAGACGCGCGTGAAGAGAGGGCCGCATGCATCTATGTCATTTAGTCCCGTTTACTCATCCGGGACTCAAGTCTAAATACAAACAAACACACACACACACTTGTGCACATGACCCAATAGAGGTTAGATTATGCAGGCTAAAAAAACTCTAATGTTTATGTTTGTTTGTGTGTGAGAAAGTGTGTGTGTGTGTGTGTGTGTGAGTGAGTGTGGGAGAGAGAGGCAGAGAGCATCATATCTCTGGATGTAGGCGCTAGGCTAGCCCTGCTTTTATTATTATGACGTCATCATAGATGGATGGTCCTATGCTCCTCTCTCTCTCTCTCTCTCTCTCTCTCTCTCTCTCTCTCTCTCTCTCTCTCTCTCTCTCTCTCTCTCTCTCTCTGTCTCTTCAGTATGAAATTCATTTCTGTTTAGTAATAGACTGTATAGCGTCCTGTACAGTATGCCTAATCATATAAATAATAAACTTACTGTATGTAAGTTGTGTAATCAACACATGTCTCTTTTTCAAACACACACACACACACACACACACACACACACACACATGGCCTTTCTCTGCGTTCTTTCTGTGTCTGCACTAGTTTACTGGTTGCCAAAGTTCAGTAAAGACAAAGAGGTGAAATGAGACAGGTAGATAGAGATGTGTGTGATTACTGTAATAGGGCGGCACTGTAGCCCGACACACACACACACACACACACACACACACACACACACATCTGTCCAAGCACACAGTTTCCTACTGAGATATTGCTCCTTGGGACCACCAGCCTCTTGGAGTTCAGGCTGAGGACAGCTTAGTGTGTGTGTGTGTGTGTGTGTGTGTCTGTGTGTGTGTGTGTGTGTTGCGAAAAGAACACAGATGTATGTGGTGTGAATATTTATGTGTGTGTGTGGTGTGTGTGTGTGTGTGTGTGTGTGTGTGTGTGCGTGCGTGTGTGTGTGTGTGTGTGTGTGTGTGTGTGTGTGTGTTGCAAAAAGAACACAGATGTATGTGGTGTGAATATTTATGTGTGTGTGTGTGTGTGTGTGTGTGTGTGTGTGTGTGTGTGTGTGTGTTGTGAAGATAGCAAAGGTCTATATGTGTGTGTGTGTGTGTGTGTGTGTGTGTGTGTGTGTGTGTGTGTGTGTGTGTGAGAGAGAGAGAGAGAGAGAGAGAGAGAGAGAGAGAGAGAGATGTGTGTGTGCTTTCCAAGCTGCGCATTTCTCGCTGTGTGAATCGAACGGGAGTGGTGCTGTGCATCAGATCAGCTGTATGTTTGCCCCGGGCGGATAGTGCGGATAATGAGTGCGGATTATGAGTACGGATAATTAGTACGGAATGGATGTCCGTTACCGCGTCCGTAGCCGCTGTCTGTCTGTCGGTCAGAATGTGGGCCAGCCAGCCCGGGGTGGCAGAACGGGGTCAGCTCGCGCTCATGACGTCTGTTGTTCACGGGCGGCTGCATGCGTGGAAGAAAAATGCCGCAGATGGGCGCGAGCGAGCGAGTGAGTGAGTGAGTGGCGTTTGTCGTGTTTGCTGGATGGCTGACGAGACAGACGCGCGTGAAGAGAGGGCCGCATGCATCTATGTCATTTAGTCCCGTTTACTCATCCGGGACTCAAGTCTAAATACAAACAAACACACACACACACTTGTGCACATGACCCAATAGAGGTTAGATTATGCAGGCTAAAAAAACTCTAATGTTTATGTTTGTTTGTGTGTGAGAAAGTGTGTGTGTGTGTGTGTGTGTGAGTGAGTGTGGGAGAGAGAGGCAGAGAGCATCATATCTCTGGATGTAGGCTAGGTTAGCCCAACTGATATTATTATGACGTCATCATAGATGGATGGTCCTATGCTCCTCTCTCTCTCTCTCTCCCCCCCTCTCTCTCTCTCTCTGTCTCTTCAGTATGAAATTCATTTCTGTTTAGTAATAGACTGTATAGCGTCCTGTACAGTATGCCTAATCATATAAATAATAAGCTTACTGTATGTAAGTTGTGTAATCAACACATGTCTCTTTTTCAAACACACACACACACACACACACACACACACACACACACTGGCCTTTCTCTGCGTTCTTTCTGTGTCTGCACTAGTTTACTGGTTGCCAAAGTTCAGTAAAGACAAAGAGGTGAAATGAGACAGGTAGATAGAGATGTGTGTGATTACTGTAATAGGGCGGCACTGTAGCCCGACACACACACACACACACACACACACACACACACACACACATCTGTCCAAGCACACAGTTTCCTACTGAGATATTGCTCCTTGGGACCACCAGCCTCTTGGAGTTCAGGCTGAGGACAGCTTAGTGTGTGTGTGTGTGTGTGTGTGTGTGTGTGTGTGTGTGTGTGTGTGTTGCGAAAAGAACACAGATGTATGTGGTGTGAATATTTATGTGTGTGTGTGTGTGTGTGTGTGTGTGTGTGTGTGTGTGTGTGCGTGCGTGCGTGTGTGTGTGTGTGTGTGTGTGTGTGTGTGTGTGTTGCAAAAAGAACACAGATGTATGTGGTGTGAATATTTATGTGTGTGTGTGTGTGTGTGTGTGTGTGTGTGTGTGTGTGTGTGTTGTGAAGATAGCAAAGGTCTATATGTGTGTGTGTGGTGTGTGTGTGTGTGTGTGTGTGTGTGTGTGTGTGTGTGTGTGTGTGTGTGTGTGTATGTGTGTGTGGTTTGTGTGTTTAGTTTAGTTTAGTTTAGTTTAATTTATTTGATAGGGACAGATACATAGCCTAACATGTAGGTTGCATAACAACCAAACAGCAAGCATCATAGCATTTATAGCCAAAAGCTAATTTCCAATGCCCGTCCCTAGAAGGGCTTTTAAAACAATACACTAGCAACAATAACAACAAAACAATATTATCATAAAAACAGCCTAATCACTCATTCAGTCCAATCATTCATCCTTGAAATCTATCAGTAATATTAGAAGTTGGTGTTTATTCATCCATCCATCTCATGCATTCACTAAACGACATGTGCACATTTCCTACCAATCCTACACCTGTCCTGCACTGTCATGTATTCTTACACATTCTCCCACACAACACACACACACACACACATACCCACACAACACACACACACACATAAACAGAAATCAGCCAGGCCTACCCCCCTCCCCCCCCCACACACACATACCAAATCAACTACACCCCCCCCACCCCCCCTCTCACACACACACACGCACACTTTCACTCACAGATGAATCAGCAATCCCCACCCAAAACACACTCACACATGACTACAAACCTGGTTACTTTTTAGGAACTCCTTCAGATGAGTTTTAAACTGCTCATGATTATGAGTAGCCTTGATATCAGATGGCAAGCTATTCCATTGATTAGTTCCTTTGATCAGGAATGAAGACTGGCCAAAGACAGTTTTGCGGTATGGTACCCTACAGTTGCCTGCTACAGCGCTCCTGGTGGACCGCCCAGCAACCTGTATTGGTTGGATGTTATCACAAAGCAACTGAGGGGCTTGACCATGCAAGCATTTGTGGACTAGGATGACATTAGATAGGACTATGTAGTTATGAAAGCTTAACATGTTCAGATCCCGCTGAACGTTGCAGTGATGGGCTCTTATGGACCACTTACCTAGAATTTTTAATGCGCGGTTATAGAGTCTCTCCAGAGGTTTAACTACTGAGAAACTTGCCTGTGTTGTTGGCTTAAGAGTATGATTAGCCTGTGAGGAGAGCAGAGGTGTATATGTGTGTGTGTGTGTGTGTGTGTGTGTGTGTGTGTGTGTGTGTGTGTGTATGTATTGGCTAAGAATATGGAGGCTGGCCCTTAATGCCCTCATAGTCCTAACTAGCCCCACACTGGCCCTTAATGCCCTCATAGTTCTAAATAGCCCCACACTGGCCCTTAATGCCCTCATAGTCCTAAATAGCCCCACACTGGCCCTTAATGCCCTCATAGCCCTAACTAGCCCACACTGGCCCTTAATGCCCTCATAGTCCTAACTAGCCCACACTGGCCCTCAATGCCCTCACTTAGCCCTCATAGCCCTAAGTAGCCCACACTGGCCCTTAATGCCCTCATAGTCCTAAATAGCCCCACACTGGCCCTTAATGCCCTCATAGTCCTAAATAGCCCCACACTGGCCCTTAATGCCCTCATAGCCCTAACTAGCCCACACTGGCCCTTAATGCCCTCATAGCCCTAACTAGCCCACACTGGCCCTTAATGCCCTCATAGCCCTAACTAGCCCCACACTGGCCCTTAATGCCCTCATAGCCCTAACTAGCCCACACTGGCCCTCAATGCCCTCATAGTCCTAACTAGCCCACACTGGCCCTTAATGCCCTCATAGCCCTAACTAGCCCACACTGGCCCTCAATGCCCTCACTTAGCCCTCATAGCCCTAAGTAGCCCACACTGGCCCTTAATGCCCTCATAGCCCTAACTAGCCCACACTGGCCCTTAATGCCCTCATAGCCCTAACTAGCCCACACTGGCATTTACTGGGCTGCCCTCGTCTAGCCGTAAGCCCTCTAGACCCACACAGGGCCTGCATGGTTTCTGCCTTCACTGCAAGTGTGTTCTGCCCACATAAAGTCTGTGGTGAGCCTAAAGGCATTGGACTAATTAGGGCAGGCCTGCTGTGTAATCATGGGGCTGATTGGGCTTGGACTGGGCTGGTATCAGTACATGGGATATGTACTAACATACTTACAGCACTTTACTGCACCTGCATACATTCAGTATGGGATATGTACTAACATACTTACTATACTGAACTACTATACTGTACAGCCCTGCTGTATAATGGCTGATTGGGTTTGGACTGGGCTGATATCAGTACATGGGATATGTACTAACATACTTACTGTGCTGTACTGCTGTACTACTGTACTACTATACTGTACTGCAGGCCTGCTTTATAATGGGTCTGATTGGGTTTGGATTGGGCTGGGCTGTCCCTAGTCTATAGTACTACTAGGAAATACCTGCATGGGCCCAGCTGGGAGTGAGATATATCTGATATACAGTATCTGATGTAGCTGATGTAGCTGACTCATCAGAGAAACAGAATGTGTGTTCTGTAGTAGCTCTACACCCTTCTGAATGATAATATGCTAATATGCTACTGTAACTTGTGCAGTCTGCCTCCCTCTGCTAATACGCTAATCCTCCTCCCTCTGCTAATACGCTAATGTAACCAGTGTAGCAGCCCTCCTCCCTCTGCTGAGATGCTAACCTGTGTAGCAGCCCTCCTCCCTCTGCTGAGATGCTAACTCAGTATAGCAGCCCTCCTCCCTCTGCTTTGAGATGCTAACCAGTGTAGCAGCCCTCCTCCCTCTGCTAATACGCTAACCTGTGTAGCAGCCCTCCTCCCTCTGCTGAGATGCTAACCTGTGTAGCAGCCCTCCTCCCTCTGCTAATATGCTAACCTGTGTAGCAGCCCTCCTCCCTCTGCTAATATGCTAACCTGTGTAGCAGCCCTCCTCCCTCTGCTAATATGCTAACCAGTGTAGCAGCCCTCCTTCCTCTGCTGAGATGTTAACTTGTGTAGCAGCCCTCCTTTCTGTTGCTAATACTCTAAATAACATCCTTTTTAGCTTTGTTCTAGTATTTCCCAGGTAGATTTTGACATTGTTCAACTCAGATTTAAACAAGGATTCACACAATGTACTTTTACAAATTGTACAACCAGCCAATTTGAACTTTGATATCTCTCCATTCATTTTCATGGGGCCTGGTCTTGTTAATCTCCAGTATAGCGTCCGAGTGACATGACTTGCATTAGAAGGACTTTGGTTGTTGATTGTGAGTTGTTAGTGAGTGGTTGTGCCTGTGGTTGTTACATGTAGTAAGGCCGGGTGTGGATGTTGTTGACTGTGAGTTGTTGTGTGTGAGTGGTTGTGATTGTGAGTTGTTGTGTGTGAGTGGTTGTGTTGTGATAGTGTGTTTGTTGACTATGAGTTGTTGTGTGTGAGTGGCAGTAGTTGTGAGTTTTTGACTATGAGTTGTTGTGTGTGAGTGGTTGTGTTGTGAGTTGTTGACTATTAGTTGTTGTGTGTGAGTGGTTGTGTTGTGAGTTGTTGACTATTAGTTGTTGTGTGTGAGTGGCTGTGTTGTGATAGTTTGTTTGTTGACTATTAGTTGTTGTGTGTGAGTGGCTGTGGTTGTGATTGGAAGGTGTCATAGCCCTCCTGTAGCCTACTGTATCATCTCTCAGTCCCCCCAGATTCCCATAGCAGTACAGACTTCTGTTCCCCCCATTCCCCATAGCAGTAAAGACTTCTGTCCCCCCAGATTCCCATAGCAGTACAGTAAAGACTTCTGTTCCCCCCATTCCCCATAGCATTACAGTACAGACTTCTGTCCCCCCAGATTCCCCATAGCAGTACAGACTTCTGTCCCCCCATTCCCCATAGCATTACAGTACAGACTTCTGTCCCCCCCATTCCCCATAGCATTACATTAAAGACTTCTGTCCCCCCAGATTCCCATAACATCACAGTAAAGACTTCTGTCCCCGCCCGCTGCCATAGTCATTACAGGAAGTCTTACTGTCCCCCAGATTCCCATAACATCACAGTAAAGACTTCTGTCCCTGGGAGTTGCGTGAGTCTGGCTATTAAGACATGTGTGTCATCAGCTACATAAGTGTGATTTAAACACACTCACACATTTGGCATTTGATCTGCTTAAAACATAATCTCCTTTCACTAGTAAGCGGCCATTATTGTAAAAGTGACATCACCTGGTAGCATCTAATCCAGTGGAACAGATTGATACGGTTCCTCTTGATACACATTGGTTCTCTGTTCTAAGCACAAGACTTGATATGGTTCCTCTTGATGCACATTGGTTCTCTGTTCTAAGCACAAGACTTGATATGGTTCCACTTGATACACATTGGTTCTCTGTTCTAAGCACAAGACTTGATATGGTTCCTCTTGATACACGTTGGTTCTCTGTTCTAAGCACAAGACTTGCCCATAGATTTGTGGAGTAACGTCCTTTACAGTATATTCTTCCCAGTCAGAGATATGTATTTAGAAATGATGTACGCACCTGTTAATCTATATGATATACTGTTTCTAAAGTGTTATTTAAGTTATATTTTATCATAATTATTAATCTACTATTACCTGAGCATACACAGATTAATTGTGAAATTGTTTTTTATGCAGTTTTAACTTTTCATCTGCTGACATTCTTATACGATGTTTAGAATAATACCGTTAGCTGGTTATGCGAGGAACATAAGTA
>JAODXP020000016.1:16974223-16986723 GCA_027497455.2 Sardinella longiceps | reverse complement strand
AAGCTCACAGTTAAGTTTTGAAGATTAACAGGGTCAGAAAGAGTAATTTGAATGCCGATGGCGCACCATTTGATTCAATATTAAAACGCCGAAGCGGAAATAGCTCCCACATTTCGCGCTAAGCATCATGGGACTCTGGAAACTTGTGGATAAGCTCATTCCGCCATTTTGGGTCCCAGGCTGGGTACAACTGACCTATTAGAATGCATAGGTTTGAATAGCCTACCAACTTGTTTGCTCACTAGTCGTTTAAAAATGATGCCCTCTGTAGCCGCTTTTACACTACCACACTCCCCGCTATTGATGTTCTGCAAGTGACGTATTAATAGTTCCCGCCACGGCTGTGGACGGCAAACTTGGCTATCGACTAAGTGAGTTTCAATGAGACTCCTCCAGCAGTTCACTGATTTCAGTAGGATATACGCCTTTTTAAGTCTATTGCTTACATTTCTTGAATAAATGAACTTCTAGAAGATTCATATAAATATCCTTCAATTCATTACCCAAAAGTTTAGTAGTATTTTTTAGCAATCGTTTTGACATGCACACACCCGATTTTTCCCATAGCAACGCCCGTTGCTATAGACTCAACTGCGTTAATCAGTCGTTTTTATCGTCTTTTATTCATAACTTGCCCTCTGACCATCGACAAATCACTTGGACAACATCACAGACGGTATACTGTTACTACCATAATATTCAAATTGTTGCAACAGATAAAATAACAAAGCCACAGGAGAATATTTTATACTTCGCTGCACAGGTTGTAAATGTACTTCCGCCGTCCAAGATGATAGATCACGTGGTAACGATGACGTGCTTGCAGAACATCAATTAACATGCCACTTTAGGGAGTCGGTTGTTCTTTCACACTGCCGACGCGGGCTCAGATCCGGAGGGAGTTTTACCCATAGCTTAGGGCCTACCATAAAGAAGTATTTTCATAGCAGAAATTAATTTAAACACATGAGCTGCATTGCATTTAAACAACGGAGGGAAAACGTATTGTTAAGACAACTAATGTAAAGTTATGCCTGGCACCCAAGCAAAGTTCTGCATTGTGGATAGACTCATCAGTCCTTTGCAATGGATTTAGCAGTTTACATGGAAAGGTAGGATTGCCAATTTCTACTTCTACTTCTGCTACAATTGTGAGTGAATTTCTACAGCTAACAAAATTGGCTGCATAATTCTGAGCTTGTCACGTAGGCTACGTAACCCTGTTAAAGTTAGCTGCCACAGTTTTGGGTGGTCTAACCAGCGTGTCATGATTATGAAAATATTTCATTTGTATTCTGTGATTCGCAACTCAGCAGCTTCGTTTAGTCCCCGTGCATTTGTTTGGTTGCATGACAGGTTAGCTTTTCCCTTTTTTCTGTGAACTGTCTCGATTGCTAGTTTCACCATGGTGAGTGTACACTTTGAAGTTGGGGTTCTGATATATTGCACAGTGAATCATGTTTGTGATCACGTTTGTATAGCTTCTCTCGTTGCTTGTTAACGTTATTGGCTACTTTAATGTTGAGATTACCAGTAATGTGAGGCTTAATGTTATTTCGTCTGCCATGATGGTCGGCCAAAATTGGCGTCAATTTAGCTTAACGTTAAGTCACCTGCCTAACCTGCCAAACTTAACCTGCAGGTAGACCTACGTGTTTGATTATTCTTATTAGAATTAACCAGCCTACTGCACCCGGCTCGGTAATGATGCTAAATTGTTGTGTTGAAGTCTTGTATTTTTGAAGCAAGTAAACCTGGAGTGAGTTCTGCTCTGCTATTCAGACTCAAAGCTTTTGAATAGATCTTTGGCAACATTCGGTACTCAACATGGGTGCTCTACCAAATAGAATGCAAATAGAACGCACTGACATCGCCAACTGATAAGTATCAATATGGATTGTGTTGATTGGGTACAGTATGGATTAGAATATTATCACTAGAGATGCACCAATTGACTGGCGGCCGATTTTGACGTTTTTGCCATGCTCGGTGATCGGCCAATCATCAACCATATAATAAAGCGATTTTTGATCGGCCTGTAGAGCCACTCTGCGCAATATCAGCGCTAAACAAGAAAGCGAGCGTGCGCGAATGCGAATTCACAGCAGTGATCTGGAGTTTTGCTTGCATTGGTGAGATAGAGTAATGATTCACTCGCTAAAGTATGCAATTAACATACCAGTAGTTTGTTTTGGCTTCTACCGGAATTAGCAAACAGACCAACATTACTGACAGCTATTTGGATCTTTACAGATCTAATCTAGAGAGGGCTTCACGGCAGCACCGCTGCACACGCACACAACAGAGGAGAGGTAAAGACAGAGTTCTGAATCTGCGCCTACCTCATGAACAGTTTTCTGCCTCATTGTAGTTTAACTTTAGCGGTAGATAAATTCCTATTCCACTAATAAGTTAAAGGGGTGGTAGAATTCAAAACCGCATTTACCTAGTCATTGTTGAATATAGGCGCCTTGACGCGTCTCTGGCATGTCACCGTAACCTCAGCTGTATCATCGCCCTCCCCTGTATGCAAATTTTCGAACTAGTTTTTGCTGTGGCAAAACGGGCCAATCTGAACAAGGCTGCGATAATACGTAACAGGAGCTCTGACCCTCTTGGATCCACCCACTGACCACCAACTAAATTTGCATAACCCAACCCCTTTCTGGAGGTAGGCATATAAATAAGGCCAGAAGCGATAGCCCGCTAGCTTGAGGAAACGGCTAACGACTACGTTTGATAAGAGAAATATAGTTATAAGGATGTCTGAGCACGCATGCAACGTTCTAGGATGTAATGGCAATGTGAGGACTTTGCACAGGTTTCCACAAGAAGCGAGTTGTCGGTGACAGTGGTTGATTTTCATCTATAAAAACAGTTCAATCCGAGGTTGGCTATTTACTCATTTCACTCCGAACTCCATTTCAAACCATGGACAGTATCATCAAGCCGGCTTTACACAACGACACTCAACAGATGAGCTGTACCGACGACTTTACCAACACAACCATCAACCGTAAGTAAATTAGTCTTCCTCTTATCTACTTATCTAAGCGAGTAGTTCGTGTCGTTAGCATGTTAGTTGTGTTTGTATATGCTAACGTTAGCTACCTGTATATGGCATGGTTTTAGATATTTTTTGTGTGTGAATACCTAGCACATCGAATTGGTAATTTACTGACATTTACCCTTCTGTGAACTGTTGATCTAAATGGACACATATGTTTGCGTAAACCTTATAACGTTGCAGAATGAGAACTTGCTCTGGCCCGGACATTTGCTAACATCTACACGATTGATATCGCGCTATTGTGGTGCTTGCTATAGCCATTTTAATCGGATTGAATTGGTGTGTGTGTGTGTGTTTTTTTATATACATTTAGGAGTGCATCACAGCTACTGCCAGGCTCAGTGGAAGCTTCCTGTCAAACAGACGCCCCTAAATGTGTGTCTACGCAGCTCTCCTCAAGAACACTGGCATCTCACCCTCGGAGTAAAGGTAAACTTGATCTTTGGCATTATAGGTTTGAACTCTGTCCCAAGTAGCCTTGCCGTGACTCCTGCTTGTGAAGTTACAAAAAAAATGCCTATTAGCTCGCAGGCTTGCTGCATAGCTGTAAATATTTTTTTTGTTTTGGAAATGTGTGTGAAATGTAGGCTACTATGAGCCTAAACGTGTGACTGATGGCAAGATGGCTTCTCTTGGAAGATATTGCTTGACACAGTGTATTCAACACAGTCAACACTTTCAAAGAATATTATAATTATCTTTTAGGCATACAGGCAACAGTGACAAACCAGAGTGTAGATTTTGGCACCACAGTCTCTCTGCCTTTTACATCTACACCAGTGAAATCTCGCACACTATGATGTGTGGCACATGGCAAAAGGTGTTATAGTTTTTGCATGTAAAGATCTGGAATATGTTTACCATGTTTGTTACCTCCAATAACTATTGTCTTTTGCCATTATCTAGGGTTGACTAAGAAGCTGGATCGATTTTTGTAAAGAGACTGAAGTGGAATAGAAGCATCGTCAACCCTTTACTGGTGTGCTGTTGGTTGTTCTGATACCTAAACTTCTCAGTCCCAGAAGAAGACGCCAACAAGTGGTTGAAACCAGGTCAGTATCCTAAACCACAATATTTACTGGATAAGCATGGTGTGAGTTGTACATATTGACTGTACTGCATATATGTAATAACAAATCCTCTTCTAATTCACTCCTCTTAGGGAATCCTGCAATGAACTGATTGGAGCGGGTCTTTACAACCAAGAAGCTTGCAGCGGACTCCTATCAGTATGGTATGTACATACCCTAACTACTTCCTGAACATGTTACTTTCCTCTGAAGAGATTTTTGTAACACTAATAGCATGACTAAGTTTGACCCAAAAATGTGCTTGTCATTTGCAGCATTATCACTGTGTGCCCATTGTTTGAAAGTCTTTCTCTCCCCCCCCCCCTCACCCCCACCCACACACATTTTACCTTTACAGGTTATCTTGCCGCAATGCACTACAATGAGAATGCAGATCAACAGCAAAAGAAGACCTCAAAGGGGAAGCTGGTGTATAGCCTTGTGTTCCCAAAGGCCAAGAGGGGAGGACACACCGTGAAACAAGTGAAGTCCGAGCCAACAATTTGTAAGTGTAATAGATTGTGGAACAATTGTTTGTTTTTATTTTTTATAAAAGTGCAAAGAAAAAAATAAGCAAATATGTAATGTTCTGTTTTTGCACTCCACAGGCTACGTCTTCATTCATCTGGTCTTCAATCAAGTTCTCCTTGATCCCCAGCCTTTTGTTGATGTGTTGAAGCAGATTCCTGTACCTCAGCCCAGTATGGAAGACCTGACTTGGATGAAGTTGTAGCTGCACACGTGTCCGCTTCATTCAAGGGAAGGTCTGCAGCCGGTGTACTGCCCTGAAGCTTCAGGAAACTCCCTCCGTATGCGTAGCACGACACAGGAGGGCATCACCACTTCTGCCGAGAGTCCTAGCACCAGTTCACGAACCATCTGTAGGCCAAATGTCTGTAGATTGTCTGTAGAAATGACACGTTGCAACATGGGGGTGGGGATGGATTAGCGGGATTAGTTTTTCATTTCTGTTGATGAGCACAATTGTGTGTGTATATTTGTACAAATAAAGTTTATTTGCTCTGAGACATTGTGTACAATTTCTATTGCCATTCTATCTGACTAATAACAAACTTGTCTAAAATATCATGTACATAACTTTCCATTCCTCCAATTGTGTCATGGGGCTACGGTCCACTTTGCAGATATCCATTGCATTTTGTAAGCCACAGCCACACCATAGGTACTTAGCAAAGTAAGTTGGTAAACTGGTAAGGAAATTATTCCTACTCCTGCATAGAGTAATCTGCTCTGAGTTCGTGTTACACCGTGGTAACTACTTAGGACAGAGCGATAGCACTGTAAACAATGATATTGCTAACTTGTGATGGCTATAGTCTTGGAAACCAACATACCGCTCGCATAATTGGTTATACAAAAATACTTGTATGATATGTGTCGGCAGCTGTAAATTGGCATGTTGGCAGCTGTAAATTGGCCTATGTGTGCATAACAAAAGAATAGTTGCTAGGAGCATAAGCTATGCTGGTTTCCAGATGGGGAAAGCTATGCTAGCGTTATTAGGCTACTAACTGAACTAGAAAATCTTCGTGACACTTACCACTCAAACCTCAATCTCGCTGGCGAACTGGTTCCTCTTCAACATCTGAAGATTCTGTCGATTCAGGCTCAAACATGTAAGGTTGAGCGAATCGTCTCAGATCCTTTCTTGTCGATATCGAAAGTTATCGCTGCTGTTTCACGGAGTTTTCAGCTGTGTCCAGCTCTCAGCGTCATGGGGGGAGCTGGCCAATCAGCGAGCAGCTATTTGCATATTCATGAATTCGCCGAGTGGGCGGGGAAAACAAGTCATTTCAGTGCAGCCCTAATGCATAGGGTTCTTGTAATTCACTTTGCATGGCTCCTAGGTCATTTTCAGCCCCCGAAAAAAAATTATGTGGTATAAAATGGGTCAAGGAACAGTTTCCAATAGTCAGAAAAACGTGTTCTAGGCCCCCTTTAAAATCAATAGAGGTAGGCCTAATATTCCCTACCCTTCATGCAAGCATTGTATTGTAGTTCTCTTCGTCTCAAACAATGTGGATCCTCCTCCACATGCAGAGCTTGCAAATTGGCAATTAAAATCCGGTTAACATCATGACCACGCAGCGTAGCATCATGACCACTAGTTTGTCAAAGAAAGAAAATACTTTTTTTTCTAAAGATATTTTTTGGGCTTTTTTTGCCTTTAGTCAGATAGGACAGTATAGAGGTGGACAGGAAGCAAGTGGGAGAAAGAGACAGGGTGGGATCAGGAAATGACCTCGAGTCGGAATCGAACTCAGGTCCCTGGAGTGATGGTCTGACGCTCTAGCCACTGAGCCACGGCGCCCCCAAGATAAAACAAATTTAGCCTACTGTAAGCTACTTTAGGGAGAAAAGGTTTATACGGTCCAAGCAGGGAATCTATTTGGGTATAATAGATTGCACAATTCTATCTTAGCATTATCTTGAGAATAGGGTATCAGAAATCATTTCAATTAAATTATAAATGTGAAGATATGTTGAAATTGATTTTACATGGATCACTTTGTGGGATAATGCCAATCTATAGGCTATGGTTATGGACATAAAAATTATTTGTGTGAGTGGGTTTAATGCACAATAGTCATGACCATGGTAGGCTATTAGCCAATATAGATAAAGTAAGAAGTAAAAAATACCATCAAATAACCTATCATGATCTAGTGTAATTCTGTAAAATATGATATAGAAATTTAGACATACCAAACTCTTAACAAAAAAAATATGGCATGCTACTTAAAAAAGTAATTATAAAGCCTATTTTATAGGCCTACACACAATAGATTTTTAAAAGGCCTAATATAATTTTACAGTTTAGAAATATATCTGTATGTTGGCTTTTAGCCTACTAGCCAATAATTACTAGCATCTTTATGAGATCTCCTGGTAACCACATACATAGGCCTACATAACTGAAAATCTGTTCATTATTTCATCTATTTAAAGATTAAAGGTTACAAAAAAAAACAATTTTGGTGTTCTGCGAAGTGGTGGAAAAAAAAAGGAATCGGTATCGGCAGGTCAAACTCTCTGGGAAATCGGTATCGGCCCAAAAAAATTATGATCAGTGCATCTCTAATTATCACATGAATAGAATATTAAAGGGACACCAGGCAAAGTTTTATTGTTAATTTACCAGCCACGAAGTTACTTCGATGATTAAATGGTTCATTACGGGGTGACTGATGGCTCTCTCGTCAGACTCAAGCATTTGTTCCGTGGTAAACCCACTTGCAGTATGGCTAGTGTTGGGTCCACGAAATAGAAACTGAAAGTAGGTATAACTGAAATCGCATTTATTACCGGCTTGTCAGACAACATAACGCACGAAAATTATCATCTCTAGTTTATACTCCTTGGTTTGCAAATAAATTCACATTGATTGTGATTGATTGAAAATGTGTAACGCAGTTGTATTTTTTTTAATATTTCGGCGACTGTAGGTGGAGCTCCAGAGATAGAAAATCGTAGTCCTGCTTGGTGTCCCTTTAAATGGATGATGGTACCAGTAGATAAAACACTTGAACAATCTGCAACTTTGCCAGAAGTATGCGTTTGTTATTACTGTTTTTAAATAGAGGATCATATTGTGAAAAAAGAGACAAAACAAGTCATTGCTCATAATGTTTTATTTATGTTTGATCAGCATGGTGTTGAGCAGTGTGACTCACTCAGAGAGGAAAGAGCAGGAAGCCACTGAAGGTGCAGTGATTATTACTGTCATCATAGAGCCAGTGGCCTCCAGGGATTCTCATGTTGACTACATCTCCCACCTCCAGCTGCACAGTCAAACCACTGGACACATAGGTGGCATGATTATCATTATCATACTCATGTAAATACACAAGCTGCTCCCCATTCTTATACATCTTGATATTCATGTAGCGTGAGTTTAGGTTATCCCTGACATTGAATCTGAAGTAGTAGACTCCCCTGACTGGAGCTGTGAAGAAGCCTGTTGTGCTGCTGTAGGCCTGGCCAACATTGGTGATGATTCTAGTGAAGACCAAGTTCAGCTCAGTACTCCCAGATGCTATGTATCCTGAGTCAGTCAGACCTACTGAGAATGCCACCTTGGGTTGCTGTGTGATCTCTCTCTCCAGATTCACTACATCAGTCTCAGTGTCTGACAGTCTGGTCTTCACTGCTGTCAGCTCTGCCTCTTGGGCTGCAGTTTCCATCTTCAGGTTCTCCACCTCAGTCTCACTGGCAGACTGTCTGTTCTTGACAGCAGTCATCTCTGTTACCACATTGTACAGCAGTAATTTGGTGTTCAGTAGCTCTGTGTTTTGGTCTTCATTTTCAGCTTTGGTCTTTTCTAGCTCATTCTGGGTGACAGTCAGCAGCACTCTCAGCTCCACCACCATGTCTCTGAGTTCCTTGAGCTCAGCGGAGACGTCCAGCTGGGTAGCGACTTCAGCAGCAGCAGCCCCAGTGCTCTGGCTCTCTGTCTGAACTTCAGTCTGGGTGCTCTGAGTCTGAGCTCCACACATGGACAACAGCAGCACCAACAGTGGGATAATGATGGCCCTCATCTTTACCAACACTCTCTCTCTCTCTCTCTCTCTCACACACACACAGGAGTAGTGGTGGTAGTAGAGATGTGTGAGTCTCACTTACTGAGACACCCTCTTATACACTTCAATGCCTCATTACGTAACAGATTTAATCACTTTTAGGGTTCAATCAAGTCCAGGGACACTGTTTCAGCATGTTGATATCTTTTCCTCTGGACATTTCTGTTCTTTGAGATATCAGTGGTGTGGGAAATTCGTAGTTGTTGTCGTTGGGTCAGGTGTCCTTATTTAACCCTATTCTCTTTAGGTATGGCTGTGAGTGTGTGTGTTTACATACGGGCTGTGGGTGGGGGCAGTCTGAATTTTTACTCACTGTTCAGACTGTTCTGTGTGATGTGTGTGAGAGTGCTATCAGAAGAAACACCTGTACTGGGACACTTGAGTCACATGAGTTAGAGAGCCTAAAAACATGTTGGATATTTCAAAAAAGTTTGTATGTTGTATTTATTTAGCTTTATTTATCTAATGTACTTTACTTTAATTTAATTTATTTATTATGTCTTCCTGACTTCTAATACTTGCCACTACGTCTCTGCTGTGTGTGTGTGTGTGTGTGTGTGTGTGTGTGTGTGTGTGTGTGTACCTCTCTGTCGAAGTCGAGCATGTGTAGTTGCTGTATGGCGAGCAGAATGCTGGTCTGGTACTGCTGTGTGTGTGTGTGTGTGTGTGTACCTCTCTGTCAAAGTAAAGCATGTGTAGCAGCTGGATGGCGAGCAGTATGCTGATGTTGGTGCGTGTGCGTGTGTGTGTGTGTGCGTGTTATTAACTCCGCCAAGGAGGTTATGTTTTCGGTCGCGTTGGTTTGTCTGTCTGTTTGTCTATCAGCAGGATAACTCGAAAAGTAGTGCACGGATTTGGATGAAATTTTCGGACAATGTGTATATTGGGACAAGCAAGAAATGATTCGATTTTGGTGGCGATCGGTGATCCTGAACATGATCTGGAATTTATATTTCGTCTGTGACCACATTGCCTTGGCGGAGGTCTGCGCTCTCTGAGCGCTTTTCTAGTTATTATATGGATTGTATTGATTGGGTACAGTATGGATTAGAGCATGGGTCCCCAAACTACGGCCCGCGGGCCGAATACCGCCACGTCAATTTAAGTGGCCCTCCAAAATATTTCCTAATGTATTTTCCACCGTTCATTCTCTATGGCGATTCTAAGCAAGTACATGTAATTCCGGTTTTGGCCACCGGCGGATTTTGGCGCTGTTGCGCAGCCTTTTTTTTTAAAGCCGGTTTGGTCTATTGATAAATGCAGCATTTCCATTAGATTCCTTGCGTGTTTATGTGTTATTTTAAATTTTTCTTTAAGCCTACCTGTTGGAATGCAAAATAAGTTCTGTAATAGGACATATAGGGATGAATAATTCACTTCAAAAATCAAGTTATGGCATTAAAATACTCTATTCTGGTAATTTCTGGAGATTTTTTTTTTAAATGTTGGAGATTTTTTTAATTCAGATTTTTAAATAATGCTTAGGCTTTCATATTACTCATATATTATTCATAATATTTTGTGGTTTAAGCCATTTCCATTTAAGACTATATTTATATTTTCACAAAAGTAAATCAACATAGGCCTAAATAACAGTAGTTTAGATTGAATAG
This sequence comes from Sardinella longiceps, assembly GCA_027497455.2. Taxonomy (NCBI): domain Eukaryota; kingdom Metazoa; phylum Chordata; class Actinopteri; order Clupeiformes; family Clupeidae; genus Sardinella; species Sardinella longiceps. Next base: position 16,976,369 of record JAODXP020000016.1, on the reverse strand, counting down.
GCTAAAACAGACCTGTTGTATAATTTAGCCTCGTCGCATCTATTGTAATTTACAAGGTCGATCGCTGGCCTCCGGCCCTCTGAAAGAGGCAAGCAGAGCGATCCGGCCCTCTTAAGAAAAAGTTTGGGGACCACTGGATTAGAGTATTGTCACATGAATAGAATATTATATGGATGATGTGTGTGTGTGTGTGTGTGTGTATTATTATATGGATTGTGTTGATGGAGTACAGTATGGATTAGAGTATTGTGACATGAATAGAATATTATATGGATGATGTGTGTGTGTGTGTATTATTATATGGATTGTGTTGATTGGGTACAGTATGGATTAGAATATTGTCACATGAATAGAATATTATATGGATGATGTGTGTGTCTGTGTGTGTGTGTGTGTGTGTGTGTGTGTTATTATTATATGGATTGTGTTGATTGGGTACAGTATGGATTAGAATATTATCACATGGATAGAAAATTATATGGATGATGGCACCAGTAGATAAAACTCTTGAACAATCTGCAACTTTGCCAGAAGTATGCGTTACTTATTACTGTTTTTAAATAGAGGATGATATATGTGAAAAAAGAGACAAAACAAGACAGGTTAATTTGCTCATAATGTTTTATTTATGATTGATCAGCATGGTGTTGAGCAGTGTGTCTCACCAGAGACTTTATTATAGGAGGAGACCCAGCACTCACTGTATTGCCTTATTGGAATGTATGGGGAAAGTTTGTTATGCAAAGATGGCTGACTTCAGAAACGGGAAGTCTAAGTTACTAAGTCAAAATAACTCCCTGAAGGCGTCTCCAAGATGGCTGCCCAGTGAACGGACTTGCCTTAGAAGGACTTTGGCCTCACTCAGAGAGGAACGAGCAGGAAGCCACTGAAGTGCTGTGATTATTACCGTCATCAGTGAGCCTGTTGCCTCCACCAGGGATTCTCATGTTGACTACATCACCCACCTCCAGCTGCAGAGTCAAACCACTGGACAGATAGGAGGCCACTCCATCAGTATCAAACTCATATAATCGCATGAGCCGCTCCCCATTCTTATACATCTTGATACGCATGTAGCGTGTGCTTTAGTCATCCCTGACATTGAATCTGAAGTAGTAGACTCCCCTGACTGGAGCTGTGAAGAAGCCTGTTATGCTGCTGTAGGCCTGGCCAACATTGGTGATGATTCTAGTGAAGACCAAGTTCAGCTCAGTACTCCCAGTATTCTCTATGTATCCATTAGCCAGACCTGCTGAGAATGCCACCTTGGGTTGCTGTGTGATCTCTCTCTCCAGATTCACTACATCAGTCTCAGTGTCTGACAGTCTGGTCTCTTGGGCTGCAGTTTCGTTCTGCAGGTTCTCCTCCTCAGTCTCACTGGCAGACAGTCTGGTCTCTTGGGCTGCAGTTTCCATCTTCAGGTTCTCCACCTCAGTCTCACTGGCAGACAGTCTGGTCTCTTGGGCTGCAGTGTCTTTCTTCACAGACTCCATGTCAGTCTCAGTGGCTACCAGTCTCTCAGTCTGTGCTGCATTTTCCTTCCTCAGATTCACCACTTCAGCTTCACTGGCAGACAGTCTGGTCTTCACAGCAGTCATCTCTGTGTCCACGTTGTACAGCAGTGATTTGGTGTTCTGTAGCTCATTCAGGGTGACAGGCAGCAGAACTCTCAGCTCCACTACCATGTCTCTGAGTTCCCTGAGCTCAGCAGAGACGTCCAGCTGGGTAGTGACTTCAGCAGCAGCAACAGCCCCAGAGCTCTGGTTCTCTGTCTGAACTTAAAAAGAGTTTCTTGAGAAGCAACCTACATTTCTACTACACAGATTATACAGAATCAAGCCACATTTCTACTACACAGAGATTAGACTGAATCAAGCTTCATTTCTACTACACATAGATATAATATGTCATCAAAATGGACTGCATTTATAAAGCGCTTTTCTTTTCTACTCCTACGAGCACTCAAAGCGCTTTACAATGTATGTCTCACATTCACCCATTCACTCACCGGTGGCAGAGGCAACCATGCAAGGCACCAACCTGCTCACCAGGAGCAATTTTGGGGTTTAAGTGTCTTGCTCTCGGACACTTGGATGGGTTCAGGTGGAGGAAGGCTTGTAAGTAAGTAAGTAAGTAAGAGTAAGAG
>JAODXP020000016.1:16938658-16961226 GCA_027497455.2 Sardinella longiceps | reverse complement strand
TATCATTACTGGCTATCATTACATTTCTTATACATCCTGCTAGTCATCACACGTGAGTGTAGGTAATTACCTCCGCCAAGGAGGTTATGTTTTGCTCGGTGTGTGAGTCTGTGTGTGTGTCTGTGAGCAACATAACTCGAAAAGTACTACACGGATTTGGATCAAATTGTGTATTGGGACAAGTTGGGACAAGTAAGAACTGATTCGATTTTGGTGGTGATCGGTGATCCAGAACACCATCTGTGACCACATTGTCTTGCCGGAGGTCTGCGCTCTCTGAGCGCTTTTCTAGTTCATGACAGTGAATCTGAAGAAGGCCTATTAGACTCTCTTGACTGGAGCTGTGAAGAATCCTGTTGTTCTGCTGTAGGCCTGTCCAGCATTGGTCAAGATTTTAGTGAAGACCAGGTTCATATTTGCAACCCACTTCGGGTGGGAAAAAAAGAAAAAAAGTTCTATATTATAAGAAAAAGAGTGATAGTGTCACGCTGGCGGCAGCCAGACTCTGTTTTGATCTCAGGTTAAAGGTTATCTATGGGCCTGCCCTGTGACATGAAGAGTAACACACAGAACTCCTCTACTGTGGATTATTCTTTCCTGTGAGGATATGTTGAGGCACTATAAAAAGCACTGCTGATAATCGCTCAATATATATTAATTATAATTTGAAAATTAACGACTTTCTAATCACTGGTTATCAACACTATGTATATTATACCTAACAATATTCCAGACCTCTCAGATTATATACTGCTATAACATTTCACTTTAACTCTAGATTGTGGTTCTTGTCTGCCACACGTGAGTGTGTTTTTCTGTATTTTTTGTGATAGACCACAATTTCTCCACCAAATATAAACTTTAAAGTGTCTATGTCATTCGCAGACTCACTTCTGAGTATTATTTGAATTTACAGAATTTCCTTTGACTTCAAACATTGAATTTTTAAAGTGTTTTTATTTATTCATGCAGCACATTTTTCATTTTGTTATCATGTTTAGTACTTTTTACCCTTCAGAGAGGAAAAAGCAAAAAACCATTGAAAATGCTGCGATTGGTATCATCATAGAGCCTCTAGTTTGCAGGGAGTTGCATGTTGACTTCGTCTCCTACCTCCAGCTGCAGAGTTACACCACTGGACAGATACAGGCGCTGTCCATCTGTATCATAGTCTGACAAATATATAACCTGTTTTCCATTCTTACACATCCGGACAGTCAGCCATGGTGAGATTAGATTAATATCCATCACAGTGAATCTGAAGAAGTAGGCTCCCTTGACAGGAGCTGTGAAGAAACCTGATGTGCTGCTGTAGGCATGTCCAACATTGGTGATGACTTTAGTGAAGACCAAGTTCAAGTCCGTATTCCCTGCCTGCACGTGTCCATTGGTCAGTCCTGCTGAGAATGCCACCTTGGGTGTAATCTCTCTCTCCAGATTCATTACATCAGCCTCAATGGCTGCCAGTCTGGATTTCAGTGTCATTAACTTTGTCTCTTGAGCTGCATTCTCCATCTGCATGTCGGTCAACACAGTCTCACTAGCTGACAGTCTAACTTTTACAGCAGCCACCTCTGCGTCTTGTCTCTGAACATCTCTCTTCAGGTTTTCCACTTGAGTTCCACTAGTGTTCAACCTGGTCTTCAGCACTAACAGCTCTGCCTCTTTTGCTGCATTTTCAATCTTCAGGTTCATCACTTCAGTCTTTACTGTGGTCAGTTCTGTGTGTTGTGCTGCAGTGTCTGTCTTCATGTGCTCCATTTCAATCTCAGTGGCTACCAGTCTAGTTGTCAGTACTTCCAGCTTTGTCTCTTGGGCTGCATTTTCTGCCTCCATTTTATTTAGCTCAGCTCTGGTATACTTCAGTTCCTCCTGGGTGACAGTCAGTAGCACTCTCAGCTCCACCACCATGTCTCTGAGTTCCCTGAGCTCAGCAGAGACGTCCAGCTGGGCAGTGACTTCAGCAGCAGCAGCCTCAATGCTCTGACTCTCTGTCTGAACTTCAGTCTGGATGCTCTGAGCCTGAGCTCCACATATGTAGAATAGCAGAACCAGTACTGGCATGTCAACTCTCATCTTCGCCATGGCTGGCACACAAATGGCAGGTGTTGTGGTATTAATTATTGTAATTATAATAATTATTGTAGTTGTAGAGGTAGTGGTAGTAGTATTAGTAGTAGTTGCTGCAGCAGTAGTATTAGCAATAGCAGTGACTGTAGTATCGTAACAGTACTGTACACACAAATGTTTGACAGTCTCCCTCCTGAGACACCCTCTTTTATATACCTCTGTTGTTCAAAACAAATAAACAGGTTTTTATAGGTTAGATAAAGTTTTGGGACTTCAAGGACATTTCCTGGATTTATTTAGATAAGATTAAATAACATAGATAAGTACTTTATTCATCCAATTGGAAATGCAACAATTATTACTTTTATGGGATACCTGTTCTATATAAGCCTTTTCTGTTTATATGGGGTCATAACTTTACTGGAGATGATGTTTAAAGGGTGCATGAGTGGACCTTGTACCTTGTTCTCTGATGTTATTATACTGATCAATGAAAAATCAGTTCAAATACAACTGCATTGTTTTCACATTGTAAGCCCAATTACAACCTTATTTTTAGGGCTGAGTGTTCTAAGTGTATTTGTAAATAGTTTTGGATAAGTAGCATCCTCTTTAACAACCACAATGGAACTCAGTTGTTTTATTTTATGTGACATCACAAGTAGGCCTCAATCAAATTTGCCCATTTCTTGTCAAGATTTCTTCTTCTTGTCAAGATTTCTTGCCAAGATTTACATGAATATGAATGAGAGCACAACCATCATGTTCATGAGAGCTCTATGACCATTCACAGCCTCTCCTAATTCAAAGGTAAAAGCAAAGCTAAAACTGTGTTTTCATTATTTGTCTCCTGTAAACAAATATTAAAGGGCAACTTTAGTCAATTTCAAAACAAGAGTTCTATTGCCCAAGCTACTTGAGATTAGTCAATGCTGAAGACGCAAGACATTTTGGTCTGACCAAGTAGGTTTCCTTGAACAGAGAATAATCACTAGCAACTAGCCCATGGGGGCATAATTTTGAACTGCATTTTATAACATCTTAACATACTCCAAATGGGTCATTCCACGTCAATTCAACAGGAGCCCGTGCACTTAGGTCTCAAAAAAATCTGAAAAAAATCACAAAATGTACCCATGGTACTTAAGAGAAACACTGTACATTTATTTGAATGTAAGATGTATACTTTCTGTGTTACAGCCATTTTTACTGTGGGAGGGGGTGCCCATTTTGTTCACACTTCACACGCCCATAGCTCAAGAACTAAACCATGTAGTGGTTTCTTTTCTTCTTAAGTTCTTGACCCATGATGTCTTAATCAAGTAATAGTTTTTATTCCGATTGTTACAGTACCTTCCATTTGTAGAAAAGAGAATGAACAATGAGGCAATTACATAATTGTTTTATTGGTTTATTCATGAATGCTTAATACATTAAATTCAGCATTATACAATAGATGTTTAATTTGTTGGCAGTTATATAGTATATAGCTTTTATTATTTGTCGCTATAAATGGCATGTCCCCTCTCAGAGAGGAAAGAGCAGGAAGCCAGTGAAAGTGCTGTGGTTATCAGTATCATCATAGAGTCTAAGACCAGCTGGGAGTCTCATGTTAACTTCATCTCCTACCTCTAGCTGCAGAGTCACTCCTCCGGCAAGATAGGTTGGATGGTTATCATTGTCATACTCATCAAATTTTATAACCATTTTCCCGTTCTTATACATCCTGCTAGTCATCACACGTGAGTCTAGGTAATTCATGACTGTGAATCTGAAGTAGTAGACTCCCTTGACTGGAGCTGTGAAGAATCCTGTTGTGCTGCTGTAGGCCTGGCCAACACTGGTGATGTTTTTTGTGAAGACCAAGTTCAGATCAGTGTTGCCAGATGCTATGTATCCTGAGTTAGTCAGTCCTGCTGAGAATGCCACCTTCGGCTTTTCTGTGATCTCTTTCTCTAGATTTATCATGTCAGTCTCAGTGGCTGCCAGTCTGGTCTTCAGTGTTGTCAGCTCTGCTTCTGTGCATGCTCTTAATCATCGCCATGTCAATTTTCATTCTAGTGAGGTCCTCCTCTTGTGCCGAATTCACACTGTCTTGAGTCGTTACCTTCGTCTCACTGACCACTAGTCGTTCTCTTACTGCTGCCTGCTCCGCATCTTGTGCTGAATTCACCCTTTCCAGAGCCTCAACTTTAGTCTCACTGGCCATCAGTCGTTCTTTTGTAGCTGTCAGCTCAGCCTTTGTGTTTTGAAGGTCTTTCTGAGTAAAGCTCAGAGTGGTTCTCAGCTCCACCACCATGTCTCTGAGGTCCCTGAGCTCAGCAGCGACGTCCAGCTGGGTAGTGACTTCAGCAGCAGCAGCAGCAGCAGCAGCAGCAGCCCCAGTGATCTGGCTCTGAGTCTGAACTTCAGTCTGGGTGCTCTGAGTCTGAACTCCACACATGGAGAACAGCAGCACCAGCAGAGTAGAAATAAGCCTCATTGAACGTTTTGTCACCCTATAGTAGTTGCAATAGTAGTTATGGCAATAGTTTCTGAGAGACTGAGACTTTGAATATTCTCTTTTTATACTTTATTGAGTGCGAAGGCATTTATCACTTTTGAAGTTATCTTAAGTTCACAGTCACTGATCACGTGTAGACCTTTTTTGCAGTATGCTGTTGATTCAGTTATCTGTGTTCTGGGAAAGCACAGCACAGCTACACCTGATTTCTCTAATACTTACGGTATACACTGCAAGGACGGGTTTTATAAATTGGCGTAAAGTTACCTTTACACCTTAAATTTACCCTGTGCTGATAAGCTATATTGCCATTATTCCCCAGAAGAAGATAAAATGAACTGTCCAACTATTCCATTCACTTATTTTGTTGACAGACACAGGTGGGGGTGGTGGGATTCCTCCATCCTTTCTACTCTCTGTAAAAGGCTCTTATCAGACACACAGTCAAGTTATTTTGTATATTTTTATCACAGTAGACAGACTCACTTTTATCAGTTTTTTTTAGTGATCTCCTGTAGTGCTTTCTTTCTGATTCACTCGTGTCACCTGATCTGCAGACAGCTTTAAATATAGTATATCACTTTATTGTTTACCACTTTAAACTCATTAATTTTTATTATTATTTTTTTGTTCACCAACTGTATTTATGCTCCTAACCTTCAACTGTGATAATTCCCAGTTTATTCCCGTTAATTCCCATAAATTATTGTCAATTCCCATGGAATTTCCAACTTTGAAAATTCACTGAATTTTGCAACCCTAGTGGTGGGATTCCTCCATCCTTTCCACTCTCTGTAAAAGGCTGTTATCAGCCACACGTGACAGCTGTGAACTGTGGATAATCAGTAGCTAAAGAATGATGATGTCAGAATTTATGGTACTTTATTGCTCTGCTTTTAATCTGTAATGGGTGTAGCTTATTTACTCTCAGGATTTATTGGTGTCTTTGAGTATCGCAAAAATTTCAGTGGTTGTGTTATTGAGATCACTTTCATTAATTTATTAGTCAGTGGATTTAATTGGATCACACACACACACACACACACACACACACACACACACACACACACACACACACACACACACACTATAATTGGCTCATAACTTATAACTTGTGCCTGATTGCTAGGCCTATCACACCCCAAAATGGTCTTTAAATAATTATTGCGGTAACTAGCATAGTACTTAAGGGGTTCAGTTAGCCATTTTAAAGTTTTCTATCTGTACATGTTAGTTTACAGGTTGATACTCCACTCTAAAAGTCATGAAAGTGATCTTACATAGCCAGGGAGAAAGTAAGAGTCTTCACAGCCATGAAAAAATATGATTAACTTAGAATAATGGACCATGAAAATCAATCAATGCAATTCAATAATGAGTCAAGAACCTTTATTTACTCATGTTCATAAAAAAGTGTTTTTGTAATTTGTCAAGTCAAGCAGTTGAGCAGAAATGGCAAAATTGCACATTTCCAATACTCGAGTAGATGTACTGTATAGGTAGTTTAAAGATAGTTAAAAGATATTTACAAGAAAATAATACTCTTTCCTGTTTGAAGGTTTATGGTAAAGGAAAAAAGACTATAACCTAAAAAGATATTGCCATTTTACCGTAACATTCCTTATTTCACTGTCATAAAGGTATGCTGTAACAAATTCAGGAAAGCTTAATGATCTGTGCCATATGTAAAGCTAAATCAAATGAAATCAAATAGTATTTAACATTACATTTAACATCATTTTACATACGACTTAATGCTAAGAAGGCTTTGGAATCTTCAGAGAGGAAAAAGCAGGAAGCCACTGAAGGTGCAGTGATTGTTAGTATCATCAGCAAGAGTGCGATGAGCTGGGAGTCTCATATTAACAACATCGCTCACCTCCAGCTGCAGAGTCACACCACTAGAAAGATACTGGTGCAGTCCATCTGTTTCATATTCGTCTAAACGGATCACCTGCTTTCCATTCTTATGCATGGTGATAGTCATCCATTTTGAAGAAAGGGCAGACATGACAGTGAATCTGAAGTAGTAGACTCCCTTGACTAGAGCTGTGAAGAAGCCTGTTGTGCTGCTATAGGCCTGTCCAACATTGGTGATGACTCTTGCAAAAATCAGGTTCATGTAATTTATACCAGCCTCTACACCTCCCAAGTTAGTCAGACCCACTGAGAATGCCACTTTGGTTTTCTCTCTGGTCTCCTCTAGATTCATTACATCAGTCTCAGTGGCTGTCAGTCTGGTCTTCACTTCTGTCAGCTCTGTCTCTTGGACTGCATTTGATATTTTCAGGTCACCTACCTCAGTCTCACTGGCAGACAGTCTGGCCTTCACAGCAGTCAGCTCGTTTTTCACTGCTTCCAGCTCTGCCTCTTGTTCTGAATTCACCCTTTCCAGAGCCTCCACTTTAGCCTCACTGGCTGCCAGCCTGTCATTTGTAGCTGTTACCTCATCTCTGGTAATCTGAAGGTCACTCTGGGTGAATCTTAAAGTCACTCTCAGCTCCACCACCATGTCTCTGAGTTCCCTGAGCTCAGCAGAGACGTCCAGCATGGTGACTTCAACAGCAACAGCCCTAGTGGTCTGGCTCTCTGTCTGAACTTCAGTCTGGGTGCTCTGTGTCTGAGCTCCACACATGGAGAACAGCAGCACCAGCAGTGTAGAAATGATTCTCATTGTATACTCTCTCAGTCACACTGTTGTAGTAGTAGTAGTAGTAGTAGTAGTAGTAGTAGTAGTAGGCCTAGTTGTTGCAACACTACTGTAGTGGTGGGAATAGTTTCTGAGACTCTGTGAATATACTCTCTTTTTATACTTGACTGGTTGCATAAGAAGGCATTTATTATATTTAATTTGGAGTTTGGAGTTAGGTTTACAGCCACTGAGTGATCACGTGTAGACATTCTCTCCAGACATGTGTCTGGATTCAGTTATAAATAAAGATAATAAAGCACAGCACAGCTTGTTACACCTGATTTCTCTAATAATTACCCGACGGTATACACTGCTGGGAAGGATTTTATAAATTGGCTTTTAGTTTTAAAGTTACAAGCAAACGTTTCTATTGCTGTTGTTTTTTAATTACTCTGTCCTCATAAGCTGAATTGTATTATTCTTCTTCAGAAGAAAAAATGAACTGTCTAGTTATTCCATTCAGTTGTTTTGTTGACAGACACAGGTGGCGGTGGTGGGATTCCTCCATCCTTTCTACTCTCTGTAAAAGGCTCTTATCAGCCACACGTCACCGCTATCAACTCTGGGTAATCAGTAGCTAAAGAATGATGATGTCATCATTTATGGTACTTTATTCCTCGGCTTTTAACCTTTTACAGATGTTTTTGATTGTGGCAAAACTTGTGACATCACATTTATTAATTCATTAGTCAGTGGATTTAAATGGATATTTAAAATGACAAATGTGTGTTACCAAAATGCTCACCTATTAGCATGTACAGTACCTGCAAATATACAAAACATCATGAAAGGAAACTTTTCCCATCTTCATGGAAAGGTAGCATTGATAGATAATGGTTATGACACAAAGACATTTGAAATTTAAAGATTTATTTGCTCTATTTGCGCTATAACAGGTGACCAGTGTGTTCCATTCAGAGGGGGAAAAGCAGGAAGCCACTAAAAGTGCTATAGTTTCGAGTATCGTCATAGAGCCTGCTCCCAGCTGGGATTCGCATATTGACCTCATCTCCTTCTTCCAGTAGCAGAGTCACGCCACCAGAGAGAAAGTTGTGCTGTCCGCCTGAATCATACTCTCCCAAATGTATAACCTGCTCTCCATCCTTGAAGATGTTGATATACATCGACCGAGAGGCTAGTGCATCCATGACTGTGAATCTGAAGTAGTAGACTCCCTTGACTGGAGCTGTGAAGAAGCCTGTTGTGCTGCTGTAGGCATGTCCAACATTGGTGATGATTTTAGTGAAGACCAAGTTTAAATTAGAAGTTCCAGATTCTATGTATCCTGAGTCAGTCAGAGCTGCTGAGAATGCCACTTTAGGTTGCTCTGTGAGATTCACTACATCAGTCTCAATGGCTGCCAGTCTGGTCTTCACTGTCATCTGCTCTGCCTCTAAAGCTGCGTTTTCTCTTGTCAGGTTCAGCACTTTACTTTCACTTGCACTCAGTCTGGTCTTCACAGCTTCCAGCTCTGTCTCCTGTGCTGAATTCACCCTTTCCAGAGCCTCCACTTTTGTCTCACTGGCCACCAGTCTTTCATTTGTAGCTGTCAGCTCAGCCTTTGTGTTTTGAAGGTCATTCTGAGTAAAGGTCAGAATGGTTCTCAGCTCCACCACCATGTCTCTGAGTTCCTTGAGCTCAGCAGAGACGTCCAGCTGAATGGTGACTTTAGCAGCAGCAGTAGGCCCAGCACTCTTGCTCTCTGCCTGAACTGCAGTCTGGGTGCTCTGAGTCTGAGCTCCACACATGGAGAACAGCAGCACCAGCAGTGTGGTAATGACAGCCCTCATGTTTAACAGCATCTCATGTACGGTAGTTGTTGCAGTGGTTTGTGAGACTGTTTGTGAACATTCTCTTTTTATACAGAAGTACGTAAGTTATATAAAAGATCTTTTTTTTTTTTTATCTCAAACTGGTTTGATGTGGTAACATTTTCCTGGACATGTCTGTGTATTCAGTTATCTATATCGTGGGAAAGCACAAACCTGTCACTAATCATGTAATAGCTGAGAGGCCTCATGTTCCCATTTCACCCCATTTCTTATCATTTGTCCATTCTGTGAATACTACAGTAATTTCCAGTAGAGAACATTTACGTCACGTTCTACTGTAGAGCTTGGAAATTTCTCAGAAAACCTAAATGGAATGCTCAATTAGTCAGGTTTAGATATCTTGGAATATTCATTCAATGTCAGCAAAGAAAACGAAACTAAACTAAAGGTGTGGACCTTTTTTCTGCATCTGTCATGCTTTGCACCAGACCACACCTCAATTTCCATCGACACGCCTCCAAGGTGACACCTTTCACCAGTAGCCAAAACATAGTGGGCCATGTGCATGATGGGGCCCCTCAACTTTGCTTTGGGTTTTGTCAATAGCCTACAGTATTTGCAGGCATCTCATATCCTACCAGGATGGTACAATCATTTGTCTTGCCATTTAATCACATTTTTGGGAGGGCTTTAAAATAGGCTACTGCACATTGTCAGTAGGACGCTGCTTGTTGCTGGCAGTTTCTTGCATGAAGTCAGGCCCGCACAGGGCGCATCTGTGTGCTGTCACATTCAGAGTGGTGCAAACTCACAGGCACTGTGTTGACCAGTGAGGTGCTACCATACTGTACATAAAATAGACATTGGTCATTTACAAAATTCTTAGAACATTAAAAATGCGTCATGGGTCAAAATAAATATCATGGATCATGAAAACAAATTCTCCTTGGCCCTTCCCACAGGCATTTTTTTCACTTGGACCTCCACCTGAGCTATATTGTTTGTACTTGGCCCTCCCCCCTAATGGCCTCTTGACTATTGTTTTAGAATATGCATGTGTAGGGTCAGGTGAGCAACATTTACACAACAGTGCTATTGTGAGTTTATGGAATGGTTTTATTTGTGTTTTATTTTTATACACATATGACAGACATCCATGACATGATTATATGGAGATATATCATGAGACATATTATATTTGTGTTGCCTTCAGAGAGGAAAGAGCAGGAAACCACTAAAAATATTTGGATTATTACTGTTATCAATCAGTCTGTAGCCTGCAGGTAGTCTCAAGTTAACTACATCTCCCACATCCAGCCGCAGGACCACTCCACTGGAGAGATGGTTTTCTGTTCCATCTGTGTCATATTCACCCAAAAGCATGACCTGCTCTCCATTCTTATACATTTTGATCAACAGCCTGCGTGACTTCAGTAAGTCCATCACAGTAAATCTGAAGTAGTAGACTCCCTTGACTGGAGCGGAGAAGAAACCTGTTATGCTGCTGTAGGCCTGTCCAACATTGGTAAAGACTTTGGTGAAAACCAAGTTCAGATCAGTGTTCCCAGCTTCAATATGTCCTGAATTAGTCAGGCCTGCTGAGAATGCCACCTTGGGTTGCTCTGTGATCTCTTTCTCTAGATTCACTACATCAGTCTCAGTGGCGACCAGTCTGCTCTTCACTGCTGCTGCGTCTTTCTTCAAGTGCTCCATGTCAGTCTCAGTGACTGTCAGTCTCTCAGTAACTGACCTCAGATCAGCTGTCTGTGCTGCAGTTTCCTTCTTCAGATTCACCACTTCAGCTTCACTAGCAGCCAGTCTGGTCTTCAATGCTACTACCTCTGTGTTCAGCTCTGCCAACTCTGCCTCCAGTGTTGTACTCACCCTTTCCAGAGTCTCCACTTTAGTCTCACTGGCCACCAGTCGTTCTTTCATTTCTGCCAAATCTGTCTGTTGGTGTTTATTTTCAGCCTCTACCTTGTACAGCAGTGATTGGGTGTTCTGAAGAATGTCCTGAAAGAAGGTCTGAGTCACTGTCAACTCTTCTATCATGGTCATTTGTTTCACCACCATGTCTCTGAGTTCCCTGAGCTCAGCAGAGACGTCCAGTTTGGTAGTGACTTCAACAGCAGCAGCCTCAGTGCTCTGGCTCTCTGTCTGAACTTCAGTATGGCTGCTCTGAGTCTGAACTCCACAAATGGAGAACAGCAGCAGCAACACTGTGGTAATGGTAGCCCTCATGTTTAACAGCATCTGTCATGTACTGTAGTTGTCGTTGTAGCAGTGGTTTCTGAGACCATTTGAACATTCTCTTTTTATACAGAAGTAAGCTACATAAAATACTTTTTTTAATCTCAAACTGGCTTTATGTGGTAGCATTTTCCAGGATATTTCTGTGTATTTGGTTACTCGTGGGATGGAACAAACCTGTCACTTGTCATGTAAGACCAGAGAGGCCTCATGTCCCCATTCCATCCCATTAATTATTATTTATCCATTCTGTGAATACTACAGTTACAGTAGCCTATTTTTGTCTGTCACATTGGATTGTTCAGCCTAAAAGTTTAAACTACATGAGCCACCTGACACAGCGAGTGTACTGCATGTACTGTACTGTGTGTGCATGTGTGTGCATGTGTGTGTGTGTCTTTGTGTGTGAGTGTGTCTGTGTGTGTGTGTGTGTGTGTGTGTGACATTTTGCTGAAAATGTTCCCTCTGTAGGAATGTCTTCAGAACATTATTCTTACCAACCTCACTTTCACTCATCATAATGCTTGAATAATCACAGGTACAGTGCTCTCTCTCTCTCTCTCTCTCTCTCTCTCTCTCTCTCTCTCTCTCTCTTTCTCTCTCTCTTTCTCTCCTCTCTCTGCCTCATTGTCTTTCACCTGTGGCTCACTCACCTATATTTGGTAGGTGTCCATGGCAACCTGTGGAGCAGGTGTGTGTATGTTTGTCTGTTTGTTGTGTCTGTGTGCGCATGTGTGCCTATGGCATTCTGGATGTGTTTGGAATTTGAGTGAGCATTTCATACCATGCAAATTTAGATTAATGGTTGGATAGTTTTAAGTGATTATTCTCTGTTCAAGGAAACCTATATGGTTGTACCAAAATATCTTATGTCTTCAGTATTGGCTAATCTCAAGTAGCTTGAGCAATAGAGCTCTTGTTGAAAATGACTGAAGTTGCCCTTTAAGTTCAGTCTCTGATCACATTTAGGCCTTTTCCTAGACTTGCTGTATCTGTTGATTCAGTTATCTGTGTTGTGGGAAAGCGAAAACATGTTACCCTAGTCTCCCCACACTAGAACAGCTAGATCTGAGTTGTATGATAATGATGGTATCAACTGCTATAGGACTAGTTTTATAAATTGGCTTTTTAAGTTACCATCACATAGCACCTTTCCTTGGCATTTTTTTCATTTTTATTTTATTTATTTATTTATTTTGCTGTTTTTTTTTCTGTCCAGCTGTATTGGCATTATTCCCAGAGAAGTTGCATTTGTTAATACCCAGGTGTTTTGTATACCTTTTTTGGTAACACTTTACTTGACGGGTGAGTACAAGTGACATTTAAAGTAGACTTCCTAAGATATTCATGAAATATTCAGATGTGGCATGACCAGGTGACAAACATAAATGGCAGTGCTGCTTTGAGACCACTGAACTTTTATTTTGCTAGGTTATCTGCATTCTATCTTCCACATTTATGAAGGGTTGGATATGAAGGTGGAGTCATGTCTTATGAAACAGTCACAAATGCTTTGTGAGCATTTCATGAAAGCTGCTATGAATGTGTTATGTACTAACCCGTCAAGTAAAGTGTTACCCATTTCTCTTTATTACAGTAGACAAACAGACTTTATCAACCCCTTTTTTTCCTCTGGTGCTCTTTTCCTGATTCACTCCTGTCACCTGATCTGCAAGCAACTGTAGATTCAGTATGTAGCACTTTAATGTTTACCACTTCAAACTCATTAATGAGGTTTAAACTTCACTCATTGATGTGCAAATTAATGCTGAATAAAACCAGTAACTCAGTAGGTTAGACATTTTCAAACATTTTATTTCACATAATCCTGATATCTGTTTATTATTTTCATTATTATGTTTGACCAGCACTGTGTTGTGCAGTGCATTCTTTTCAGAGAGGGAAGAGCAGGAAGCCACTGAAAGTGCAGTGATTATTAGAATCATCCCAGAGAGAGTAGCCTGGAGGAAGTCGTGTGTTCACCACGTCTCCCACCTCCAGCTGCAGAGTCACACCACCGGAGAGATAGGAATGGTTATTAGACACATCATTGTGGTGATTTAAATACATTATCTGGTCTCCATTCTTATAAATTTTAATTTGCATCCATTGGCCGGAACTAGCATCCTCGACTGTAAATCTAAAGTAGTAGACTCCTTTGACTGGAGCGGTGAAGAAGCCTGTGATGTTGCTATAGGCCTGTCCAACATTAGTGATAATTCTAGTGAACACAAGGTTCAAGTCATCAGTCCCGGTAGCCTTTATGAATCCTGAGTCAGTCAGCCCTGCTGAGAATGCCACTTTGTTTTTCTCTCTGGTCTCCTCCAGACTCACTACATCAGTCTCAGTGGCTGCCAGTCTGGTCTTCACTGCTGTCAGCTCTGTCTCTTGTGCTGCATTTACCATCTTCAGGTCACCTACCTCAGTCTCACTGGCAGACAGTCTCTCCTTCACAGCAGTCAGCTCGTTTTTCACTGCTTCCAGCTCTGCCTCTTGTGCTGCATTCACTCTTCTTAAAGTCACTCTCAGCTCCACCACCATGTCTCGGAGTTCCCTGAGCTCAGCAGACACGTACAGCTTGGTACTGACTTCATCAGCAGCAGCCCCAGTGCTCTGGCTCTCTGTCTGAACTCCACACATGGACAACAGCAGCACCAGCAGTGTAGAAATGACCCTCATTGTATACTCTCTCAGTCACACTGTTGTAGTAGTAGTAGTAGTAGTAGTAGTAGTAGTAGTAGGCCTAGTTGTTGCAAAGCTACTGTAGTGGTGGGAACAGTTTCTGAGGCACTGTGAATATACTCTCTTTTTATACTTGACTGGTTGCATAAGAAGGCATTTGTTATATTTATTTTGGAGTTTGGAGTTAGGTTTACAGCCACTGATCATGTGTTGGCATTCTTTCCAGAAATGCAGTTGACTCAGTTATAAGTAAATAAAGCACAGCACAGCTTGTTACACCTGACTTCTCTAATGATTACGGTATACACTGCTGGGAAGGGTTTTATAAATTGGCATTTTAAGTTACAAGCAAACATTTCTATTGCTGTTTTAATTTACTATCCTCATAAGCTGAATTGCATTATTCCTCAGAAGAAAAAAATGAACTGTCTAGCTATTCCATTGAGTTGTTTTGTTGACAGACACAGGTGGGGGTGGTGGGATTCCTCCATCCTTTCCCCTCTCTGTAAAAGGCTCTTATCAGCCACACGTGACAACTGTCAACTCTGGGTGATCAGTAGCTAAAGAATGATCTCATCATTTATGGTACTTTATTCCTCGGCTTTTAACCTCTAATGGGTGTCATATAGCTTATGTATTCTCAGGTTTTACAGATGTTTTTGATTGTGGCAAAACTTGTGACATCACATTTATTAATTCATTAGTCAGTGGATTTAATTGGATATTTAAAATGACAAATGTGTGTTACCAAAATGCTCTCCTATTAGCATGTACAGTACCTGCAAATATACAAAACATCATGAAAGGAAACTTTTCCCATCTTCATGGAAAGGTAGCATTGATAGATAATGGTTATGACACAAAGACATTTGAAATTTAAAGATTTATTTGCTCATTTAACAGGTGACCAGTGTGTTCCATTCAGAGGGGGAAAAGCAGGAAGCCACTGAAAGTGCTATAGTTTCGAGTATCGTCATAGAGCCTGCTCCCAGCTGGGATTCGCATATTGACCTCATCTCCTACTTCCAGTAGCAGAGTCACACCACCAGAGAGAAAGTTGTGCTGTCTGTCTGAATCATACTCTCCCAAATGTATAAACTGCTCTCCATCCTTGAAGATGTTGATATACATCGACCGAGAGGCTAGTGCATCCATGACTGAATCTGAAGTAGTAGACTCCCTTGACTGGAGCTGTGAAGAAGCCTGTTGTGCTGCTGTAGGCATGTCCAACATTGGTGATGATTTTAGAGAAGACCAAGTTCAACTGTGTATTTCCTGCCTGTATGTATCCTGAGTTAGTCAGAGCTGCTGAGAATCAGCAGAGCTCAGCCTTTGTGTTTTGAAGGTCATCCTGAGTAAAGGTCAGAATGGTTCTCAGCTCCACCACCATGTGTCTGAGTTCCCTGAGCTCAGCAGATACATCCAGCTGTTTGTTGCCTTCAGCAGCTGCGGCAGCAGTAGGCCCAGTGGTCTGGCTCTCTGTCTGAACTTCAGTCTGGATGCTCTGAGTCTGAACTCCACATGTGGAGAACAGCAGCACCACTTCAGCCTCACTAGCAGCCAGTCTGATCTTCAATACTGACACCTCTGTGTTCAGCTCTGCCTACCTCAGTCTCACTGGCAGACAGTCTCTCCTTCACAGCAGTCAGCTCGTTTTTCACTGCTTCCAGCTCTGCCTCTTGTGCTGAACTCACCCTTTCCAGAGCCTCCACTTTAGTCTCACTGGCCACCAGTCGTTCTTTCATTTCTGCCAAATCGGTTTGTTGGTGTTTATTTTCAGCCTCTACTTTGTACAGCACTGATTGGGTGTTCTGGAGAACGTCCTGAAAGAAGGTCTGAGTCACTCTCAACTCTTCTATCGTGGTCCTTTGCTCCACCACCATGTCTCTGAGTTCCCTGAGCTCAGCAGAGACGTCCAGTTTGGTAGACACTTCAGCAGCAGCAGCCTCAGTGCTCTGGCTCTCTGTCTGAACTTCAGTCTGGATGCTTTGAGTCTGAGCTCCACACATGGAGAACAGCAGCACCAGCAGTGTGGTAATGACAACCCTCATCTTTAACAGCATCTCTCATGTACGGTAGTTGTTGCAGTGGTTTCTGAGATAGACTGTGAACATTCTCTTTTTATACAGAAGTAAGTTATATAAAAGACTGGTTCTCAAACTGTTTCTTCTGCTCAGGTTGTGGCCTAAATAGCTCTTCCAGAAGTTGTGTGATACGTCCCTACTGTAATGGAGGAATGATATTATACTCAGTTGTATTCACATCAAATCTGATTGTTTTAGCCAATATTATGCTCAAATATGTTTTTTTTCCCACCAACTGTATTTATGCTCAACCTTAAACTTTGATCATTCCATGTTTATTCCCGTTATTTCCCGTCAATTCCCATGGAATTTCCTACTTTGAAAATTCACTGAATTTTGCAACCCTTTGCAACCCTTGTGGGTTTCCCCTCTCTGTAAAAGGCTCTTATCAGCCACACGTGACAGCTGTCAACTCTGGGTAATCAGTAGCTAAAGAATGATGTCATCATTTATGGTACTTTATTGCTCTGCTTTTAACCTCTAATGGGTGTCATATAGCCTATTTGCTCTCAGGTTTAACAGGTGTCTTTGATTATGGCAAAATTTACAGTGGTTGTGTTATTGAGATCACATTTATTATATTATTAATTTATTAGTCAGTGGATTGAATTGGATATTTAAAATGACAAATGTGTGTTACCATTTATGCTCTCCCATTAACATCTATACCTGCAAATATATAAAACATCATGAAAGGGAACTTTTCCCATCTCCATGGGAATGCAGCATTGGTACCTAGAGTTATCACACAAAGATTATGAGTGTGTGTGTGTGTGTGTGTGTGTGTGTGTGTGTGTGTGTGTGTGTGTGTGTGTGACATTTTGTAAAAATATCTCCTCTGTAAGAATGTCACACAGAGTGGAGTAGAAGTAAAAGTACCATATCAAAAAAATTACTTGAGTGGAAGTAGAAGTAGTCTCTAAACATCATACTTAAGTGGAAGTACTAAAGTATTCAAAATGTTTTGTACTTAAGTATCGCAAGTAAAAGTATTAAAAAAATTGCTACTCAAGTACTGAAAGTAAAAGTAGAAGTACTGTGTATATTAAAGAAAGCAGTCAAAAGTTTGAATATCATGTTGTTTTACATTTATTTGGCTGAAACAGTCTGTTTGGCCATGGACTCTACGTAGGGCCAGGGATAGTCACCACCATTCCCCTCACTAAAAGTTAAAGAACTTGGTGTACTCCTTCTATCTTGAAATGGAGCAGAAGACTGACCCTTACTAATTGTTCCCAATTGACTGCATTCAGTACTCCGAAAGGTCGAAGAGGAGCATGAGGTCTTAGCCTGGGAATTCCCATGCTCCTTTGCTGGCTTATTTCATTTCACTCTGCAGAGGAGCATGGTGACTATGGCCGTTTTTCTCGCTTACTTTCGGTATCCAATCGCAGAACAAAAAGGGATTTGTACGGCCCTCGATTGCATTTTACGTCACGTGGTGGCTCTGGTATTGGCTCCGAGGTATGTACAGACGCTATGATAGACATTCGTAGCGCCCAATAAACGGCTATGGACAATTGTAAACGATGCTTCCGCTACGAGAAATGCAATAGGTAGGTCCCCAGACTAAATATCACTTGTGATTTTAGTTTGGCATTCGCCAGGCTAATGAGGTCTCGTATACCGCTTGAATCGTCCAAAATGTTATGAAAACCTGGTGATGCTCTCGTCTGCATTGATAGGCTATCATTGGATGTGGTAACATTTTTTATAAAAGTAACGAGTAACTAATCAGCACATCAAAAATGTAACGAAGTAGAAGTATTAAATTCATCAAAAAAATGTAGTGAAGTAAAAGTGGAAGTAGGAGAAAAAAAGAATACTCCAGTAAAGTACAGATACTGCATTCTAGTACTTAAGTAGGCTACTTAAGTAGTTCTACTTCGTTACTATACATCTCTGCATAGCCAAGATACAGTGCTATGGTGTATACAAAGCTCTCTCTCTCTCTCTCTCTCTCTCTCTCTCTCTCTCTCTCTCTCTCTCTCTCTCTCTCTCTCTCTCTCTCTCTCCCCTCCCCTCTCTGCCTCATCGTCTTTCACCTGTGGCCCACTCACCTATATTTGGTAGGTGCCCATGGCAACCTGTGGAGCAGGTGTGTGTATGTTTGTCTGTTTGTGTGTGTCTGTGTGCAGTTCATACATGTGCCTATGGCATCATGGATGTGTTTGTAACTATTTCATGACTAACACTGTCTTACCCAACATAACATTTTTTAGAGTTTAGAGTTTAAAGAATGAGCAGAAAGCAGCTTAAAATAAAATAAAAGTTCTTTTGCAATGCATGCACTTTAAAGCCTCATGGAATAATACTGAATACTTTATATGAGTGGCACATTTTGTGGAAGTACTTTTTACATTTACATTTAGTTTTACTTTTTGTCTACATTTAAATGCATAATTCATTCAGAATTGATCGACTGACACGAATACAAGCTGTCTTTTTCACCCACACATGCAAATAAGTTTTAGTACCTAGACCAACATAAGACCAGGCAATCAACAGTGTAGAGGTGTGTCACAGAGGCAGACAGGAAAGGAAAGGGAAGGTTAAACACCACTGATCTCAAAAGAATAACTTTGACAAACATCCTAATAATTATGAAGCTATGAAGAATAGCTTTGATGAATGATGTTATTTTGAGATCAGTGGCACTACTAGAGAAGCCCATTCCTAATGCTGGACAGACTCCACTCCCCTCCACTCCATTTAGACACACATCATGTGACCTCCTCCTCACACTCTCAACAAAACCCACTTCCTGGTTACCTGTGTAACCCGAGAGACTAATATCGGCCCCCATTATGACTGGTTACATCTGGTGCCTGAATATTTAAAGGCGGATCGTGTGGCAGCATACAACAGCATGAATTATTTAGCCTGTTTGATTAGCATTATGTCCCAGAAGCTATGTTAGCACTCCACATAGAAACACACACACTGAGAACCTGACAGGGAGTCAGCTACTTTTTTAAAAAGAGGTAGGTTTGCTTTTGATAATGATTATTGAAATAGTTTGTTTTTAGATTATTTTTTATGTTTAGTTTCAAATTTTATCTGAGTTTTTAAATTAGGAACTTTTGCTCACTATTTCCTTAATGACCTGTAAGGTGACTGTTGAGGGAGAGAGACACGTGGTGCTGGATGTGTTGATTTCAGTTTCACAGCAGTTGTATTAATGAAAAACGTTTTTAATTGATTCTTGTCCTAATTGAGTGTTCTTAAGGTACTTCTTTGCAAGATCAGGAAAGAAGTGTACAATTGCAGTGGCTTGTGTTCAGATGTCTGTTTTGGGTTATTTTTTGATTACTCTAACTTATGAGTGTCAACTGGCCATTGTTTTAAAATATGATAAGTTCCTCAGTGTGCACTGTGACCTCCTCTATGTGTTGATTTGTGTGATTCTAATGTCTATAGTGAACCAACAGGCAGGATGCACTGCTGAGGTGTATGTTGTCTGTGTTGTTAAACTATCTGCTGCTCACTGCTAGCAACCAGTGAAAGTTAATCTCACCCCAAGGCTATTGGATAGCACTTGTGACCGCAGGCAAGTCATGCTGTCAGGGAACCTGACCCACTGCATGGTGCGTGCGTGCGCACGCGCACACAAACACGCACACACACACATACACACACACACACACACACACACACACACACACACACACACACACACACTGACAGACACATACAGTACACCATCAAGCCTTCCTTCACATGCATCTAAAAATCTCTTTATGCATTTTTTTTTGCATTTTAATCTTTATGAATTTAGCAGATACTTTTACGCAAAGTGACTTACAAAAGAGGATTAATAATCAAGCTACATAGAATAAGTCGTAATAGGACAGACTTATTTGGCTTTCAAAAGTAATCTTGTTCCTAGATTGCACATGTACAGTTTACACATATTTCTTTTACTTTGGACAACAAAAACACACACTTTGAAGCACACGCATACACAACACTGGCATTGGCTGAGTGTGTATAACAGGGGTGGCCAACCTGTGGCTCGGGAGCTGCATGCGGCTCTTTGCCCAGAGTCATGTGGCTCTTACATTCATGTCCAAGTTTGTGTTTGTGTGTCTTTATGTGCGGGTTCACTTCCCTTACGTTTAATACAGTGATTTTGTTTTGTTGTCTGTGTGTGTGTGTGTGTGTGTGTGTGTGTGTGTGTGTGTGTGTGTGTGTGTGTGTGTGTGTGTGTGTGAGGAGGAGATGGTTGGGGGTGTGTGTCCATGTGTATGATGTTGCTGGTCTGTGGGCTTACTATTTTAGGGGTGCATTTCTGTTATCATGTTGGTGTGTTACAATTCATCTCACTGGCATGTGTTTGTGTGTGTGTGTGTGTGTGTGTGTGTGTGTGTGTCAGAAGGATGGGTAATGTAGTAGTAGCAGTAGTAGTAACAACAGGTTCATGTGCCGATGTGGCTCTTTGCCGTGACATAGTCAGATATGTGGCTCTTGGTCTCCGACTGGTTGGCCACCCCTGGTGTATAAGAACACCACATAATGAATGACATTCATTTGATTTATTGATTTATTTGTTTGTTTGTTTGTGGATTTGTTAATGATGTTTCATCTGATGACGGGTGACTTGTTGGGCCCTCCTCAGTCAAAGTGAAGTGCTGAAGGACATTTCCAAGGTCATCAGTCAACCTGTAAGGCACGCTGTGTGGGTTTGTCACAGCAAACAGATGAATTATGGGATATGAAGTATCAATCAGATGCCAGGTCTGGAATAGCTACAGTTCTCTATACCATTACTCACTTGTCTGAGAGAGAGAGAGAGAGAGAGAGAGAGAGAGAGAGAGAGAGAGAGGAGGGAAAGATCGAGAGAGTTAGGAGAGAGGCAGAGAGAGAAAACATAAGAGAGTTGAAGAGAAGAAAAGGGAATGCAGGTAAAGAAATTGAAAAAGAAAAAAAAATAGAGAGTTGAGAGAGAACCAGATGAAGGAATGATAAGATGTGGAGGGAAGGAAGGAAAAAAGATGGAACTAGAAAAACGTTCAGAGAGCACAGACTTCCGCCAAGGCAATGAGGTCACAGATCTCTTCTCCTCTCTTCTGTTCCAATCATTACCAAAATTTAATCAGTTCTTACTTATCCCAATACACACGTTCGAAAATTTCATCCAAATCCATGCAGTACTTTTCGAGTTGTACACACACAGACAGACAGACACACACATGCCGGCGAAAACATAACCTCCTTGGCGGAGGTAATAAGTGATAAAAGCGATTCAGAGGAAAGAGGAGAAAAGAGGTCAGAAAGGGGGAAAGAGAGGTCAGGTCAAGAGAGGGAGAAAGAGGGGGAGGTCAGAGCTAGAGGGAGGTGGGTCGGGCTAACTTCAGGATGACGTATTTGTCTCCCACCTCCCTCCCATCGGGCTAAATAAATGTTTCCCCTCCCGCATGGTGACCCTAGGTGTGTGTGTGTGTGTGTGTGTGTGTGTGTGTGTGTGACAGCATCTGTGCTTTAGGGTGAGAGATGGAATAAACAGTCTGCGACCAGTTGGAAACTATGTAAAGATTGGTGAGGGGAATGGTAGATAAATGTCCTCATGGGGTAATAAATTCATTGTGTGTACCGGTGTGTGTGTGTGTGTGTGTGTGTGTGTGTGTGTGTGTGTGTGTGTGTGTGTGTGTGTGTGTGTGTGTGTGTTTTATCATCTAGCCCCCTAAATCTGTGTAATGGTAATATTTATTTGTGCTTTTGCGCTCTCTCCATGAGGGATGATCAGGCCTTTACACACTTGTATTGTTTCCACTCAAGCCCTCACTCTAGGTTTTTGAGTAAATAAAATATTGTGTGTGTGTGTGTGTGTGTGTGTGTGTGTGTGTGTGTGTGTGTGTGTGTGTGTGTGTGTGTGTGTGTGTGTGTGTGTGTGTGTATGTGTGTGTGTGTAGCAGACCACTGTTGTGCTAATTGGGTTAGGTGAGTGCTCTGGCCATGAAGTAAGTCTATCTGGCCTTATTGTTTGTTTCTCCATTGTTCCGTACTTTGTTGTTGTGACTAGGGTAAGCCATACTGCACACATATAAACCACACACACACACACACACACACACACAACCTGGCAACTAAAAAGATATTACTATTTTAATTTTAATATTACTATTTCTTTTTAAAATAATTATGAAATAAAGCCCTTTTTTACATTATGTACGTTTCCTATTGTACTGTATGTTCAGTTCAGTGATGCTGCACAGGAAGGTAGCTACTGATGCCCTAATGGCAATAATTACTCCTTTATCATAACTGAAGTAGAAGGTCTAATTAATCAACTATGTTTTAGGCCACAAATGTTCTTCCATATTTTTGTTTATAGTGAGTGTGTCAGACCTGGGTGTGTATAGATATGGTAGGCCTATTATAGGGTGAAGACTACAAGGTAAATGCTGACGGCCGGAAATGACGTTGAAAATCTCACCGTTATGTCGGTAGTAACATTGCCAAACGACCTATTAATACTGTATATACCTCTAAAAACATTTTTAAAACTCTTAAAA
>JAODXP020000016.1:16931158-16933658 GCA_027497455.2 Sardinella longiceps | reverse complement strand
AGAAAACAAATCAAGTCATTAACACAATAAAGCACCCGAAGTGTGTGTGTGTGTGTGTGTGTGTGTGTGTGTGTGTGTGTGTGTGTGTGTGTGTGTGTGTGTGTGTGTGTGAGTGTGAGTGTGTGTGTGGCTCATGGTGCTTTTTTGCCCCCAAACAACACCTTCCAGGCATCACTACCTAAAAGGACTACCTTAACCCTTACCCCCTCAACTCTCCCCCTAAGCCTGGATTTTCCTGGAAGGCATCTTTGAGGGCAAAAAAAGACCTGTGTGTGTGTGTGTGTGTGTGTGTGTGTGGGTGTGTGTTTGTGTCATTATTGTAGTACAGTAATAAACCAACTATAACTGAATTCTATTTCTGTATGCAGCAGTGGACTTAGCTACTGTATGTGTGTTTACAAGACAAGTATATTACATTGAAAGCCTTACGTGATTGGACTGATGAATTAAGTCCTTTGTTCCTAATGCCACTTAACAATTAAAGTGGGATTGAGAGCATCTTGGATCTTCTGCGGATCTCCTCAGTCAAACAGGTTCTCTTGTCACGCATTGCGTGTCAGTTTTGGACCCAGGAGTGCATCCACAGAGGATGCTCTTGTCTCGGTTTCCCTCTTCTAATAGACATTTGAAATAATCTATATAAGATATAGGTATACTGCTCCGCAATGCTTAAATGCGTACTGTTATAATGGGCCAAAGGTATGCTGCTGCACAAAACTGTAGAATAGAAGTCAGTGAAGAATATGTGTTTTTTAAAAACAACAACAAAAAAAAAAAACAAGGAAGCACGCTCAACACCTGAACATTAATATGACTGGACATAGGATCTAGAACTATGCGGAATAAATACAGCAAGCACCCAACAGTTCAGTTGAGGCTGGCGCTGGTGTTGGCCTGGCACCCTTCTTCAGTGTGAAATATGGTGATTTCCCAGGTCGCACCTACCACCACTCGGTCTAAAAGATGCCTTTGTTCAGTTAGTTATGTGAAGTCTGTCAATAAATTTATATTAGGTTTATATTAAGAGAGATCGCTACGGTGGCGGGTAAGGTACTATTCCAGTAGCCTAGAGAGGGAGAGGCACCTGTGCTGAATTAATTCACTGAACTTTGGCTACTTGTTTGATCATGTTGGTTGACACATATTTTATAATTTGTGAATGATTCATAATGTGTGAAAATTAAAACTTGCCTTCAGTTGAATTATCTAGTATTCTAAGATGGAAAAATTTACAATAATGTCTTTTATAATCAGTGATTTTCTGCCTCTAAACCACATTTTAATTTAATGGCGATGTAGTTTTATAAGGGATCTATAAGTGATGTGTGAATCTGAGGAATTGTGTGTGAGATTGAGGTATAGTTTCATAAGGAATCTAAAATCATCATCAACCTTTGTTAATTCAGGGAGAATTGACTGAATTGAATTCAAATATAAATTACATTTAAGTGAAGCGTGAATTTTAGGTATTGTTTTCTGCCCCAACCAGGATGTGGATGAGGAGACTTACAGTAGGCGTAGTTTCATTGAATCTGAGCTATGAAGAAGATGCACTGCATCAAAACGTTAGTCAATGCTGTTGCACCTCAATAAAGGAAATTCTTAAAAAAGTTCTGAGTGCTCCAGTCATCCCTGGATCTAGTCTGTAAGGAAGTAGCCCAGCCAGCTTTTGTTGATACTACGGTCCTGGACTGGAAGCACCAAACAGGCTTGAGCGCAAAGTGACATCCTACTTGTGAATCTGAGCTGTTGTATCTACCCCATACAGGATGTAGATGAGGAGATCGAGGCAGAGTACACCATCCTGCGCTCCCTGTCCAACCACCCCAATGTGGTCAAGTTCTTTGGCATGTTCTTCAAGTCAGACAACCTCTCTGGAGGACAGCTGTGGCTGGTGCTGGAGGTGAGTCATTGGGAGGGCAAGTGTCCATCTGACTGTCTGTCTGTCAGTCTGTGTTGTTTTGTTTGTTTGTTTGTTTGTTTGTTTTGTAGATATAAATGTGTTTGTATACCTGTGGGATGGATGTGGAAGAGCTTCAAACCTTGAAACTGAAACTCCATGATGCCCATCCATTTCTAAGACACATACACCCACACACACACACACACACACACACACACACACACACACACACACACACACACACACACACACACACACACACACACACACACACACAAACTCACACATAATCACTATCTGTCTCCCTCTGTGTGCAGCTATGTAATGGAGGCTCGGTCACAGAGTTGGCCAAAGGACTGCTGATAAGGAGCAAACGTCTGGAGGAGCCCATCATTGCATTCATATTATGTGGGGCATTGCTGGTAAGAAACACACACACACACACTTACTGATACACATATACACATGCACACATACACATGTATACTCATACACACACACACAGACACACAGACACACACACACTTATTTTGTTTATTTATCGTACTTTTATTGTTGCACATATTCACATGCATACATACAACATACACACACACA
>JAODXP020000016.1:16913658-16921158 GCA_027497455.2 Sardinella longiceps | reverse complement strand
AATACAGACACACAAACAAACACACACACACAGGAACATTTGAGGTGATGTAGTGACACACACACACACACATACACAAACACACACACACAGTCTTGGCATCTGTCAAGGGGAGTGTGCCGGCAGAGATTACAAATAAAGCTGTTTGTGTTTACGTGTTTACAAGGGGGGGGGGTGTTGGGGGTGTTGGGGTTGAATTTGGAGTTACATGACTGAGACTGTCTGACAGCGGCGTTGTGTCGTGTCGTGTTGTGTCGCGTTGTGTTGTGTGCCGTGTCATCTTTGCCTGCTCCATGTTGACTCTCTCCAAGTGTAAGATGCGGCACTGCGAAGAAACATCAAGGCCAATGCCTAGCTGCAGGCTTGTATTATAGTTTAAGATTTTTTTTTTTTTGTATGCAAGGAGATGAGCACACACACATACTCTCAACACACACACACACACACACACACACACACACACACACACACACACACACACACACACACACACAGAGGGGCACGAAAGAGCAAGCAAGCCTTTGATCCGGGCCTCCAGAATAAGAGGCCTGCCTGTCGGAATCTTCATCAAAGGCTGTGGGGTGACTCAGAGCGGCAGCGTGAAGAATGACAGATTATCTCACCCCTCTCTCCTCTTCCTCCTCCTCCACCTCCTCCTCCTCTTCCTCTTCCTCCCCCTCTGTCTCTTCTTTCCCCCCTGCACCAAACAGTGTGAGCGACAGCGAGAGAGAGAGAGAGAGACCTGTTAAAGGATGTATTGCTTTTGTTCTTGGTGAGATGCTGTGAATAAGATGAAGACAAAGGAAGATTTTTTTGTAATGATTATAAAAAAAGACAAAAAAAGAACATTTCATGTCTTTCAACAGCTCTTCAGGTTGCTCTCCAACATAGAGGAAAATAGTTGAAATAGTAAAAGAAAGTACTGTATGTAGTTACCAAACTCAAGTGTTGATTGCATGTGTATGTGAGTGTGTGTTCATCTGTGTGTTTTGTGTGTGTGTATGGGTGTACATACAAGTGTATGTGTGTGTGTGCAAGTGTATTGTTTGGACCCCTCCACTCTTCTCCCTCCTCGTAGATTTGTAGAGTCCTCCCACCCCCTCAGTGCAGACCTCTCTCTATATATATCTCTTTTCTCTCTTTCTCTTTCTTTCTTTCTTTCTCTCTCTCACCCCCCCTCTCTCTTTCTCTGTCTCTCTCTCTCTCTGTTCCCCTCTATCCCTCCCTCTCTCTCTTCCCCTCTCAGACGCCCACTTACGATTATGAATCACTGGCCCTAAACGTTGCTGACGGCAGATTTCCAGGCAGGCATTATTCTGAGACGCCTCAGGGCAGATGCTGCGTGTCTGCTGAGCCGGGGGGAAGGATGCCATCGTTTGTCTCCCTCTGCCTCAGTGGCCACCCAGGTTGTGTTGGATGGCAGCGCCTTGCTGAAAGTGTTTAGCTAGGGCATTGCCTCAGCCGAAAGAACACCATGTGACCTGGGCATTGCACAGACAGGGCAGACTTCCTCTGAACTGTGCTTCAGATTTCTATGGAATCTCGTCATTGTGATTGTGTTGATTATTCAGTGTTTGTTCTGTGCTGATTTACACCCATAGTAGTAGCAGTTTGTTACATAATATGCATGCTTTTATTTATGTATTTAAATGTTGTTGTTTTTGTCTTTGTTTGTTTGTGTGTGTGTGTGTGTGTGTGTGTGTGTGTGTGTGTGTGTGTGTGTGTGTGTGTGTGTGTGTGTGTGTTAGGAACCCGTCACCTACTCTACGCCAGCCAGATCAGTGGTGTAGAAGCTTCAGTCACTTCATCGCCCAGTGAGTACTACTCTTCTTTCATCTTGTCCCCCCTCCTCTCCTCTATTTGTTTCCCCGCCTCTCCTTCTTCGTCACTCCTCCCTGCTGCTCTTCTCCACTCATCTTCTCCATCTCTTCCTCTCCTCTGCTAATCTTTCCTTCCTCTGTCCTCCCCCCTTCTCCTCCTCCTTTTTCCTCATCTCCACCCCTCTCCATCTCTCTTCCTCTTCTTCCTCTCTTATATTCTCTCCTACCCCATCTGCATTACTCAAACAGCACATCCATTGTGGAAATGATTTACAGCATCAAATTGAACTCTATGGTGACCTCCAATACAGCCATTTTTTTGAGCTCTATGACACTCTTATGACACCCTTATGACACTCATATGACATCCTTTTGACACTCTTATCCTTGACATCCTTAAGGCGTCCGAATACAATACAATACAACCCCGCACACCAACAAACGCTGCTGTCGCTGATGTATGGAGGAAAGTGAAAATATTCTGATTATGACACCCTTATGACACTCTTACAGTATGATATGCTTATGGGCTCTTCAGCAGACTGGAGCTGGAGGGAGGTTGTATTAGTGCCTGGGTATTAAGTTCTCTGCACACCGGCTCCGACAGCATTGCGGAGCAAAATATCCTTCGGACTACACTGCGGACAAAATAGACCTCAATCGTAATTCACAATTGTCGGTGGAAGAGTTCGGCGCAGGTGTGCAGGGCTGCATTGAAAACAATGGAATAGAATGTTGGAAGAGTTGTGCTCAGCACTGTGTCGGAGCCGGTGTGCGGACCGCTTTAGCCTCATACTTCAATTCAAAAAGCTCATATACTGTAGCAGAGCCTACAGTAAACCCCTCTCCTCATACGGTAGCAGTGATCTGTAGTATTATACCTTTTTAAGCAGTTATTGCACTCATCTGAAGCTGGGCCGGGGCGCACAGTGTAAGCTACAGCTGCTTCTCTTCACTCTGGCGCTGTCATGTCTGCATAAAGAGACATTTCAATCAATCACTTTGGCTTCTTAACGCTGTTTAAGCTCAAGTCAGTAGCCTGCTTTGGTGGAATTGCCTTTCAGAGTCGTCAAAGTCTGTGCTTTGATGTCTGTCTGCACCAAGGCAGGAGTACTATTCTGTGTCACATGATGATAGGCACTTTGTTGAACACAGTGGATTTCCTTCTATGCTCTTCTGCTGCGGAGCACAACCGTGGAGAATAAATTGTAGAATTTTTTTTTTATTGGCCTAAAAACGGTATTTATGGTATATCAGAAGCAGATGGAGGTTGAATGGATTTTTTGTTTTTAATCTAGACTGGACCCACCTGCTTTATTGATTTTTCATTTTCATTTAATTTTAGGGATCAGGCAAACTCTATTACCAGGACGGAATTGGCCTTCTTATCCTGCCCCCTACACTAATGGCAAAAGCAAAAGAGAACGAGAAATGGCCCGTAATAATTCATCCAATTTTATGGCTAGAGTCAGAGTGTGTCTCCTCCTCCCCCATACAGTAGGTGGACTGCATGACTAAATGAGACAGAGAGGAGATGTTGCTCCAGTCACACAGCAGAGATATTGTCCAACCTGCTGGTCCTAACCCACTGATTACCCATGATTCTCTACTGGTTGGGCTGTGTGTGTGTGTGTGTGTGTGTGGGGGGGGGGGATGTATTTGTGTGTGTGCGTGCGTGCGTACGTTCCAACAAAAAAGGCACGGACCATGTGCACGTGCGCACACACGTGTGTGTGTTACAGGGTAGGTGTGTTATCAGGCCCCTGTATTTTAGTCAACTCTAAAAGTCATGGAAGTGATCTTACATAGCCAGGGAGAAAGTAAGACTCTATCTTACTGTAGCACAGGGCATGCACACGTCAGCTCAATCCAGCTAGATGTAATTGAGCTCCTGCAATAAGACCGAATTGTGTATCGACACAGGCCTTCTCATATCACGATAACAATACATCGCAGAATTGCACATGATTATGCACTGGATACTATCATTCATTAATATTTGTTTACAAGTTTTAGCTTACTTTTACCTTTGAATTAGGAGAGGCTGTGAATGGTCATAGAGCTCTCATGAACATGATGGTTGTGCTCTCATTCATATTCATGTAAATCTTGAATAGAAATAGTCACTAAAAATGGGCAAAGTTGATTGAGGCCTACTTGTGATGTCCCATATCATAAAATAAAATAACTGAGTTCCATTGTGGTTGTTAAAGAGGATGCTACTTATCCAAAACTACAATACAAACACTCAGCCCTAAAAATAAGGTTGTAATTGGGCTTACAATGTGAAAACAATGCAGTTGTATTTGAACTGATTTTTCATTGATCAGTATAATAACATCAGAGAACAAGGTACAAGGTCCACTCATGCACCCTTTAAACATCATCTCCAGTAAAGTTATGACCCCATATAAACAGAAAAGGCTTATATAGAACAGGTATCCCATAAAAGTAATAATTGTTTCCCACAGGATGACTAAAGTACTTATCTTATTTGATATAATCTAAATAAATCCAGGACATCCCATGTCCTTGAAGTCCAAGGGTTAGGACTTTATCTAACCTATAAAAACTTATTTGTTTTGAACAACAGAGGCATATAAAAGAGGGTGTCCCTGGAGGAGACTATCAAACATTTGTGTGTACAGTACTGTTATGATACTACAAATACTGCTATTGCTAATACTACTGCTGCAGCAACTACTACTACTACCACTACCTCTACAACTACAATAATTATTATAATTACAATAATTAATACCACAACACCTGCCATTTGTGTGCCAGCCATGGCGAAGATGAGAGTTGACATGCCAGTACTGGTTCTGCTATTCTACATATGTGGAGCTCAGGCTCAGAGCATCCAGACTGAAGTTCAGACAGAGAGTCAGAGCATTGAGGCTGCTGCTGCTGAAGTCACTGCCCAGCTGGACGTCTCTGCTGAGCTCAGGGAACTCAGAGACATGGTGGTGGAGCTGAGAGTGCTTCTGTCTATCACCCAGACTGAGCTACAGAACACCAAATCTGACCTGCAGAAAATACAGACTGAGAATGAAGTCATGAAGATCAGACTGACCGCTGGTGAAACTGAAGTTGTGAACCTGAGGAAGGTAACGGATGCACAACAAACAGACCTGACTACTATGAAGACTGAAGTGGAAAACCTGAATCTGGAAAAGACAGCCCAAAAGGCAGAGCTGACCTCTGTGAAGACCAGACTGGCATCCACTGAGACTGATGTAGTGAATTTGGAGAAACAGATCACAGAGCAACCCAAGGTGGCATTCTCAGCAGCTCTGATGGAATGCGTGCAGTCTGGGACGAAGTCTATGAAATTCACTAAAATCATCACCAATGTTGGAGAGGCCTACAGCAGCACGACAGGCATGTTCACAGCTTCAGTCAGGGGAGTCTACCACTTCAGATTCACAGTCATGGCTTTCCTTCAGAACCAATGGATGACCATCACCTTGTATAAGAATGAAGAGCAGCAACTCAGACTGGATGAGTACGCAACAGATGGAAAGCACCAGTACTTGTCCAGTGGTGTGACTCTGGTGCTGGAGGTGGGAGACAAAGTTTATGTACACGTCCCTTCTGGCCGTACAAGTAGGTTTTGTGGGGGTACTGACCACCACAACATATTTAGTGGCTTCCTGCTTTTTCCTCTCTGAATGGAAGGGACTTGGCAGGATTTTACTGTACATCAACCTTCTCAACTTACCTCTGCTGGGATTGTTGTTAAATGTTTCAATGATTTCTAAAATAAATCATTTTTCTCTTTCTTATTGTTTTGTGCCATTATTGGTAATAATGATTAATGCTAAATCAAGAGATTCAGATTTTCTTCTTTTCCTAAAAACAAATTAAATATATCAAAAGTTGGATGGAAATATGAGAACTGATTAGTATTTATTTATACAATTTTGGTGTCATAATGCACAATACCATGTCTGTCAAACTCGTTTCAGGTCACATCACAGGCCATATGAGTCTTATGCTTTTCCTCAGAGCGCTGCCATACCTCCTCTACATACACTTAATGTTCTGTAAATGGTATATTTATACTATGTAAATTTATATTTATGTCTAAGCATAATGTTTGGACTGGCAGTCATTCTCATACTCTAGTTTGAGCTTAGTTATACTGAAATTGTCTCTGGTGAGAAGTTTATCTTCAATTACATTCAAAGAAGGAATTAAATGCAGTTAATCAAGCAGCAGTATTAAAAGTGTGAAGGGGTGAAGTGAGGGCATAAAGTTCTACCTGCCCATGTTTTGACCAACAGGTTTTAAATTCCCAGACCACTGAAACATTGATAAGATTTTTCTCTCTGCATTTGCCAGCCAAAAATAATCAGTGTCCCAGGACTTGATATCACCCCCCCCCCCCCCTACACACACACACACACACACACACATTACCTCATCATCACCACCCAGCATAAAAAGAGGGATCCTCCAGACAGAAACATGCAAATGTTCAAACGTCACCTAAAGCTACAACTACGGTACCACTGCCACAGCTATTACTGCTATACTCGTGCTGCTAGTACTAGATGTTAAAGATGGGGCAGACTGTCAAATTGCTGCTGCTGCTTCTGTTCTCCATGTGTGGAGTTCAGAGCACTGGGGCTGCTGCTACTTCTGAAGTCTCTACCCAGCTGGACGTCTCTGCTGAGCTCAGGGAACTCAGAGACATGGTGGTGGAGCTGAGAGTGCTTCTGTCTATCACCCAGACTGAGCTACAGAACACCAAATCTGACCTGCAGAAAATGCAGACTGAGAATGAAGTCATGAAGATCAGACTGACTGCTTGTGAAACTGAAGTTATGGACCTGAGGAAGGTAACTGAAACACAGCAAACAGACCTGACCACTATGAAGACTGAAGTGCAAAACCTGGATCTGGAAAATGCAGCACAAGAGGCAGAGCTGACTGCAGTGAAGACCAGACTTGTCGCCACTGAGACTGAAGTAGTGAATCTGGAGAAGGAAATTACAGAGCAACCCAAAGTGGCATTCTCAGCAGGACTGACTAACTCAGGATACATACAGGCAGGGGACACTGATTTGAACCTGGTCTTTACAAAAGTCATCACCAATGTTGGACAGGCATACAGCAACATTACAGGTTTCTTCACAGCTCCAGTCAAGGGAGTCTACTACTTCAGGTTCACTGTTATGGATTTCCCCACTTCATACCAAATGACTATCTTGATGTATAAAAATGAAAAGCATCAGATTCGTTTGGATGAATATGCTACAGATGGACACCACCAGTATCTCTCCAGTGGTGTAACTCTGCAGCTGGAGGTGGGAGATGTGGTTAATATGCGTCTCATCCCAGGCAAACGGCTCTATGATGACTCCAGTAACCACAGCACCTTCAGTGGCTTCTTGCTCTTCCCTCTCTAAAGGGAACACACCACTCAACTTCCATTCACACACAATAGGCTGGCAACATACATAATTTCACTGCATTTTTTACACCAATAATCCTACGAATGTCACAAATAAACTTCCTTGAATCCTTGCCCAATTGTGTGTGTGTGTGTTTGTGCGTGTGCGTGTGTTACTGTACTGTTGGTGTGTGCGCGTGTATGTATGATTATATTTTGGCCAGATTCTGTGAATGAGATGCAATGTGTGTTTCAGTGTGTGTTATGTGTATGTGCGGG
>JAODXP020000016.1:16892173-16913558 GCA_027497455.2 Sardinella longiceps | reverse complement strand
CCAGGGTTCGAGTTAGGTGGGAGCCAGTGGGAGCTGAGCTCCCATAGAGAGAGGTCTGGCTCCCATGAAAGCGGCAAACTCAAACATCTGTGGGGGCTCTGACAATACAATAGTATATAATATTTTACTGACAAATAAAGTTATCATAAGCGGGGATCAAACCGAGCTATGGGAGGTGGAACCTTTTTATGGAGTTGGAGCGCGGGAGCGCTTGTTACAGGGGTGTTTTTGATCATCTTTTCTTTTTGTGTTATTGCCTTATTGGCATGCTGTTATTATGTTCTCTGATGATAAAGGGGCACGGTATGCTTGCGCAGTTGCAATGTATAGGTTGTAAACATAAATCAATGTCTTGACTGTAAACCATGATTTGGTTGTGACCGATAGTTACCGTGCGTAACAGTCGGGGTTTGCCTCTGACGCGAGAGGATCTAATGATGGTATGTTATATTGCCTAGTTTGTGGGCCTTGCCCCTGATTATTTTCAGTTTGTTCAGTGTTTTGTTTGTTTAGTTTGTTTGTTAATTTGTTATGTTATGCACCCCGCCGGTGGCCTAATATAAAATAAAAGAAAGAGGTCTGCATTATTCTGTTTCCATGCCTTGAGTCTACCACCCGCCGGACACACTCCGTTACAATGCCACTGAAAATGTGGCCGCTTGCTCGTTTCGGTTTTAGCCTACTTCAATAAAGCCAAACATAGGCCTACTGTAGCTCCAGATAGTAAGATAATGCGCGGCTCTCCCTAGGTCAACCTCTCTAGATATTGCTTTAACCAGGCTATTTCATTAAAACTTTATTGAGGATTTCGTGCAAGTAGCATATTCACCGAAATTAATAAGTGCCAGTTCACCGTTGTGCATAATTCAGCCAGAGGTCCGGGAGAGAGAGAGAGAGATATTGTCAACTTCTCACATTGTAAGGTCAGTGCTTGCTTCCTATTACATTCAAAAGTCCGCAAAGCCTTCACCGAACTACTGCGCAGTTGCGCAGACTGGAGAACTAAAAAAAAAAAAAAAAAAACATCCCATACAAACCCCTCCCCCCGCAATTAATTCATGGGCTCCCACGAAGATGGAATCATAACTCGAACCCTGCCTGGAGCTCTTCATAGATATCCACAGCCACCTCAGTCACCTGGTCCTGGGTCTGAACTACAGTCTGGGCACTCTGAGTCTGAACTCCACACATGGAGAACAGTAGCACCACCAGCAGTGCAATGGCAGCCCTCATCTTCAACTGACTTGTTGAAATGTTTTTCAATCACAGTACTACGGTCTTTGCTGTTTGTAAGTCTCACTCATGAAACGCCCTCTTTTATAAGCCTCAGTTGTTCATTTGAGACATTTGTGCAATCTCTTTGGGAGCGAAATACAGTTCAAGGACAGTTGAATAAAATTTTCCATTTATCATTACTGTGGGTAATTCAATGCAGTAGTAACAGGTGGAAGTGTTTACTTCAGTGTAAAAATGTATATATATATATATATATAGCTTAAAAGCTTAACAATCTGACTCTCTTTAGTGCTGAGAAAAAAAAAAAATATATATATATATATATGGGCAATTCCACGAAAAAGTAAACCTCACCTTAAAACTTCAAGTCTCATCTACGTGGACATACAAAGTCTTTCAGAAAACTTGCAATACAAAAAAGTATCGTCTCAATGTAAATATTCAACTGAGCAAGTTTCGAAAGGATATCTGTTTGTTAAAATTTTTACCCTATTCAGCTATAATGTAAGTCTATGGAGGGGCTTGTAATGGGCATAAGTGGGTGATAACGCACAGAAAGCTGCAATGCTATCAGTTATTTTTCATTGTTTTATTACTATTTCTGTCATTACAGGATAAAATCCACCATTCACAATTGTTTTGTATCGTTTTGGAAGGTTTTTCCAGACGTCACGTCCATAACGTCACATCCATAACGGCATTTCTCCCAATGAAAACAAACTTTTTTACATTTACATTTGAAATTAAGTCTTTCTCTGTCTTTACTGACTTGTCCTGTTTGGTATGAATGTAATAATATTTATATTTCTCTAGAAATTTCACACACTTCACAGCAAAAACAACTCTCTCTCAAAAGTTTGTCCGTTTTTCGTCACATCCATAACGCAAATTGAAAGGCTCATATTCTTATAATGTAAATCATGATGTTAATTTTTTGTGTTTGCCTATATTCAGCCGTGGAGTTTGCATAAGAATATGAACAAAAATTGTGAAATACTGCTAGGTTTGCGGAGGTTATGTGGCATTTTGTTCATCAATAATGCACGAAAATGTCACGTCCATAACGCTGGAATTGCCCATATATATATATATATATATATATATATATATATATATACATATATATATATATACACCAGCCTGCTGAGCCACGGCGCCCCATAACTCAACAGTTTTTATACAATATATGTTTAATTTGTTGGTAATTATAGAGTATATAGCTTTTATTATTTGTTGCTATCAACTGCTGTCCCGTTTCATAGAGGAAAGAGCAGGAAGTCAGCGAGGGTGCTGGTTATCAGAGTATCATCATAGAGTCTAAGACCAGCTGGGAGTCTCATGTTAACTTCATCTCCTACCTCTAGTTGCAGAGTCACTTCTCCGGCAAGATAGGTTGGATGGTTATCATTGTCATACTCATCAAATTTTATAACCATTTTCCCGTTCTTATGCATCCTGCTAGTCATCACATGTGAGTGTAGGTAATTACCTACGCCAAGGAGGTTATGTTTTGCTCGGTGTTTGTCTTTGTGTGAGTCTGTGTGTGTGTCTGTGAGCAACATAACTCGAAAAGTACTGCACGGATTTGGATCAAACACAGAGAACTCCTCTTCTGTGGATTATTCTTTCCTGTGAGGATATCTTGAGGCACTATAAAGCACTGCTGATAATCACTCAATATATATTAATTATAAATTGAAAATTAATGACTTACTAATCACTGGTTATCAACACTACTGTATATTGTACCTAACTTTTAAGAGATCACTAATATTCCAGACCTCTTAGATTATGCACTGCTATAACATTTCACTTTAACTCTAGATTGTGGTTCTTATCTGCCACACGTGAGTGTGTTTTTCTGTATTTTTTGTGATAGACCACAATTTCTCCACCAAATATAAACTTTAATGTGTCTATGACATTGGCAGACTCACTTCTGAGTATTATTTGATTTATGTTGTAGAAATGACAGAATTTCCTTTGACTTCATTGATTTTTAAAGTGTTTTTATTTATTCATGCAGCACATTTTTCATTATTTGTTATATCATCACGTTTAGTACTTTTTACCCTTCAGAGAGGAAAAAGCAAAAAACCATTGAAAATGCTGCGATTGGTATCATCATAGAGCCTGTAACCTGCAGGGAGTTGCATGTTTACTTCATCTCCCACCTCAAGCTGCAGAGTCACACCACTGGACAGATACAGGCGCTGTCCATCTGTATCATAGTCTGACAAATATATAACCTGTTTTCCATTCTTACACATCCGGACAGTCAGCCATGGTGAGATTAGATTAATATCCATCACAGTGAATCTGAAGAAGTAGGCTCCCTTGACAGGAGCTGTGAAGAAACCTGATGTGCTGCTGTAGGCATGTCCAACATTGGTGATGACTTTAGTGAAGACCAAGTTCAAGTCCCTATTCCCTGCCTGCACGTGTCCATTGGTCAGTCCTGCTGAGAATGCCACCTTGGGTGTAATCTCTCTCTCCAGATTCATTACATCAGCCTCAATGGCTGCCAGTCTGGATTTCAGTGTCATTAACTTTGTCTCTTGAGCTGCATTCTCCATCTGCATGTCGGTCAACACAGTCTCACTAGCTGACAGTCTAACTTTTACTGCAGCCACCTCTGCGTCTTGTCTCTGGGCATCTCTCTTCAGGTTTTCCACTTGAGTTCCACTAGTGTTCAACCTGGTCTTCAGCACTAACAGCTCTGCCTCTTTTGCAGCATTTTCAATCTTCAGGTTCATCACTTCAGTCTTTACTGTGGTCAGTTCTGTGTGTTGTGCTGCAGTGTCTGTCTTCATGTGCTCCATTTCAATCTCAGTGGCTACCAGTCTAGTTGTCAGTACTTCCAGCTTTGTCTCTTGGGCTGCATTTTCTGCCTCCATTTTATTTAGCTCAGCTCTGGTATACTTCAGTTCCTCCTGGGTGACAGTCAGTAGCACTCTCAGCTCCACCACCATGTCTCTGAGTTCTCTGAGCTCAGCAGAGATGTCCAGCTGGGTAGTGACTTCAGCAGCAGCAGTCTCAATGCTCTGGCTCTCTGTCTGAACTTCAGTGTGGGTGCTCTGAGTCTGAGCTCCACATATGGAGAACAGCAGCACCAGTACTTGCATGTCCACTCTCATCTTCGCCATGGCTGGCACACAAATGGCAGGTGTTGTGGTATTAATTATTGTAATTATAATAATTATTGTAGTTGTAGAGGTAGTGGTAGTAGTAGTAGTTGCTGCAGCAGTAGTATTAGCAATAGCAGTGACTGTAGTATCGTAACAGTACTGTACACACAAATGTTTGACAGTCTCCCTCCTGAGACACCCTCTTTTATATACCTCTGTTGTTCAAAACAAATAAACAGGTTTTTATAGGTTAGATAAAGTTTTGGGACCTCAAGGACATTCACGGGATTTATTTAGATAAGATTAAATAAGATAAGATAAGTATTTTATTCATCCTGTAGGAAATGCAATGATTATTACTTTTAAGGGATATCTGTCCTATATCAGCCTTTTCTGTTTATATGGGGTCATAACTTTACTGGAGATGATGTTTAAAGGGTGCATGAGTGGACCTTGTACCTTGTTCTCTGATGTTATTATACTGATCAATGAAAAATCAGTTCAAATACAACTGCATTGTTTTCACATTGTAAGCCCAATTACAACCTTATTTTTAGGGCTGAGTGTTCTAAGTGTATTTGTAAATAGTTTTGGATAAGTAGCATCCTCTTTAACAACCACAATGGAACTCAGTTATTTTATTTTATGATATGTGACATCACAAGTAGGCCTCAATCAAATTTGCCCATTTCTTGTCAAGATTTCTTCTTCTTGTCAAGATTTCTTGCCAAGATTTACATGAATATGAATGAGAGCACAACCATCATGTTCATGAGAGCTCTATGACCATTCACAGCCTCTCCTAATTCAAAGGTAAAAGCAAAGCTAAAACTGTGTTTTCATTATTTGTCTCCTGTAAACAAATATTAAAGGGCAACTTTAGTCAATTTCAAAACAAGAGTTCTATTGCCCAAGCTACTTGAGATTAGTCAATGCTGAAGACGCAAGACATTTTGGTCTGACCAAATAGGTTTCCTTGAACAGAGAATAATCACTAGCAACTAGCCCATGGGGGCATAATTTTGAACTGCATTTTTATAACATCTTAACATACTCCAAATGGGTCATTCCACGTCAATTCAACAGGAGCCCGTGCACTTAGGTCTCAAAAAAATCTGAAAAAAATCACAAAATGTACCCATGGTACTTAAGAGAAACACTGTACATTTATTTGAATGTAAGATGTATACTTTCTGTGTTACAGCCATTTTTACTGTGGGAGGGGGTGCCCATTTTGTTCACACTTCACACGCCCATAGCTCAAGAACTAAACCATGTAGTGGTTTCTTTTCTTCTTAAGTTCTTGACCCATGATGTCTTAATCAAGTAATAGTTTTTATTCCGATTGTTACAGTACCTTCCATTTGTAGAAAAGAGAATGAACAATGAGGCAATTACATAATTGTTTTATTGGTTTATTCATGAATGCTTAATACATTAAATTCAGCATTATACAATAGATGTTTAATTTGTTGGCAGTTATATAGTATATAGCTTTTATTATTTGTCGCTATAAATGGCATGTCCCCTCTCAGAGAGGAAAGAGCAGGAAGCCAGTGAAAGTGCTGTGGTTATCAGTATCATCATAGAGTCTAAGACCAGCTGGGAGTCTCATGTTAACTTCATCTCCTACCTCTAGCTGCAGAGTCACTCCTCCGGCAAGATAGGTTGGATGGTTATCATTGTCATACTCATCAAATTTTATAACCATTTTCCCGTTCTTATACATCCTGCTAGTCATCACACGTGAGTCTAGGTAATTCATGACTGTGAATCTGAAGTAGTAGACTCCCTTGACTGGAGCTGTGAAGAATCCTGTTGTGCTGCTGTAGGCCTGGCCAACACTGGTGATGATTTTTGTGAAGACCAAGTTCAGATCAGTGTTGCCAGATGCTATGTATCCTGAGTTAGTCAGTCCTGCTGAGAATGCCACCTTCGGCTTTTCTGTGATCTCTTTCTCTAGATTTATCATGTCAGTCTCAGTGGCTGCCAGTCTGGTCTTCAGTGTTGTCAGCTCTGCTTCTTGTGCTGCATTTGCTCTCTTAATCATCGCCATGTCAATTTTCATTCTAGTGAGGTCCTCCTCTTGTGCCGAATTCACACTGTCTTGAGTCGTTACCTTCGTCTCACTGACCACTAGTCGTTCTCTTACTGCTGCCTGCTCCGCATCTTGTGCTGAATTCACCCTTTCCAGAGCCTCAACTTTAGTCTCACTGGCCATCAGTCGTTCTTTTGTAGCTGTCAGCTCAGCCTTTGTGTTTTGAAGGTCTTTCTGAGTAAAGCTCAGAGTGGTTCTCAGCTCCACCACCATGTCTCTGAGGTCCCTGAGCTCAGCAGCGACGTCCAGCTGGGTAGTGACTTCAGCAGCAGCAGCAGCAGCAGCCCCAGTGATCTGGCTCTGAGTCTGAACTTCAGTCTGGGTGCTCTGAGTCTGAACTCCACACATGGAGAACAGCAGCACCAGCAGAGTAGAAATAAGCCTCATTGAACGTTTTGTCACCCTATAGTAGTTGCAATAGTAGTTATGGCAATAGTTTCTGAGAGACTGAGACTTTGAATATTCTCTTTTTATACTTTATTGAGTGCGAAGGCATTTATCACTTTTGAAGTTATCTTAAGTTCACAGTCACTGATCACGTGTAGACCTTTTTTGCAGTATGCTGTTGATTTAGTTATCTGTGTTCTGGGAAAGCACAGCACAGCTACACCTGATTTCTCTAATACTTACGGTATACACTGCAAGGACGGGTTTTATAAATTGGCGTAAAGTTACCTTTACACCTTAAATTTACCCTGTGCTGATAAGCTATATTGCCATTATTCCCCAGAAGAAGATAAAATG
This sequence comes from Sardinella longiceps, assembly GCA_027497455.2. Classification (NCBI taxonomy): domain Eukaryota; kingdom Metazoa; phylum Chordata; class Actinopteri; order Clupeiformes; family Clupeidae; genus Sardinella; species Sardinella longiceps. Next base: position 16,906,352 of record JAODXP020000016.1, on the reverse strand, counting down.
AACTGTCCAACTATTCCATTCACTTATTTTGTTGACAGACACAGGTGGGGGTGGTGGGATTCCTCCATCCTTTCTACTCTCTGTAAAAGGCTCTTATCAGACACACAGTCAAGTTATTTTGTATATTTTTATCACAGTAGACAGACTCACTTTTATCAAACTGTTTTTTTAGTGATCTCCTGTAGTGCTTTCTTTCTGATTCACTCGTGTCACCTGATCTGCAGACAGCTTTAAATATAGTATATCACTTTATTGTTTACCACTTTAAACTCATTAATTTTTATTATTATTTTTTTTGTTCACCAACTGTATTTATGCTCCTAACCTTCAACTGTGATAATTCCCAGTTTATTCCCGTTAATTCCCATAAATTATTGTCAATTCCCATGGAATTTCCAACTTTGAAAATTCACTGAATTTTGCAACCCTAGTGGTGGGATTCCTCCATCCTTTCCACTCTCTGTAAAAGGCTGTTATCAGCCACATGTGACAGCTGTCAACTGTGGATAATCAGTAGCTAAAGAATTATGATGTCAGAATTTATGGTACTTTATTGCTCTGCTTTTAATCTCTAATGGGTGTAGCTTATTTACTCTCAGGATTTATTGGTGTCTTTGAGTATCGCAAAAATTTCAGTGGTTGTGTTATTGAGATCACTTTCATTAATTTATTAGTCAGTGGATTTGGATCACACACACACACACACACACACACACACACACACACACACACACACACACACACACTATAATTGGCTCATAACTTGTGCCTGATTTATAGGCCTATCACACCCCAAAATGGTCTTTTAATAATTATTGTCGTAACTAGTATAATTCTTAAGGGGTTCAGCTAGCCATTTTAAAGTTTTCTATATGTACATGTTAGTTTACAGGTTGATACTCCACTCTAAAAGTCATGAAAGTGATCTTACATAGCCAGGGAGAAAGTAAGAGTCTTCACAGCCATGAAAAAATATGATTAACTTAGAATAATGGACCATGAAAATCAATCAATGCAATTCAATAATGAGTCAAGAACCTTTATTTACTCATGTTCATAAAAAAGTGTTTTTGTAATTTGTCAAGTCAAGCAGTTGAGCAGAAATGGCAAAATTACACATTTCCAATACTCGAGTAGATGTACTGTATAGATAGTTATGTAAAAGATATTTACAAGAAAATAATACTCTTTCCTGTTTGAAGGTTTATGGTAAAGGAAAAAAGACTATAACCTAAAAAGATATTGCCATTTTACTGTAACATTCCTTATTTCACTGTCATAAAGGTATGCTGTAACAAATTCAGGAAAGCTTAATGATCTGTGCCATATGTAAAGCTAAATCAAATGAAATCAAATAGTATTTGACATTACATTTAACATCATTTTACATACGACTTAATGCTAAGAAGGCTTTGGAATCTTCAGAGAGGAAATAGCAGGAAGCCACTGAAGGTGCAGTGATTATTAGTATCATCACGAAGAGTACGATGAGCTGGGAGTCTCATATTAACATCTCCCACCTCCAGCTGCAGAGTCACGCCACTAGAAAGATACTGGTGCTGTCCATCTGTTTCATATTCGTCTAAACCAGTGGTTCTCAAAGTGTGGTCCGGGGACCACTGGTGGTCCACGAGCAAGCTCAAGGGGTCCGCGAGGGGATTCCAACCCCCCACCCCCCACCCCCCAAATGTGAATTTAGTCTGTTTCTTACTAACATTATTTAAATGCCAAAGAGAAGTTGTACAATGAATACTATGAAGCAAACCTGTAATTTACCTGCTTAATTTATATTAAAACTTTCGAGCTATCTTCATTTGAAGTTCCCATAAATGTCAATTTAGAAATGCCTATAGATTTGGTCAGAGGGTAAGGGATCGCATCATGAGGGGGCACGAGGATAGGTGGTCCCTGAAAAAAAAATTTTGAGCAAAGTGGTCCTCGGTCTGAAAAAGTTTGAGAATTACTGGTCTAAACGGATCACCTGCTTTCCATTCTTATGCATGGTGATGGTCATCCATTTTGAAGAAAGGGCAGACATGACAGTGAATCTGAAGTAGTAGACTCCCTTGACTGGAGCTGTAAAGAAGCCTGTTGTGCTGCTGTAGGCCTGTCCAACATTGGTGATGACTCTTGCAAAAATCAAGGTTCATGGCATTTATACCAGCCTCTACTACCTGAAGTTAGTCAGACCCACTGAGAATGCCACTTTGGTTTTCTCTCTGGTCTCCTCCAGATTCACTACATCAGTCTCAGTGGCTGCCAGTCTGGTCTTCACTTCTGTCAGCTCTGTCTCTTGGACTGCATTTGATATTTTCAGGTCACCTACCTCAGTCTCACTGGCAGACAGTCTCTCCTTCACAGCAGTAAGCTAATTTTTCACTGCTTCCAGCTCTGCCTCTTGTGCCGCATTCACCCTTTCCAGAGCCTCCACTTTAGTCTCACTGGCTGCCAGTCTGGCATTTGTAGCTGTTAGCTCATCTCTGGTAATCCTGAAGGTCATTCTGGGTGAATCTTAAAGTCACTCTCAGCTCCACCACCATGTCTCGGAGTTCCCTGAGCTCAGCAGAAACGTCCAGCTGAGTAGTAGCAGCCCCAGTGCTCTGGCTCTCTGTCTGAACTTCAGTCTGGGTGCCCTGAGTCTGAACTCCACACATGGAGAACAGAAGCACCAGCACTGTGGTAATGACAACCCTCATCTTTAACAGCATCGCATTTACTGTACTTTCTGTTATAGCAGTGGTTTCTGAGATAGATTGTGAACATTCACTTTTTATACAGAAGTAAGTCATATAAAAGGCTTTTTTTTTTATCTCAAACTGGTTTGATGTAGTAATATTTTCCAGGACATATCTGTGTATTCAGTTATCTATATTGTGGGAAAGCACAAACCTGTCACTAATCATGTAATAGCTGAGAGGCCTCATGTTCCCATTTCACCCCATTTCTTATTATTTGTCCATTCTGCGAATACAAGTCTCTGAATGTCACATTGGATTGTTCAGCCTAAAAAAAAGCTTACTCTAATCATAATACTTGAGCTATGGTATAGTTCTCTCTCTCTCTCTCTCTCTCTCTCTCTCTCTCTCTCTCTCTCTCTCCCCTCCCCTCCCCTCTCTGCCTCATCGTCTTTCACCTGTGGCCCATTCACCTATATTTAGGTTTTACCTATATTAGGTGCCCATGGCAGCCTGTGGTGTAGATGTGTGTGTTTGTCAGTTTGTGTGTGTCTGTGTGTGTACAAGTGGGGAAAGTAAGTATATTGCGTTACAAAATCCTGAAAAAGGAATAGAACTGGTTTACCTGACATAACATAACCTGATGAATCATGACCTGACATAACATAATATTTGCATTGCTTGCAAAGGTTTACACAGAGTTTAAATAATGGACATCTTTAAAGAAATACGTTCAATTTCAAGACATGGACTTTTAAAATTTCAGGGGGTAATACTTAATGTGCATTTTGTTGGATAGAGGTGGGGGGAGGGGTCCCTCCATTTTCTATTCTATCAACCCCGTTTGTTAGTCATCTCTCTTTTTGAATCCCTCGTGTCACCTGATCTGCAAACATCTTTAAGTGCAGTATACTGTATAGCACTTAATTGTTTACCACTTTAAAATCATTCTTGAGTTTGTTTAAACTTCACTCATTGTTGTGTAAATGAATGCTGAATTGAACAAACAACTCTGTAGGTTAGACATTTCCAAATGCTTTATTTTCCATAATCATGATGCATGTTTATTATTTTCATTAGTATGTTTGACCAGCACTGTGTTGTGCAGTGTGTTCTCTTCAGAGAGGGAAGAGCAGGAAGCCACTGAAAGTGCAGTGATTATTAGAATCATCCCAGAGAGAGTAGCCTGGAGGGAGTCGTGTGTTCACCACGTCTCCCACCTCCAGCTGCAGAGTTACACCACCGGAGAGATAGGAATGGTTATTAGACACATCATTGTGGTGATTTAAATACATTATCTGGTCTCCATTCTTGTAAATTTTAATTTGCATCCATTGGCCGGAACTAGCATCCTCGACTGTAAATCTAAAGTAGTAGACTCCTTTGACTGGAGCGGTGAAGAAGCCTGTGATGTTGCTATAGGCCTGTCCAACATTAGTGATAATTCTAGTGAACACAAGGTTCAAGTCATCAGTCCCGGTAGCCTTTATGAATCCTGAGTCAGTCAGCCCTGCTGAGAATGCCACTTTGTTTTTCTCTCTGGTCTCCTCCAGACTCACTACATCAGTCTCAGTGGCTGCCAGTCTGGTCTTCACTGCTGTCAGCTCTGTCTCTTGTGCTGCATTTACCATCTTCAGGTCACCTACCTCAGTCTCACTGGCAGACAGTCTCTCCTTCACAGCAGTCAGCTCGTTTTTCACTGCTTCCAGCTCTGCCTCTTGTGCTGCATTCACTCTTCTTAAAGTCACTCTCAGCTCCACCACCATGTCTCGGAGTTCCCTGAGCTCAGCAGACACGTACAGCTTGGTACTGACTTCATCAGCAGCAGCCCCAGTGCTCTGGCTCTCTGTCTGAACTCCACACATGGACAACAGCAGCACCAGCAGTGTAGAAATGACCCTCATTGTATACTCTCTCAGTCACACTGTAGTAGTAGTAGTAGTAGTAGTAGTAGTAGTAGGCCTAGTTGTTGCAAAGCTACTGTAGTGGTGGGAACAGTTTCTGAGGCACTGTGAATATACTCTCTTTTTATACTTGACTGGTTGCATAAGAAGGCATTTGTTATATTTATTTTGGAGTTTGGAGTTTGGAGTTAGGTTTACAGCCACTGATCATGTGTTGGCATTCTTTCCAGAAATGCAGTTGACTCAGTTATAAGTAAATAAAGCACAGCACAGCTTGTTACACCTGACTTCTCTAATGATTACGGTATACACTGCTGGGAAGGGTTTTATAAATTGGCATTTTAAGTTACAAGCAAACATTTCTATTGCTGTTTTAATTTACTATCCTCATAAGCTGAATTGCATTATTCCTCAGAAGAAAAAAATGAACTGTCTAGCTATTCCATTGAGTTGTTTTGTTGACAGACACAGGTGGGGGTGGTGGGATTCCTCCATCCTTTCCCCTCTCTGTAAAAGGCTCTTATCAGCCACACGTGACAACTGTCAACTCTGGGTGATCAGTAGCTAAAGAATGATCTCATCATTTATGGTACTTTATTCCTCGGCTTTTAACCTCTAATGGGTGTCATATAGCTTATGTATTCTCAGGTTTTACAGATGTTTTTGATTGTGGCAAAACTGTGACATCACATTTATTAATTCATTAGTCAGTGGATTTAATTGACATTCAAAATGCTCTCCTATTAGCATGTACAGTACCTGCAAATATACAAAACATCATGAAAGGAAACTTTTCCCATCTTCATGGAAAGATAGCATTGATAGATAATGGTTATGACACAAAGACATTTGAAATTTAAAGATTTATTTGCTCATTTAACAGGTGACCAGTGTGTTCCATTCAGAGGGGGAAAAGCAGGAAGCCACTGAAAGTGCTATAGTTTCGAGTATCGTCATAGAGCCTGCTCCCAGCTGATTCGCATATTGACCTCATCTCCTACTTCCAGTAGCAGAGTCACCACCAGAGAGAAAGTTGTGCTGTCTCTGAATCATATCTCCCAAATGTATAACCTGCTCTCCATCCTTGAAGATGTTGATATACATCGACCGAGAGGCTAGTGCATCCATGACTGAATCTGAAGTAGTAGACTCCCTTGACTGGAGCTGTGAAGAAGCCTGTTGTGCTGCTGTAGGCATGTCCAACATTGGTGATGATTTTAGAGAAGACCAAGTTCAACTGTGTATTTCCTGCCTGTATGTATCCTGAGTTAGTCAGAGCTGCTGAGAATCAGCAGAGCTCAGCCTTTGTGTTTTGAAGGTCATCCTGAGTAAAGGTCAGAATGGTTCTCAGCTCCACCACCATGTGTCTGAGTTCCCTGAGCTCAGCAGATACATCCAGCTGTTTGTTGCGTTCAGCAGCTGCGGCAGCAGTAGGCCCAGTGGTCTGGCTCTCTGTCTGAACTTCAGTCTGGATGCTCTGAGTCTGAACTCCACATATGGAGAACAGCAGCACCACTTCAGCTTCACTAGCAGCCAGTCTGATCTTCAATACTGCCACCTCTGTGTTCAGCTCTGCCAGTTCTGCCTCTTGTGCTGAACTCACCCTTTCCAGAGCCTCCACTTTAGTCTCACTGGCCACCAGTCGTTCTTTCATTTCTGCCAAATCGGTTTGTTGGTGTTTATTTTCAGCCTCTACTTTGTACAGCACTGATTGGGTGTTCTGGAGAACGTCCTGAAAGAAGGTCTGAGTCACTCTCAACTCTTCTATAGTGGTCCTTTGCTTCACCACCATGTCTCTGAGTTCCCTGAGCTCAGCAGAGACGTCCAGTTTGGTAGTGAGTGACTTCAACAGCAGCAGCCTCAGTGCTCTGGCTCTCTGTCTGAACTTCAGTCTGGATGCTCTGAGTCTGAGCTCCACACATGGAGAACAGCAGCACCAGCAGTGTGGTAATGACAACCCTCATCTTTAACAGCATCTCTCATGTACGGTAGTTGTTGCAGTGGTTTCTGAGATAGACTGTGAACATTCTCTTTTTATACAGAAGTAAGTTAAAAGACTGGTTCTCAAACTGGTTCTGCTGCTCAGGTTGTGGCCTAAATAGCTCTTCCAGAAGTTGTGTGATACAGTACGTCCCTACTTTAATGGAGGAATGATATTATACTCAGTTGTATTCACATCAAATCTGATTGTTTTAGCCAATATTATGCTCAAATATGTTTTTTTTTTCCCACCAACTGTATTTATGCTCCTAACCTTAAACTTTGATCATTCCATGTTTATTCCCGTTAGTTCCCGTCAATTCCCATGGAATTTCCAACTTTGAAAATTCACTGAATTTTGCAACCCTTTGCAACCCTTGTGGGTTTCCCTCTCTGTAAAAGGCTCTTATCAGCCACACGTGACAGCTGTCAACTCTGGGTAATCAGTAGCTAAAGAATGATGTCATCATTTATGGTACTTTATTGCTCTGCTTTTAACCTCTAATGGGTGTCATATAGCCTATTTGCTCTCAGGTTTAACAGGTGTCTTTGATTATGGCAAAATTTACAGTGGTTGTGTTATTGAGATCACATTTATTATATTATTAATTTATTAGTCAGTGGATTGAATTGGATATTTAAAATGACAAATGTGTGTTACCATTTATGCTCTCCCATTAACATCTATACCTGCAAATATATAAAACATCATGAAAGGGAACTTTTCCCATCTCCATGGGAATGCAGCATTGGTACCTAGAGTTATCACACAAAGATTATGAGTGTGTTTGTGTGTGTGTGTGTGTGTGTGTGTGTGTGTGTGACATTTTGTAAAAATGTCTCCTCTGTAAGAATGTCACATAGCCAAGATACAGTGCTATGGTGTATACAAAGCTCGCTCTCTCTCTCTCTCTCTCTCTCTCTCTCTCTCTCTCTCTCTCTCTCTCTCTCTCTCTCTCTCTCTCTCTCTCTCTCTCTCTCTCTCTCTCTCCCTCCCCTCCCCTCTCTGCCTCATCGTCTTTCACCTGTGGCCCACTCACCTATATTTGGTAGGTGCCCATGGCAACCTGTGGAGCAGGTGTGTGTATGTTTGTCTGTTTGTGTGTGTCTGTGTGCAGTTCACACATGTGCCTATGGCATCATGGATGTGTTTGTAACTATTTCATGACTAACACTGTCTTACCCAACATAACATTTTTTAGAGTTTAGAGTTTAAAGAATGAGCATAAAGCAGCTTAAAATAAAATAAAAGTTCTTTTGCAATGCATGCACTTTAAAGCCTCATGGAATAATACTGAATACTTTGTTAAAGTGGCACATTTTGTGGAAGTACTTTTACATTTACATTTAGTTTTACTTTTTGTCTACATTTAAATGCATAATTCATTCAGAATTGATCGACTGACACGAATAAAAGCTGTCTTTTTCACCCACACATGATACAAATAAGTTTTAGTACCTAGATCAACATGAGACCAGGCAATCAACAGTGTAGAGGTGTGTCACAGAGGCAGACAGGAAAGGAAAGGGAAGGTTAAACACCACTGATCTCAAAAGAATAACTTTGACAAACATCCTAATAATTATGAAGCTATGAAGAATAGCTTTGATGAATGATGTTCTTTGAGATCAGTGGCACTACTAGAGAAGCCCATTCCTAATGCTGGACAGACTCCACTCCCCTCCACTCCATTTAGACACACATCATGTGACCTCCTCCTCACACTCTCAACAAAACCCACTTCCTGGTTACCTGTGTAACCCGAGAGACTAATATCGGCCCCCATTATGATTGGTTACATCTGGTGCCTGAATATTTAAAGGCGGATCGTGTGGCAGCATACAACAGCATGAATTATTTAGCCTGTTTGATTAGCATTATGTCCCAGAAGCTATGTTAGCACTCCACATAGAAACACACACACTGAGAACCTGACAGGGAGTCAGCTACTTTTTAAAAAAGAGGTAGGTTTGCTTTTGATAATGATTATTGAAATAGTTTGTTTTTAGATTATTTTTTTTGTTTTGTTTAGAATTTTATCTGAGTTTTGAAATTAGGAACCTTTGCTCACTATTTCCTGAATGAGCTGTAAGGTGACTTGTGTTGAGGGTGAGAGACACGTGGTGCTGGATGTGTTGATTTCAATTTCACAGCAGTTGTATTAATGCAAAATATTTTTAATTGAGTGTTCTTAAGGTACTTCTTTGCAAGATCAGGGAAGAAGTGTACAATTGCAGTAGCTTGTGTTCAGATGTCTGTTTTGGGTTATTTTTTGATTAACTCTAACTTATGAGTGTCCACTGGCCATTGTTTTAAAATATGATAAGTTCCTCAGTGTGCACTGTGACCTCCTCCATGTGTTGATTTGTGTGATTTTAATGTCTATAGTGAACCAACAGGCAGGATCCACTGTTGAGGTGTATGTTGTATGTTGTGTTGTTAAACTGTCTGCTGCTCGCTGCTAGCAACCAGTGAAAGTTAATCTCACCCCAAGGCTATTGGATAGCACTTGTGACCGCAGGCAAGTCATGCTGTCAGGGAACCTGACCCACTGCATGGTGCGTGCGTGCGCACGCGCACACAAACACGCACACACACACATACACACACACACACACACACACACACACACACACACACACACACACACACACACACACACACACTGACAGACACATACAGTACACCATCAAGCCTTCCCTGCATTTTTTTTTTTTTTTTTGCATTTTAATCTTTATGAATTTAGCAGATACTTTCACGCAAAGTGACTTACAAAAGAGGATTAATAATCAAGCTACATAGAATAAGTCATAGTAGGACAGACTGTTTTGGCTTTCAAAAGTAATCTTGTTCCTAGATTGCACATGTACAGTTTACACATATTTCTTTTACTCTGGACAACAAAAACACACACTTTGAAGCACACGCATACACAACACTGGCATTGGCTGAGTGTGTATAACAGGGGTGGCCAACCTGTGTTTGCCCAGAGTCATGTGGCTCTTACATTCATGTGTTGTGTGTGTTTATGTGCGGGTTCACTTCCCTTACGTTTAATACAGTGATTTTGTTTTGTTGTGTGTGTGTGTGTGTGTGTGTGTGTGTGTGTGTGTGTGTGTGTGTGTGTGTGTGTGTGTGTGAGGAGGAGATGGTTGGGGGTGTGTGTCCATGTGTATGATGTTGCTGGTCTGTGGGCTTACTATTTTAGGGGTGCATTTCTGTTATCATGTTGGTGTGTTACAATTCATCTCACTGGCATGTGTTTGTGTGTGTGTGTGTGTGTGTGTGTCAGAAGGATGGGTAATGTAGTAGTAGCAGTAGTAGTAACAACAGGTTCATGTGCCGATGTGGCTCTTTGCCGTGACATAGTCAGATATGTGGCTCTTGGTCTCCGACTGGTTGGCCACCCCTGGTGTATAAGAACACCACATAATGAATGACATTCATTTGATTTATTGATTTATTTGTTTGTTTGTTTGTGGATTTGTTAATGATGTTTCATCTGATGACGGGTGACTTGTTGGGCCCTCCTCAGTCAAAGTGAAGTGCTGAAGGACATTTCCAAGGTCATCAGTCAACCTGTAAGGCACGCTGTGTGGGTTTGTCACAGCAAACAGATGAATTATGGGATATGAAGTATCAATCAGATGCCAGGTCTGGAATAGCTACAGTTCTCTATACCATTACTTACTTGTCTGAGAGAGAGAGAGAGAGAGAGAGAGAGAGAGAGAGAGAGAGGAGGGAAAGATCGAGAGAGTTAGGAGAGAGGCAGAGAGAGAAAACATAAGAGAGTTGAAGAGAAGAAAAGGGAATGCAGGTAAAGAAATTGAAAAAGAAAAAAAAATAGAGAGTTGAGAGAGAACCAGATGAAGGAATGATAAGATGTGGAGGGAAGGAAGGAAAAAAGATGGAACTAGAAAAACGTTCAGAGAGCACAGACTTCCGCCAAGGCAATGAGGTCACAGATCTCTTCTCCTCTCTCCTGTTCCAATCATTACCAAAATTTAATCAGTTCTTACTTATCCCAATACACACGTTGTCCGAAAATTTCTTCCAAATCCATGCAGTACTTTTCGAGTTGTACACACACAGACAGACAGACACACACATGCCGGCGAAAACATAACCTCCTTGGCGGAGGTAATAAGTGATAAAAGCGATTCAAGAGGGAAAGGGGGAAAGAGAGGTCAGGTCAAGAGAGGGAGAAAGAGGGGGAGGTCAGAGACAGAGCGAAAAAGTGGTCAGAGCTAGAGGGAGGTGGGTCGGGCTAACTTCAGGATGACGTATTTGTCTCCCACCTCCCTCCCGTCTCACCTTTCCCTCCCGCATGGTCACCCAGTGTGTGTGTGTGTGTGACAGCATCTGTGCTTTAGGGTGAGAGATGGAATAAACAGTCTGCAGCCAGTTGGAAACTATGTAAAGATTGGTGAGGGGAATGGTAGATAAATGTCCTCATGGAGTAATAAATTCATTGTGTGTACCTGTGTGTGTGTGTGTGTGTGTGTGTGTGTGTGTGTGTGTGTGTGTGTGTGTGTGTGTGTGTGTGTGTGTGTGTGTGTGTGTGTTTTATCATCTAGCCCCCTAAATCTGTGTAATGGTAATATTTATTTGTGCTTTTGCGCTCTCTCCATGAGGGATGATCAGGCTTTTACACACTTGTATTGTATTGTTTCCACTCAAGCCCTCACTCTATGTTTTTGAGTAAATAAAATATTGTGTGTGCGTGTGTGTGTGTGTGTGTGTGTGTGTGTAGCAGAGCACTGTTGTGCTAATTGGGTTAGGTGAGTGCTCTGGCCATGAAGTAAGTCTATCTGGCCTTATTGTTTGTTTCTCCATTGTTCCGTGCTTTGTTGTTGTGACTAGGGTAAGCCACACTGCACACATATAAACCACACACACTCACACACACACACAATTTTCTTGAAATGTAATTTTGTACGTGGCAACCAAAAAGATAGTATTTCTTTTTTAAAATAATTATAAAATAAAGCCCTTTTATTACATTATGTATGTTTCCTATTGTACTGTATGTTCAGTTCAGTGATGCAGCTCAGAAAGGTAGCTACTGATGCCCTAATGGCAATAATTACTCCTTTATCATAACTGAAGTAGAAGGTTTAATTAATCAACTATGTTTTAGGCCTCAAATGTTCTTCCATATTTTTGTTTATAGTGAGTGTGTCAGACCTGGGTGTGTAAAGAATATGGTATTATAGGGTGAAGACTACAAGGTAAATGCTGACGGCCGGAAATGATGTTAAAATCTCACCGTTATGTCGGTAGTAACATTGCCAAACGACCTAGTAATACTGTATATACCTCTAAAAACATTTTTAAAACTCTTAAAATAAATACTTAAATTGGGGTGGGGGACCTTACTGTTTTTTTTTTTTTTTTTTTTACGTTAAAGGTTTACTGTCTAGTTTTTATCGTATTATAGTGAGTGTTTTCAAATCTGATAGATTACTGGAGTGTTCCAGACCTGTTTGTGTGTGTGTAGAATAGTGTATTCTACTGAGTGTTTTCGTCTGTTTTTTTGTGTGTACAATAGAGTATTGGAGTGAGTATTTTTACACCTGTGTGTGTGTGTGTGTGTGTGTGTGTGTGTGTAGAATAGAGTGTTCTTCTCTCTCTACTTATGGCCAGTGCTTGATGCAGCTTTATTGCGCTTCAGTGCTTCAGTGGCTGTTCCCCTGCCAACAGATGTCTCCATATAAGTCCCGAGAGGGAATGGTTTATACAGCCAATGATCCACGTGCCCCTCTGAGAGAAACACTTCACTGCAGTGCCACTGTGGCTCACCTCCACCTGTGGATTCAGATCCCTCGAGAGTGATCTTGAGACACACACACATACACACACACACACACACACACACACACACACACACACACACACACACACACACACACACACAGGCTCCCAGCAGACAAATAAATCAAAAGTAACACTGTATAATAATCTATTCTACACAAAAAAATTAGCCTGAACAACGCTGTGAGCTAAATGTTTTGTATTTAGCGCTCTACAAATGAAATTCTTGTCAAGCCATCCCAAACAGATGTCTCGCAAAACTGCTCAGCCTCTTTGTGTGGTGGTGGAGTGGGAGGTCATGAGGGTCGAGGGTCAGATTGTGCACGAGTGAGGGTGTTGCCGAGCATGATACTGTAGTGCTGATGGTGTTGCTATGGCAGTGGCGTTGGTGGAAGCGGTCGCTCAGCGGGGAGCTAATCTGTGCTGCTAATCCAATAGGCGGCGAGCGGTCAGATTAACGCATTCTTAGCGAGCGCTGACCAGATCTCTCCTCTTTCACTCTTCCCGCCCCTATCAGCAAGCACTCTGTGTGTCGCATACTATACTATACTGTAGAGAGGCTAAAACACAACTCACACAAGCCTGTGTTTTGTTTGTTTGTTTGTTTGTTTATGATGACCTGATGAATCAGAGGAGTTGAGTGGGAGTTGAGTTTAGTTGGTTTATGTGCGGTGCTGTTGAAAAAAAAATGGCTCAGGGTAAATTGTAAGTACAGTATTTCTGGTTCTTAGCAGTGGTTCTTTGTGGTCTCGGTTTTGGCTAGGCTGTGTGTGTGTGTGTGTGTGTGTGTGTGTGTGTGTGTGTGTGTGTGGCCATATGCACAGTATTTGTGTGTGTATATGTGTGTGTGTGTTTCTGTGCACGTGTGTATTTTTGTGGGTGTATATGTGTGTGTGTGTTTCTGTGTTTCTGTGTTTCGATGCACGTGTGTATTTGTGTGAGAGTATGTGTGTGTGTCTGTGTATTTTTCTATTTTTCGATGCACGTGTGTATTTGTGTGCGAGCACAGCTGTGCTTGTATGTATGTGTTTGCGTGTGTGTGTATATGTTTGTTTGTTTCTGTGCACGTGTGTTTGTGTGCAAGCGTGGCTGCGCTTACAGTATGTGTCTGTGTGTGTGTGTGTGTGTGTGTGTGTGTGTGTGTGTGTGTGTGTGTGTGTGTGTGTGTGTGTGTGTGTTTGGATCTGTGCATTTGCAGTCAGTGTGTGCTGGTTGCGTGCCTGGGCTGTAAGCCTGTTAAGTGGCCCCCATTGGCAGCAGTGCAGGTGCTACTGAGCTCAGCCACAGTGGCACACCGCCGCAGACGCTTCTTTATTTAGCACACAGAGCTGACCTGAGCTCACTCTGAGTGTGTGTGTGTGTGTGTGTGTGTGTGTGTGTGTGTGTGTGTGTGTGTGTGTGTGTGTGTGTGTGTGTGTGTGTGTGTCAATGTGCACCAGGTGGATGACTATCATGGAGTGTATAAAGCTAAGGCCTATATTTGTTTGTATATAACTTGTGTGTGTGTGTGTGTGTGTGTGTGTGTGTGAATTTGTGTGTGGGAGAGGGGTCATGGAGTTTATGGAGTATACAGTACCAGGCCTATTAATTGGACAAAATCTAAGTTGATTTGGATTGAAATGCCCGCTAATTGCATAAATGTAAATGTCCTTCCATGGAAAAAAAATGATTGAGGTTTGATGATGGGATGTGAAGGAGCTAGGTAAAAGATGCATGTGTGTGTGTGTGTGTGTGTGTGTGTGTGTGTGTGTGTAACGATCGCCCTTTTAAACTTTGTTAAAATGGGAGAGTTACTGAAAACGCTC
>JAODXP020000016.1:16887649-16892073 GCA_027497455.2 Sardinella longiceps | reverse complement strand
ATGTGGGTACAAGCATTTTGGTCTCAGTGCAGTGGACTATGCGCTTTCTAGCCAGGCCAAGCCCTCCCAGTGAGTTTTGAAAGTTGATGGCAATCAGATTATGCGCTTTCCTAATCTAGCAACCTAAATTTCATCTGTAGCTTAGCATAGAAGCTGGAATGTAATGTAGCCAGAGAGTTGCTATCTGGCTATTTTACATTCTAGTACCTATGCTAAGACCAAAATGCTTTTAGCCACACACGTAACTCTAGATAAGAGAGTGAATAACCAATTTTCATAAAAAGGTGTAATATTCCCTTAATGGAGCTGTTGGCTAAATTTATGATTAGAATATTTAGCAGAGGAGAAACTGACCTGTAACAAACTGACTGTTTAAATCAAGAGGGCAGTGCAGGGGGGTATCAAGGCCCAGTTGGCTAAAGCGTCTGCATTCCACAAAACCTGGGACCCGACCTGGGTTAGGTTCCGGCCTGGGGTTATTTCCTCTCTCTCTCTCCCGCTTGTTTCCTATCTCTCTGCACTGTGCTGGCCTATGAAGCTGAAAAAGCCCAAAAGATATAGGCCTATGTTAAAACGAAAAAGAGAAAGAGGTATGGCATCTTTTGGCACGTTCTTAGGCAGGATAATGGACACAGACAATAATGCTCCTGTAGCTCCCATAGACACAATGGCCGTGCCTCAAATTAACGCACTTCTATCAGTGTACTGCAATGTAGTCCATAGTGTGCACTTGTGACGTTCAGTGTTGCTCCAAATGGATCAGTGCTTTGTAAGAATTCTGATTGATGACTAGTTTTGCCATGTTTGTGAGTGTGAATGTCAGGGTACTGGGGGGGGGGGTGCAAAACTCAAATCTGGCCTGGGGCACCAAAAAGGCTAGTACCGGCCCTGGTGAATGCTTTAGGCGCTGAACCATAGTGTTTGAAGTGCTCAAGTGCACGATTTGAGACACGGCCAAAGCTATTAGCTAGTGTTGCCACCTGTCCCAGATTTCCCTGATTGTCCTGGATTTTCATGGTCTGTCTTGGAATTTTTTTTTAAATCCTGAAAAACTGCTGAAAATAAAACAAAATAACAAAGGCCTGCTAAATAGGCCTTTATTAGAAAGTGTCATTTTTATTAATTATTAGAGCTATACAATCGCAGCACAGAAGGGTGACTTTTATCTTGGGTTAGATGTGGGAAGGGCGCCGTTGCTTACAAACAAAAAGGTCAATTCGGTGGTCAAAATTCTACAAGATTTTTGTCAGACACAGGTGGCAACCCTACTATTAGCTAATCTTACTGTAGCTCACATAACACAATGCAAATCTTACACTAACACTAATTCACAGCTTCAGTCAGAATGGCAGATCAACTACTTGTATTATCCTGTTGGAAATTATGGACATTTTGACAGTTTGGTAGTTATCAACAGACTATGTACTATTTCTTCATGGATTATCATTTTGTTAAACTGTTCTAAATTCAGTGTGGTTGAGAAACAATAAAAAATACATGATTAACACCAGTGTTGATGTTCATAAGAAACAGGAGGGGGGAGGAAAGTGTGGGTGGGCTCCTGGCGCCCCTGTTCTATTAGCCTGCTGGTTATACTGTGGCCATCTAAATAGTCTGTAGTCCTGTCTTATTTATTTTATTTTGTGTTTTATTTTATGCCTTTTTAATATACTTGCCCAGGGACCACAGGTGCGAATTAGCATTGATGCTACAACCTGGCGCATGACATGTTCTCCTGTGTTTCAGGATAAATGTTTATTGTGCACTGTCCCTGCTTTTTTCAAATAAACAGATTTTCCATTCCATTCCATTCCATAACCTTCAATAACCTCCTGGCATCAAAATGACATCTATCTATCTATCTATCTATCTATCTATCTATCTATCTATCTATATCTATTCATGTCTTTCCGATCATTATGTATACGCAGAAGTTGGTCATTGATGTGTTTAAACCTCTAGGTAAAGTAGAAGTTAAGGCTCAAGAAGTCTTCATAAGCACAACTAAAGTCCCTTTACACACAGACTTGTGTGTCATTGTTAAATGACTTCCGTAACGAATAGTAACCCATGTGATGAGAGAACTGTGTCTCTCTGTGGTGTGTTACTCATGCACGCACACACACACACACACACACACACACATGGATGGTTTTCCTGTTGTTGAGGGACACCAAGTTAAAGTTCACGCTCACAGGGATGAACCCAATGTTACACCCACTCCTCTCACACGCTGATGAGGGGAAGGGTATTGTCACGTTCTAAAGGTTTTACAGACTTCGTCATCAATCCACCACACAACCTCCTGGTTTTGGAGCTTTCTTTTTACTGTAACATGGAGGATCAGAATATATCTGTTTTCATGAGTACCACTCTTGTTCTCTTCACTACCAGTATGGGCTCTATCACAGTCATAGGCCACTCATCAGTGGGCTTATGTGTTTCTTACTGTAGGCTACACCAGGGCTTCTCAACCTTTATTGGGCTAACATGTTAAGGACTCCTCTCAGTCGGAAATAAATGATAGCTAGCCTACTGTACTTTCAGATGCAACAGATGTAAATAGCAATGTGGCAAAATGTGCAGAAGGTTTCTGTAGGTCTACTGAAATAACACCAGTTTATTTTTGTGGCAGACTTTTCACGGACCCCCTGGCAATGGGCCAAGGACCCCTGGGAGTGAGTCCCCAGACCCCAGTTTGAAAACCAATGGTTTGGGTCATCATGCAAGTCATCATAGGCCTTTACAGTATGTGTCCTTAGATTAGGCTATGGGAAAGATAAGAGAGCCTATGCATGGGGTCCTTATATTATATTGATGGTATACAATGATATAATGATAGTAGGTCTATTAAAATATGGTCTATTAAAATATTGGAATGACTTTTACAGTTTGCACATTGTAAGGAAATGTTGTGTGTGTGTTAATGGAACCACATATATAGCTTATTGGCCTTAACCTAGAAAGCCTTTCACAAATGAATTTGAATGAATGAATAAAAACTGAACCTTAAGAATATTTATAGTTTTTATTCCAGTCATTGGTGAGGTATGTTTTTAAATTTTCCATGAACAGATGTCCACAACACAGAATCTCTATGGAATTTCTCTGGGGAAACTTGTCAAAGATAGCCTGGACTTTATTTATTTATTTATTTATTTATTTATAACGAATAAAGCATTAATTTTAAACATTTTATTTTTCACACCAACCATGTCTGTCTTCTGATAGACTATTCAAACTCATTTTCATGTAGTCTAGACCAGTGTTTCTCAAACTTTTTCAGACCGAGGACCACTCAGCCCAAAATTTTTTTTTCAGGGACCACCTGCCCTCGCACCCCCTCGCCAAGTCACATGCTTTAACCAAGTAATGTATAGAGTAGGCACTTCAAATGTTTTAATAAACAGTAAATTATTGGTTTGTCTCTTATAATCAGTGAACAACTAATGTTTGGCCTTCAAATAATGACACAGGCTAAATTCACATATTTTTATGGTAATCAACTCGCGGACCACTTGAGCTTGCTCGCGGACCACCAGTGGTCCCTGGACCACACTTTGAGAACCACTGGTCTAGACCTATATAGCCTAGGTCCATTTTTTAGATGTTATAGCCTATACTTTTCATCCAAGTAAAACATTTTCTCATACATTTTTTTCTTTATCTATTAAATTAAAAAGCCCAGACAGTGATTAGGCTATCTAAACAGTTTGAAAAACAGCGCGGATGATCAGTAGACTACTCCCTCAGCACTCTGTATGTGGGGCAGTAAGGCAAGCCTATCACTGTGATTCAGCTGGAGCTAGCGATCCCTTTCAAGGAAATGCATCGTCACGTGATAAGCGAGAATGACGTTTAGAAAGCGAATTGCTCAAGTGAGCAGCCTGAGGGATCGGTGGAGTTGTGTTCGCACCAGACTATTTACAACAGAACGACTTAGACTAGCTTTTTGACATTTTCTAGAAATCATGTTGATAGACGGCGCAATTTGGTAGATTAGATTGTTTCTTCCCTGTTGACGTACAGTCTGCTTGCTTTAGACTTTATTGAGTCTACAAGAGAAGATCTTACCGACGGGCAGACAGAATGAAGGTAAAGTGAAACATAGTGTCCTCTGGACATTTTTTAATGCGTTTACCAGAGTTATTCCCTATCGTTGGCATTTTTAACCTAGCCTGCGTCTACACTAACTGTTCTATCGACTTGTTATGGTGCTTTACCCTATGTCAACTAGGCTAATGCATTTTAACTTGGAGCCCCATAGGCTACATGTCGTCCTCTCCAGAGATGACAATATCTGACTTTTGCCCATAACCACCAGTTGCATAAGTCATCTCGGTCAATCAGGCAATCCTCATTCTAGACTTGAAACTGCACTGTTTGTCATTGTTGTGGGTTGAACCATATTGAATGCTGGTTCT
>JAODXP020000016.1:16860149-16877649 GCA_027497455.2 Sardinella longiceps | reverse complement strand
GGAAAAGCCTGCTTCAAATAGCCTTTTAAGACTGGTCTCAGTCTACCCAGCTACAGGGTACATGCATGATTGCCATATAAGCTTTCATTTTGAGTGTGTGTGTGTGTGTGTGTGTGTGTGTGTACAAACCAAGGCTTGTGTTGGCCTGTAACATTGAGGGGAGACCAGACGTGGTTAAGATTTTAAATAAAATTATTTATTAAAGTAAATAAAGTTGAAATAAGAAAGTAAATAAAGTGGTGCAATAAAATGATAACAATAGTCTTCAGTGTAAATAGTCAGTGTAAATAGTCAGTGTAAATAGTCAGTGTAAATAGTCAGTGTAAATAGTCAGTGTAAATAGTCAGTGTAAATGTGCTGGTAACAATAGTCAGTGTAAATAGTCAGTGTAAATAGTCAGTGTAAATAGTCAGTGTAAATGTGCTGGAAGTGGAAAAAGTCAAACAAAAGCCCAAAGTGACGCGGCGCTGCTGGTGGAGAGGAGGAACACTGGATCTCTTCTTCATCTCCATTAAATATAGCAGCCAATCAAGCTGATTAGATCACGTGATCCAGCCAACACACCTGTGGCGAATTCAGCGGTCGTAACATTTCGTTTTGTAACGTAACACAACAGTTCCCATTCATCCCTATGGCTGACGTATGAAACGCTTTGTAACGTTTTGCCATTTTGAAAAGGCCACTGCACTCTCCAACAGCCGGACATTGAAAACAAAAAAAGAAACAAGCCAAGAGGGGGCAGTAAACGGGCCAGTAACAGTGTGTGTGTGTGTGTGTGTGTGTGTGTGTGTGTGTGTGTGTGTGTGTGTGTGTGTGTGTGTGTGTGTTGTGTGTGAGTGTGTGTGTGTGTGTGTGTGTGTGTGTGTGTGTGTGTGTGTGTGTGAAGGGTGTGAAGGGTGTGTATGAGGCTAAACTGTGTGTGTGTGTGTGTGTGTGTGTGTGTGTGTGTGTGTGAAGGGTGTGAAGGGTGTGTATGAGGCTAAACTGTGTGTGTGTGGTAATGATGGCTGTGGTTGCACAAATCTGAAGTGACAGAGACAGTGTGTGGGTAGTTTGTGGTAGATGTAATCTTTGCCTTCATAGTCATGTGTGTGTGTGTGTGTGTGTGTGTGTGTGTGTGTGTGTGTGTGTGTGTGTGTGTGTGTGTGAGTGTTTAGTTTGTTCTTCTCCCTCCACAGAAATATATTTAGTTTAGCTGGAATATATTTAGTTTAGCAAGTGTGAGAGAAGTAGAATCTGTAGAATGTAAATATCATCGCTCATTATTCTAAGCTAAGAGTGTGTGTGTGCTGTGATGTGGCAGGTCAGTCAGCAGACTATCTACACTAGTACGTTAGCAGGCTAAGCTAAGAGTGTGTGTGTGCCGTGATGTGGAGGGTCAGTTAGCAGACTATCTACACTAGTACGTTAGCAGGCTAAGCTAAGAGTGTGTGTGTGCTGTGATGTGGAGGGTCAGTTAGCAGACTATCTACACTAGTACGTTAGCAGGCTAAGCTAAGAGTGTGTGTGTGCTGTGATGTGGAGGGTCAGTTAGCAGACTATCTACACTAGTACGTTAGCAGGCTAAGCTAAGAGTGTGTGTGTGCTGTGATGTGGAGGGTCAGTTAGCAGACTATCTACACTAGTACGTTAGCAGGCTAAGCTAAGAGTGTGTGTGTGCCGTGATGTGGAGGGTCAGTCAGCAGACTATCTACACTAGTACGTTAGCAGGCTAAGCTAAGAGTGTGTGTGTGCTGTGATGTGGAGGGTCAGTCAGCAGACTATCTACACTAGTACGTTAGCAGGCTAAGCTAAGAGTGTGTGTGTGCTGTGATGTGGAGGGTCAGTTAGCAGACTATCTACACTAGTACGTTAGCAGGCTAAGCTAAGAGTGTGTGTGTGCTGTGATGTGGAGGGTCAGTCAGCAGACTATCTACACTAGTACGTTAGCAGGCTAAGCTAAGAGTGTGTGTGTGCTGTGATGTGGAGAGTCAGTCAGCAGACTATCTACACTAGTACGTTAGCAGGCTAAGCTAAGAGTGTGTGTGTGCCGTGATGTGGAGGGTCAGTTAGCAGACTATCTACACTAGTACGTTAGCAGGCTAAGCTAAGAGTGTGTGTGTGCTGTGATGTGGAGGGTCAGTTAGCAGACTATCTACACTAGTACGTTAGCAGGCTAAGCTAAGAGTGTGTGTGTGTGTGCCGTGATGTGGAGGGTCAGTTAGCAGACTATCTACACTAGTACGTTAGCAGGCTAAGCTAACCGATTGCTCCAGGTCAAGACGGCTCTTGTTTGCGGGCCTTCGGGTAATTTACTTCTGAGTTGGAGCTTGTCGTCCATAGCCAAACACACACACACACACACACACACACACACACACACAACCTCTTGAGCTCATATACAGTATGCGCACATTCACTATTCACTGCCATGTTACTGATCTTCCTGTTCTCTCCTTCAACCCCCTTTCATCTTGTTCTTGTGTCAGGAAGCACCTTCACCCCCCCTTCATCTTAATGTCACACCTCCGCCTCGTCTTCTTAGCTCACACACACACACACACACTTCATTCTCACGCAAGAGTCTGTCACACACTCACACACACATATCATTCTCACGCAAGAGTCTGTCTTATACACACACACGCACCCTCTCTCTCTTTATTCTTATACAAGAATCTGCAACTCACTCACACACACACACACACACACACACACACACACACACACACACTCACACACACACACTTCAAATATTTAATCAAACACACACACAGGTGTTCAGTGCCTGTCAATGTCCCCTAGCTTTGGTTGTAAGCAGAAGCATGCAATAGATGTAGGACAGGTCTCTGTGTGTGTGTATGTGTGTGTGTGTGTGTGTGTGTGTGTGTGTGTGTGTGTGCGTGTGTGTGTGTGTGTGTGTGCGTGTGTGTGTGCATGTTACTCTTTTTTTATTATTATGCCATGAGATATTAAGGAATTAACCCTCTCTCTCTCTCTCTCTCCCATTCCTCTCAATCCTCCACCCCCCTTCCTTCTTTCTCTCTCTCTCTCTCTCCCTCTCTCTCTCTCTCCCATTCCTCTCAATCCTCCACCCCCCCTCCCTCTTTCGCTCTCTCTCTCTCTCTCCATCTCTCTATCTCCACCCCCCTCTCTCTTCCTCCTCCACCCCATCTCTCCCTCTCCCTCCACCCCCTCCCTCTCTCTTCCTCCTCCATCTAACCCCACCTCTCTCTCTCCATCTCTCCACCTCTCTCCCTCTCTCTCTCTCTCTCAGGTTGTAGTCCTGCGGGGTCTCCTGCTGTCTCCTGAGCGAGTACAAATAGACTCTGTGTGTGTGAGCGCTGAGTGTGTGTCTAATGCCCAGCGGAGGAGAGGAAGACACGCCCCCTCCCGGAAACACCCGCCAAACCACGCCCCCAATGGCGACGACGATGACGAGGAAGATGATGATGACGAAGACTACGCCCAGGGGGGTGGTGGGTACATGGACCGGCCGGTGGCTCCCTCCACTACCCAGGATGCACTGGGGCCACAGGAAGTGACAGTGGAAGCCGCTGCCGCACAGTATCATGGGAGTTGTAGTCTTACTGGAGACGTGGAGCTGCTGCTGCTACAGGGTCATGAGTCAGAGGGCAAAGGTCACGACCCTGCTGTGACCTCACAGAGTCTAGACGACACACAGAACTACAGCATAGAGAGCAGAGAGGGAGGGAGAGAGAGAGGGATAGAGAGAGAGATAGAAGGAGGCAGGGTAGATGAGAAGGATGAGAGGAGCGCTGGAGAAAAGAAGAGGAAGACAGAGAGAGCCAAAGAGAGGAATGAGACAGGAGAGAAGGGAGAGAGGGAGGGGAGGAGGGAGAGAGAGGAAAAGAGGGATGGAGAGGGGGAGGAGAAGGACAGAGAAAAAGAGGAGAGGAGAGAGAGAGAGGAGTTGGACAATCTGGGGGATGTGAACTTGTTCTCTGTCCAGCTGGGAGGACTGACACACACAGAAGAGGAGGAGGAGGAGGAAGAGGAGGAGGAGGAGGAGGAGGAGATGGACCAAGAGGAACAGCCTCTACTGAACCTGGGAAACTCACACACACACAGACACACACACTCTGACACACACAGTCATACACACACTGACACAGACACTCACACACACAGTCGGACAGATAAAAGCACACACACTGACACACACTGTGTGCCTCGGACAAATACACACCCATGGACAGATCCACGAGACCAAAGTCAGACACACACTCCCGTCTTCCCAGCTACTGCCACACCCTCACACACACACACACCCTCACACACACTCCACGCACACACTCCCATTCCAGACACACTCTCACACACACACATGCCCATGCTGGAACAGGTGAGATTCCATACGAATCCATACTCACACACACGTTCAGACTCTCACACATACTCACACACACGCTCAGACTCTCACACATACTCACACACACGCTCAAACACACACACACACTCTCACACACACCAGTCTGAGCAGACACAGCTGACACACACGGCTTCTGAGGAGTCAGAGGACGAAGACTCGGACAGAGGGAACACACACACTGGTTACCTAGCAACACACACAGGCTCTCTCCACACACACACTCTTACAGATGACGAAGAGGAAGAGGAGGACTGTTCTGGGTACATGACCCGATAGTGTGTGTGTGTGTGTGTGTGAGTGAGAGAGAGAGAGAGAGAGAGAGAGAGAGAGAGAGAGAGAGAGAGAGAGAGAGAACTGTTATGTGTACAAGATGCAATAATGTATGTCTGTGTGTGTGTGTGTGTGTGTGTGTGTGTGTGTGTGTGTGTGTGTGTGTGTGTGTGTGTTGTGAGTGTAAGATGGTGGTGTATTTCATGTGCAATACAATATATTATACAGTGCAGTATGTGTGTTATTTGTTATTGATGATCTGTGTGAGATGATGAAGCAATAATGCCAGTCTCTGTGTATTTGGACTAAGTCTCTCATCCTGGCAGGACTGTTAAAATGCTTTATAGTCACCTACACAAGAACTAATCCCTATGCACCCTCAAGCCCTTTGGCCTGACCCCTTAAAACAGAATACCAATGCGCCCCTAAGCCCTTTGGCCTGACCCCTTAAAACAGAATACCAATACGCCCCTAAGCCCTTAGACCTGACTCCTTAAAACAGAATCCCAATACACCCTTACTGTAAGCCTTTGGGCCTGACTCCTTAAAACAGAATCCCAATACACCCTTACTGTAAGCCTTTGGGCCTGACCCCTTAAAACAGAATCCCAATACACCCTTACTGTAAGCCTTTGGGCCTGACTCCTTAAAACAGAATCCCAATACACCCTTACTGTAAGCCTTTGGGCCTGACCCCTTAAAACAGAATCCCAATACACCCTTACTGTAAGCCTTTGGGCCTGACCCCTTAAAACAGAATCCCTATACACTCCTAAGCCCTTAGACCCGACCCCTTAAAACAGAATCCCAGTACATCTTCAAGGCATTAAAGGGGCACTCTGGTTCTTACAGCTTTCATGACGTTGCTAGAAGTTGCTGATAAGCGTGATATCTCGGCCGAGGCTACATGGATTTGTTTCATTTTTTGACAACTGATAGTAGCCTACGCAACGACTTCTTGCAATGTAATGAAAGCTGTACGTACCGGAGTTCCTCTTTAAAGCAGACTCAGTAGGCTACACCCTATTGGCCTGAGCCTTATAGTGTGCTACTGTGTAATGTCTTGTGAAATACTTTACTTTC
Source organism: Sardinella longiceps (assembly GCA_027497455.2). NCBI lineage: Eukaryota > Metazoa > Chordata > Actinopteri > Clupeiformes > Clupeidae > Sardinella > Sardinella longiceps. The sequence continues at coordinate 16,871,924 of JAODXP020000016.1, read as the reverse complement.
GCATTGTTTTCATCAGGCTTTTCATTCAGTCTCATTGTATTAGACGTAGTGGGTTTATCTGTGTGCAAACGTCCATGTAGCCTATCTGAACAATGTGGTGCTTATAGTTGTGTGTTGGAATGTTATTATCAAATTAATATTATAGGTCTACTATCAAATTCAATTTAATCTGTGTGCAAGCTCAGTGTAAATGTGCAATGTGATGCTAAGGGTTGTGTTGGTAGCCTATCAAAATGATTTAAAATCAAATTCATGTAAGGCTATCTGATGATGATGTGATTATGGTGATAATTAATCTGTGTAAACACTTATGTTGGAGAGAGACGCAAAAAGAGCACATAGGCCTACTGCACAATATTTCAGTGTGAAGGGTTCACATAGGCTATTTCAATAGGATAGGCCTCGTCCTGCGACATGCATGTCAGTGTTTCTAACAGGTTTCACTTCAGTAAGCAGCACGTTATGAGCATTGGGGTTATGAGTCACTCGAAGTCGGTTAAAGGTAAAAGGCTATTTTCCCTTTCCCTTCTAGAGGGGACCACAATATTTCAGTGTTAAGGGTTCACATTTATTATTGATTATTTTAATGTGATTCTGCGACATGTCAGTGTTTTTAACAGAAATAATAGATATTTTCGGTTTCACTTCAGTAGGCTATCTTGTGTAACGTTAAGCAGCACGTTATGAGTCAGTCACTCAAGACAAGTCGGTTATGTGAAAGGAGAGGATATTTTCCTTTTCCCTTCTACAGGGGGCTTTTCCACGGACGCTTTTAGGCTCAGACATTCATTTTGTTTGGGTGGCGAGAAGCACACAGCCTGCCCTGGGGGGATAAACGAAATAAACTCGCCCTTCTGGTTTGTCCTGCTGTCGGTAGGCTAACTGTCAACACGTCCTGACATTCATCATGTGGACTACTTGTTAGCCTAGAAATCTAGACGTACCCTAGCAGCGGCAAATTATTTAAATAATATACATTTCAATGATATAGGATGGCCTGCCAGGCAAGCTACTTGTAGCATATAACATTCATGAAGCTGCACAACTTCAGTGTAAAGCTGCTCTCACTCAACACCGCTTCATGATATCAGTAGCCTATGCTCAGCTATGATATGTAGGCTACTGTGTCTGGGATACCCCCTGCAGTTCCGCTGATCTGAGCCGGCCAAAAAATATATCAGACCCCTCCGACTGGAAGTCACGTGATTTCCCGTTCGTTCGTCTTGCAAGCGGTGAGAGTGCGCGAGAGAGAGAAGAAGAGAGAACGCGCCTTGATTGGAAAGTGGATAACAGCATGATAACAGCGCAGTAATAACGGTACTGCGAATCATCTGTAAGTAAAAGAGTAGGCTGACAAGAACGGGATATCCGATCTTCTGTGTCTATTCTGATCAACCATAAATGCAGATCATTATGCTGGGACCTAGGTCTGGACAATCTTGCAATCTAATGTTAGTTGTTTACATAGCGAAGTTAGCCTAGTGTGAACAGTCAAACAGCAAACCAGACAATGAAGTCGGCCTAATTAAACGGAATGTGCTCTTAGTTGGTGCATGTCGAAGGTAAAGTATAGGCCTATGCGAGAGTTTGTGTGTAGCTAGTTATTGTAAACAAGGCTGGTTGGCTGCGTTAGCTGGCTAATGTTAGCAGCTGTCATCAAGAATCCGGCGCAATAAGACATGCAGCTTGCTTGACGAATGGTAGCGGACCGGGGGAAGTTGAGCTTCAGATCTGTCTTCAGATGTAGGCTACCGGTGTCTTTACGTGCACCGTGCCCTTACGGGCAGCCTGTCCACGTGCGGGCATCACGGGAAATATCTCCGTGCTGCGGCCACAAGAAGAAGTGTGTTATGACTGAACTGGTATGGATGCTGCTGCTGGCCACAGCTGCCCAGTTATCCTCAGGTGAGTTTTGCGTCTCTCTCTCTCTCTCTCTCTCTCTCTCTCTCTCTCTCTCAAATTCAAATTCAAATTCAAATATGCTTTATTGGCATGAGTGTTAAAGATCACAATATTTCCAAAGCATTAGATTAATAATAATAATAAGAATACTACTACTACTACTACTACAATAATAATAATAATAAACTAGTAGAATATACAGTGTATAAATAATAATAAAATAAAGATAAAATAAGACAGTAATAGCAACCACAAAGGAGAATTGAGGAAAAGAAAAAAAAATCCAAAAATGAGTGACAAAAGTAAAACATTTTTTTGAATTTAATGAATAAGATGAGATGATGTAGAAGGGTGGTTTCACTGGATCAAGGTTATAGTCTGTTGTCTTTTATTCTCTCTCTCTCTCTCTCTCTGGCGCTGATGTGTATGTCTGTCTCTCGCAGTCTCCGGTAAGCGAAGTGTTCTTGAATCGCCGGTAAACGTGAGGATCTCGCTGCAGCGTCACCGCTACATGGTGCTGTGGGATGCTGGTCCGGACTCTCCTAAAGATGTCCACTACAGCGTCCGGACATGCTCAAAGAGGTAGACTACAGCTGTCTGTGAGTGTGAGTGTGTGTGTGTGTGTGTGTGTGTGTGTGTGTGTGTGTGTGTGTGTGTGTGTGTCACCAGTAGATGGTGATGTGGGATACGGGGCCGGGCTCTCCAGTGTCCGGACAAACGCACTCAGGTAGACTACTGCACAGCCATAGTTTGTGTGTGTTTGTGTGTGTGTGTGTGTGTGTGTGTGTGAGAGAGAGAGAGAGAGAGAGAGGGAGAGAGAGAGAGAGAGAGAGAGACAGAGAGAGAGGGGCCCATAACTGCCACACAATTGTTGACTGCATGCTATCAGACTGTGTGTGTGTGTGTGTGTGTGTGTGTGTGATCTGGGTGTGTGCTAGATTGAGTAAATGTGTTGCAGATAATAAAAATGTTTTGCTTTTCTCCCATTCCAACCATTCCCCCCTTTTTCCCCTCTCTCTACACACACACACACACACACACACACACACACACTGTATCCAGCGGCTACCCCGTGTGGGTGAGTGTTGCAGGATGTGAGGCGGTGTCTAAGCCTCTGGAGTGTGACATCACAGAGGAGTTTTCCAGCATCAGCGAGACGTACTACACCAACGTCACCGCACACCTGAACTCAACACACCTGAACGTCACCACACACCTGGGCTCTCTCAACTCAGAGCCTGCTGCTGCCAAACCGTTTGTGCCGGGCATAGACAGTAAGTTATCAAATAAGACACACACACACTCATATGGGTTCCAAAACCGTGACCTATTGAGGTATTTACAAATTAGAGACTTCATGAGCAGGACATTTCTAAACGATGCCACCACTTTGAGTATTATAGACATCTGTCAGAAGGCCTATGAGGGTGTAGGCTATAGGAAAATAATATCCAGACTCTATGGGGCTCTTCAAAGTTTAGCAAATGTTAATACTCTGGCTGTTAAAGTCAGATGGGAAAGGGAGGGTGAAATAGAAATAACACAAGAGGAATATGATAGAATTTGGAGACAGCAATGGAAGCCAACAAGTTCTCCATCTTGGAGAGTCTTTGGATGGAAAAAGTTTCTAATGTAAGAGACTGCTGGAGATTATGCAGGTACCTCCTTGCAGGCCATTTTCACATTGTCTGGACTTGTCCTTGTGGACAAGAGTTCATAATAATGTAGAATCTCTCTTCGTCTCAGAGTTAACTTTGATTTTAAAACTATGTACCTCTGTGACTTTAAAGAAATGCAATGTACAAATGCGGTGAGATATTTGATTAATGTACTGTTGGTGGCAGCCAAAAAGGCAGTGACCAGGAAATGGTTGCAAAAAAAACCTCTCCTACAGATAACGACTGGATTGATATTGTATATGACATATATAATATGGAAAGAATAACACATTCTCTTCGCAACCAAATAGACAAATTTAATGATACCTGGTTAATCTGGCTGTTGCATATGACTATTACTAGACCAGATTTCATATACTGTAAAAGACAGATGTGGACTTGTCCTTTCCCTCTAGTTACCATCTCAACAGCTAGAGGAATAGGATCTGTATGTACAGTAGCTGCTGCCAGTTGTATGTGAATGTGATTATCCCCGGGTTCTTTCTAGCCCCGTTAACTACATAAACTGTGAACTGTGTTAATCTGTTGGACTATTCAGTGTATTTGATGGGGTGGACCCAAATAAAGTATGTAAAATGTGTCTCTGTGTAAGGTGTAGCTGCACCAAATAAAGAATGTCAAATGTATATCTTCGCGCTAAACTAAAATAAAGTATGTCAAATGTGTCTCTGTGCACTAAACTAAAATAAAGTATGTAGAATGTGTCTCTGTGCACTAAACTAAAATAAAGTATGTAGAATGTGTCTCTGTGCACTAAACTAAAATAAAGCATTTAAAATGTGTCTCTGTGCACTAAACTAAAATAAAGCATTTAAAATGCGTCTCTGTGCACTAAACTAAAATAAAGTATGTAGAATGTGTCTCTGTGCACTAAACTAAAATAAAGTATGTAGAATGTGTCTCTGTGCACTAAACTAAAATAAAGCATTTAAAATGTGTCTCTGTGCACTAAACTAAAATAAAGTATGTAGAATGTGTCTGTGCTCTAAACTAAAATAAAGTATGTAGAATGCGTGTCTGTGCACTAAACTAAAATAAAGTATGTAGAATGCGTCTCTGTGCACTAAACTAAAATAAAGTATGTAGAATGTGTCTCTGTGCACTAAACTAAAATAAAGCATTTCAAATGTGTCTCTGTGCACTAAACTAAAATAAAGCATTTCAAATGTGTCTCTGTGCCAGGTGTACCTGAAGCCGAACCCCCGCTGGTGTTCCTCTCCTTCTGCAACCAATCAGTGCTGTGTATCCGCCTCCAGCCCCCGGCTGATTGGCTCACAGAACTCTACAGGAGCTTCAACTACAAACTCAACATATCTACACAGGGCGGGAGGAAGGTGAGGGTGTGTGTGTGTGTGTGTGTGTGTGTGTGTGTGTGTGCAGTATCTAGACACTGTCCCTGCCAGTATTGACGGATATAACCTGACTGCTATGTGTGTGTGTGTGTGTGTGTGTGTGTGTGTGTGTGTGTGTGTGTGTGTGTGTGCAGTATCTAGACACTGTCCCTGCCAGTATTGACGGGTATAATCTGACTGCTGTGTGTGTGTGTGTGTGTGTGTGTGTGTGTGTGTGTGTGTGTGTGTGTGTGTGTGTGTGCAGTATCTAGACACTGTCCCTGCCAGTATTGACGGATATAACCTGACTGCTATGTGTGTGTGTGTGTGTGTGTGTGTGTGTGTGTGTGTGTAGTACCTAGACACTGTCCCTGCCAGTATTGACGGGTATAACCTGACTGCTATGTGTGTGTGTGTGTGTGTGTGTGTGTGTGTGTAGTATCTAGACACTGTCCCTGCCAGTATTGACGGGTATAACCTGACTGCTGTGTGTGTGTGTGTGTGTGTGTGTGTGTGTGTAGTATCTAGACACTGTCCCTGCCAGTATTGACGGGTATAACCTGACTGCGGTGGTCCCTGGGAAAGAGTACTGTGTGTCTGTCGCCAGCATCATTTGGAACACATTCAATCACAAACGCACACACAGCAGCCCACAGTGCATCACTGCGCCCACACACCTCAACACAGGTAAGGTGTGTGTGTGTGTGTGTGTGTGTGTGTGTGTGTGTGTGTGTGTGTGTGTGTGATTTCCTGTATTGTCATTGCAGATGCACTGAGTATGGTCAGGTTTGCGTGTGTGTGTGTGTGTGTGTGTGTGTGTGTGTGTGCTGATGTATAGCGCACTGGTCTGATAGAATATTATAATATGGATGGATTGCGTTGAACATTATCACATGCATAAAATATTATATGGATGATGGCACCAGTAACTCTTGAACAATTTGTCAGAATTAGGCGCTACTTATTATTGTACTCAAATAGACAATGTTAAAATACACACAAAACAAGACTGGTTCATTTGCTCATAATGCTTTATTTATGACTGATCAGCATGGTGTTGAGTAGGGCTGGGCGATTATACGATCTCGATTAGGGATCGCGATGAAATTTAGTTCGATCACGGTGATCAGCTGTGGGCATATTTTCTCGATCACGTGCGTTACATGTTGGAAAGGTGCGCGCCAACTGCTGCTAGCAATCAAAGTTCCCTGCACCGCTGTGAGCAAGCCTTTACCAGAGAGAACTTAGCCGTCGTTTCGGGTATTTATGAAGACACACGCATTTCTATCATCTTTAAGAAATTCTGGGAGCATTCCATAGTTAGATGTTGGTACGCGGACAGCCACGAGTGAAAGTCTTGCGCGATCGTTAAAAAAAAAAATTAAATTGCAAGTGTAGAGTGTTGTTGACGGCAAAACAGGCGAGGAAGGGAGAAATAGTGGGGCACATTTAGCGGTTGCAACGTTTATCTACGGTTCCTTATGCGAGACATAAAAGTTTTTTCCGACGTTTTATCATTTTCAACTCCAGATTCTTTATTGTAACACATACGACAAGAAGAGTTGCTGTTTTAGCCACAACTCCCGCTTTTAGAACTTCCAACACAGCGGCGATGCTACCGTCTCTCACGCTCTCGCACCTGCGCGCGTGTACACATACACACACGCACGCAGGCACACCTGAACTCCACCCCTTAATTCCTCAAAAAGGCACATAGCAACCTAGGAAATTTAACAGATAACAAAACATCATTATCACACAAACTTGCAGGAGTATGCTCATGCATTGTATGCATCACACCATATTTCACCTTGTCTGATAGAAATTACAGTGATGTGTATCATGTTTCTGCTATACTATATATGAAAGGCAGTTTATGACAGTTTATGAAAGTTTATGCATTTTGGGATACCATAATTGCAATAAATTAGATCAATAAATTGCAGTATCTGTAGGCTGTTTGCAATTGCATATGAGCCAGTGTAATGACAAGATTCCAGTTATTTTAATTAGTTTAAAATTAAAATGTATTTATTTGTACTTTTTTTTGAGGGGGGGGGGGGGTGGGGGTGGGGGGTTATATCATTCATGATCGTGATTAAAAATCGAGATCGTTCAATCTGAGAAAAAAAATCGTGATAACTTTTTTTTCCATATCGCCCAGCCCTAGTGTTGAGTGGTGTAGTGTGTCTCACTCAGAGAGGAAAGAGCAGGAAGCCACTGAAGGTGTTGTGATTATCACTGTTGTCAAAGAGACTGTAGCCTGCAGAGAGTCTCATGTTGACTACATCTCCCACTACACCTCCAGCTGCAGAGCCAAACCACCGGACAGATAGGTGGGCTTTCCATCAGTATCATACTCAGTTAATAACATAAGCTGTTCCCCATTCTTACACATCTTGATATGCATTTAGTGTGAGCTTAGATAATCCATGACATTGAATCTGAAGTAGTAGACCCCCCTGACTGGAGCTGTGAAGAAACCTGTTATGCTGCTGTAGGCCTGGCCAACATTGGTGAAGATTTTAGTGAAGACCAAGTTCATATCAGTACTCTCAGACTCTATGAATCCTGAGATACCCAGACCTGCTGAGAATGCCACCTGAGTGTGTGTGTGTGTGAGCTCTGAGAGAAGTGAATGTGTATGGTGTGTGCTGATGTGTAGCACACTGATTCAGATTCAGATTCAGAAAACTTTATTAATCCCATCAGTGGGCAATTAAGTTTGCAGTCCCAGTCTCCATCAATCAACCATAAATAGTAATCTTATCATAAATAAAAAGTTAGAAAAAATATAGAAATACAAGACCTAAAAAAACTGGTCTGATAGAATATTATAATCTGGATGATAGAATATTATAATCTGGATGGATTATAATCTGATAGAATATTATAATCTGGATGGAGTGCGTTGATGTACAGTATGGATTAGAATATTATCACATGCATAGAATATTATATGGATGATGGCACCAGTAGATAAATCACTTGAACTATTTTCCACTTTGCCAGAAGTATACATTACTTATTGCTGATTGTAGTGAAAACAGACAAAACAAGACTGGTTAATTTGCTCATAATGTTTTATTTATAATTGATCAGCATGGTGTTGAGTAGTGTAGTGTGTCTCACTCAGAGAGGAAAGAGCAGGAAGCCACTGAAGGTGCAGTGATTATTACTGTTATCATGGAGCCTGTTGCCTGCAGGGAGTCTCATGTTGACTACATCTCCCACCTCCAGCTGCACAGTCAAACCACCGGACAGGTAGGTCCAGCCCCCATCCGACCCATGCTCATGTAAATGCATGAGCTGCTCCTCATTCTTATACATCTCGATATACATATAGTGTGAGCTTGCATTATCCATGACAGTGAATCTGAAGTAGTAGACTCCCCTGACTGGAGCTGTGAAGAAGCCTGTTATGCTGCTGTAGGCCTGGCCAACATTGGTGAAGATTTTAGTGAAGACCAAGTTCAGATCAGTACTCCCAGGATTCCCTAAGTATCCTGAGATACCCAGACCTACTGAGAATGCCACCTTGGGTTGCTGTGTGATCTCTCTCTCCAGATTCACTACATCAGTCTCAGTGTCTGACAGTCTGGTCTTCACTGCTGTCAGCTCTGCCTCAGTTTCCATCTTCAGGTTCTCCACCTCAGTCTCACTGGCAGACAGTCTGGTCTCTTGGGCTGCAGTTTCCATCTTCAGCTTCTCCATCTCAGTCTCACTGGCAGACAGTCTGCTCTCTTGGGCTGCAGTTTCCATCTTCAGGTTCTCCACCTCAGTCTCACTGGCAGACAGTCTGGTCTCTTGGGCTTCAGTTTCCATGTTGAGGGTGTTTATCTCGGTTGTCTGTGCTGCATTTTCTCTCTTCAGATTCCCCACTTCAGTCTTCAGTACAGCAAGCTCTATACTTTGGTCTTCATTTTCAGCTTTGGTCTTTTCTAGCTCATTCTGGGTGACAGTCAGCAGCACTCTCAGCTCCACCACCATGTCTCTGAGTTCCCTGAGCTCAGCAGAGACGTCCAGCTGGGTAGTGACTTCAGCAGCAGCAGGCCCAGTGCTCTGGCTCTCTGTCTGAACTTCAGTCTGGGTGCTCTGAGTCTGAGCTCCACACATGGACAACAGCAGCACCAGCAGTGGGATGATGATGATAATGGCCCTCATCTTTACAAACACTCTGTCTCTCTCTCAAACACAGGAGTAGTGGTGGTAGTAGAGGTGTGAGTCTACATTACTGAGACACCCTCTTTTATGCTCCTCAGCGCCTCATTATGCAACAGATTTCATCACTTTTAGGGTTAACACCAATTTCAGCTGATATGATTTCCTCTGGACATTTCTGTTCTTTGAGATATCAGAGTTGTGGGAAATTCAAAGCTGTTGTCGTTGGGACAGACGTCCTTATTTAACCCCATTCTCTTTAATTATGGCTGTGTGTTTGTGTGTTTGTGTGTGTGTGTGTGTGTGTGTGTGCGTGCGTGTTCTTGTGTCCGTGTGTGCCTGCGTGTGTGTTCTTGCGTCCGTAGGAGTTGGGTGGGGGGCCTTTTTTTACTCACTGTTCACACAGTGCTGTGTGATGTGTGTGAGAGCGCCATCAGAAAACACACATACACACACACACACACACACACAGTTGTACTGGGACACTTGATTCTCATGAGTTAGAGGGCCTAAAAGCATGTTGGATATTTCAAAAAGGTTTGTATGTCTTATTTATTCCTTTACTTATCTAATTAACTTTAACCCCATTCATAGTTTTCCACAGCGTGTCATAAATTGACCACAGACACATTAGTCTTTCTCTCTTTCTTTCTTTCTTTCTCTCTTTCTTTCTTTCTTTCTATCTTCTTTCTTTCTTTCCCCATTTTGCAAATTTGGAACCCCCTCACCCTTGTTCCCCTTCTTTCGTTGTTGTGTGTGTGTGTGTGTGTGTGTGTGTGTGTGTGTGTGTGTGTGTGTGTGTGTGCATATGCAGTTTTGTTTGTGCAAAGTTCATGTTGTTGATGTTGTTACTGCCATCGTTGTTGATGAGTTGGAATGGAAGCATTGGGAAGGTGATTTTTATGTCACTCATCTTACTAGAATAAGCTTAGTGATGAATATATTTGCAGACTGTTTTATTTATGAGCATTTTTGTCATAGCTTTCACACTTAGAAGCTGTGTGTGTGTGTGTGTGTGTGTGTGTGTGTGTGTGTGTGTGTGTGTGTGTGTGTGTGTGTGTGTGTGTGTGTGAGCTCTGAGAGAAGTGATGGTGTATGGAGGGTGCTGATGTGTAGCACACTGGTCTGATAGAATATTATAATCTGGATGGATTGTGTTGATGTACAGTATGGATTAGAATATTATCACATGCATAGAATATTATATGGATGATGGCACAAGTAGATAAAACACTTGAACAATTTGCCACTTTGCCAGAAGCATACGTTACTTATTATTGTACTCAAATTGACAATCATATTGTTAAAATACACACAAAACAAGACTGGTTAATTTGCTCATACTGTTTTATTCATGATTAATCAGCATGGTGTTGAGTAGTGTAGTGTGTCTCACTCAGAGAGGAAAGAGCAGGAAGCCACAGAAGGTGTTGTGATTATCACTGTTGTCAAAGAGACTGTAGCCTGCAGGGAGTCTCATGTTGACTACATCTCCCACTACACCTCCAGCTGCAGAGCCAAACCACCGGACAGATAGGTGGGCTTTCCATCAGTATCATACTCAGTTAATAATATAAGCTGTTCCCCATTCTTACACATCTTGATATGCATTTAGTGTGAGCTTAGATAATCCATGACATTGAATCTGAAGTAGTAGACCCCCCTGACTGGAGCTGTGAAGAAACCTGTTATGCTGCTGTAGGCCTGGCCAACATTGGTGAAGATTTTAGTGAAGACCAAGTTCATATCAGTACTTTCAGACTCAGAAGTATACCTTACTTATACTTCAGAGCCAGAAGTATACCTTACTTATTGCTGATTGTAGTGAAAACAGACAAAACAAGACTGGTTAATTTGCTCATAATGTTTTATTTATGATTGATCAGCATGGTGTTGAGTAGTGTAGTGTGTCTCACTCAGAGAGGAAAGAGCAGGAAGCCACTGAAGGTGCAGTGATTATTACTGTTATCATGGAGCCTGTTGCCTGCAGGGAGTCTCATGTTGACTACATCTCCCACCTCCAGCTGCACAGTCAAACCACTGGACAGATAGTTCCAATATCCATCAGAATACTCATGTAAATGCATTAGCTGTTCCCCATTCTTACACATCTTGATATACATATAGCGTGAGCTTGGGCTATCCATGACAGTGAATCTGAAGTAGTAGACTCCCCTGACTGGAGCTGTGAAGAAGCCTGTTATGCTGCTGTAGGCCTGGCCAACATTGGTGAAGATTTTAGTGAAGACCAAGTTCATATCAGTACTCCCAGTATTCTCTATGCGTCCTGAGTCAGTTAGACCTGCTGAGAATGCCACCTTGGGTTGCTGTGTGATCTCTCTCTCCAGATTCACTACATCAGTCTCGGTGTCTGACAGTCTGGTCTTCACTGCTGCCAGCTCTGCCTCAGTTTCCATCTTCAGGTTCTCCACCTCAGTCTCACTGGCAGACAGTCTGGTCTCTTGGGCTGCAGTTTCCATCTTCAGGTTCTCCACCTCAGTCTCTTGGGCTGCATTTACCATCTTGAGGGTGTTTATCTCAGTTGTCTGTGCTGCATTTTCCTTCCTCAGATTCACTACTTCAGCTTCACTGGCAGACAGTCTGGTCTTCACAGCAGTTATCTCTGTGTTTTGAGCATCATTCTCGGTCTCCACATTGTACAGCAGTGATTTGGTGTTCTGTAGCTCATCCTGGGTGAAGCT
>JAODXP020000016.1:16850149-16855149 GCA_027497455.2 Sardinella longiceps | reverse complement strand
GTGTGTGTGTGTGTGTGTGTGTGTGTGTGTGTGTGTGTGTGTGACTGCTCTGGTCAGAGCAGAGCACACAGACAGAGAGCGCACATAAGTGCCTTACCATGGTGTGTGTGTGTGTGTGTGTGTGTGTGTGTGTGTGTGTGTGTGTGTGTGTTGTATGTTGATGGTGTGTGTGTGTTATATGTTGATGGCGTGTGTGTGTGTGTTTTGTGTTGATGGTGTGAGTGTGTGTGTTTTGTGTTGACGGTGTGTGTGTGTGTGTGTGTGTGTGTGTGTGTGTGTGTGTGTGTGTGTTTTGTGTTGATGGTGTGTGTGTGTGTGTGTTGTGTGTTGATGGTTGTGTTTTCTGTGCTCAGGTGACCTTCCTGTCCTCGTCCGGCCTGCCCCTGCTCCTACGGGTGGGAGACCCCGTGCTGTCTGTCATCTCCATGGTGACCCAGAGCAAAGGGAGGCGTGAGAAAGTAAAGGAGAGCGAGAGAGAGGAGGATGAGGATGAGGAGGAAGAGGAGGGGTGGAAAGGAGGAGGCTACGAGACTCGAGTGCAGGCCGAGACCACGCCCCCATCACCATCACCATCACTATCCCTATCCCCCAGCTCTGGGTCGCCCATAGCAACCGCATCCCAGTCCTCGGATACCCTAGCCCTGTTGCCCCCGGAGACGGCTGAGCATGATAAAGGCTACGCTGGCAGCTTGGGGACCACAGGAGTAGCAGCACTAGCGCCCTCTCTGGCAGACATAGGAACTCCAGGAGTAGCAGCACTAGCGCCCTCTCTGGCAGACATAGGAACTACAGGAGTAGCAGCACTAGCGCCCTCTCTGGCAGACATAGGAACTACAGGAGTAGCAGCACTAGCGCCCTCTCTGGTAGAGGCTGGAACTACAGGAGAGACTGCACCAGAGATGGAGAGAGAGAGAGATAGAGGGAGAGAGAGAGGGGAGGAGAGAGAGATGGACCTGCTCTCTTTGACTGTGGGAGGAAGAGAAGGGGGGATAGAGAGAGAAGAGGAGGAGGAGAGAGAAATAGATTTGTTCTCTGTGAGTGTGGGAGAAAGAGAGAGGGGGATAGAGAGAGAAGAGGAGGAGGAGGAGAGAGAGATAGATCTGTTCTCTGTGAGTGTGGGAGAAAGAGAGAGGGGGATAGAGAGAGAAGAGGAGGAGGAGGAGAGAGAGATAGATCTGTTCTCTGTGAGTGTGGGAGAAAGAGAGAGGGGGATAGAGAGAGAAGAGGAGGAGGAGGAGAGAGAGATAGATCTGTTCTCTGTGAGTGTGGGAGAAAGAGAGAGGGGGATAGAGAGAGAAGAGGAGAATGAGAGAGAGATAGATCTGTTCTCTGTGAGTGTGGGAGGAATGATGGCGATGGAAGAGAGGACAGAGGATGTGTGTGACGTGTCTGATGTGTGTGAGCTCACAGACATCTGTGCCCCGCTGCTCACACACACACACACACGCACAGACACACACACACACACAGACACACACACACCTCGAGGAGAGAGCACACACTTGTCCAGTGAGGAAGACGAGGAGGATGAAGAGGAGTGTTCTGGCTATATGAGACGGAGTTAGAATACTCTACAACTCAGACTGTGTCATACACACACACACACACACACACACACACTCTCTCACACACACACAAACTTCAGGTTACTCACTCACACCCTCTCACACACGCACAAACTCTTTAAAAGACATTCAGCCTCTCACAACTCATACTCAAGTCTTTCCACACACACACACACACACACACACACACACACACACAGACACAAACACACACACACACACACGCTGGAGTAAGAAGAGCATTCAGGTGTCGGTACTCTGAATATCAGATATCACACACACACATACACACAGATACACCACACTTCAAGTATTAGATGAAATACCTTTTTGCTGGACATGACAATGTTACAATTTATGTTACATATTCATTTTACACTCACAAACACACAAACACAGATGGGATACATGCCAACTGAGTGATATGCAACATTTGCAGTACATGTATGCACACACACACACACACACACACACACACACACACATACACACACACAAACACACACACACACACACACACACACACACACACAGGGCATCTGGGACTATTGAGTGACTATCTGTGATCGGATATCACACACACACACACACACACACACCACTTTGAGTATTAAATGAAATACCTTTTTTGCAGGAAATCACCATTGTGTTACAATTTATGTTACATAACCATTTTACACACACACACACACACACACACACACGCAAAAACACAGATGGGATACATGCCAACTGAGTGATATGCAACATTTGCAGTACATGTGTGCACACACACACACACACACACACACACACACACACACACACACACACACACACACACACACACACTCACAGGGCATCTGGGACTATTGAGTGACTGTATCTGTGATCGGATATCACACACAGACACCCACACACACACACCACTTTGAGTATTAAATGAAATACCTTTTTGCAGGAAATCACCAATGTGTTACAATTTATGTTACATAATCATTTTACAAACACACACACACACACACACACACACAGTGCATTGCCTACCGATATGCAACATTAGCAGTATGTAAAGTGAACATGACTGTAAACTCTACTTGGTTACTATGGCAACCTGACTGCATAAATGAAGTTTCTAAAATGGATAGTTCCATTCCTCAATTGACCCTTCGCTAAGCCCCTCCCATGAACGGCAACTGACCAATCCTACATATAGCAACGGTAACTAAAGGGCCTTGGCCTGTCAAACATTTGAGTAGCGGCAATATTCTACAATGTTATGCCTATTGCGTCGGCAAAAGATGCAGCATGAGTCGTTCAAACTGGATAGGGAAAATGCTCTTTAGCCTTTCCTTTACCTCAAAAGATATCGTAGCTACGTCGGTGGAATAAGTGATGTCTGTGATAGACCAAGTGGAAAACATAGTGGCCAGATAAGCTTTACAATAGTTTAAAAAGTTTGCTGCTGCTAACATGCTAGCGAGTTTCAGCACCGTATTCCCAACGATTTATCATTCAATCAACGATTTATCAATCAATCACGAAGCTCAAAACAACTTAACTTAGTTTGTTAGATTTTGTCACGGACATTTATCGATAGCAAAATGGGTCTAAATTCTGCCTCTCTCTGCCTCCTGCAAAGTTAGCCGCTTTTAGCATGTTGGTTACGTAATATTTGCAGACAATTACGGGATATTTTATCTGTTTTGGCACAATTATACTGTGTACGTACTGCAGTATTAGGAGGAAGGATAAATAGTCCATAATTTTTAAGTTGATTGGTCTTCGTTTTAAGATGCCTTGATGGAGTTTCGTGCTGGTTGATTTTGCCGTGGTGTTGTATGGTGACAGTAACGTCAGGTCTGTTATTATATGAATTCAATAAATTTACATTTAAGCTGCGGTACGCTACCCAAAGCAGACCTTTTTGTCAATCATTACATGCTATTAGAAATTCTTAATCACTTGCGGTTTATCTCTGGAGAGCCATTGTTTGAGGCGATGTTTTGCATTCATTCCTATGGACACACGTTACGTTTTTGGTAAATTTGACAGGCCTGACAACAGTAACTAAGGGGGGTGGGGCTTACCGAAGGGTCAATTGGGATTGGTTGTGGTATTCCATCCCGTTGTAAATTCAGCATTTAGGACGGCTCCAACCGCATTCCGTCCTAAACTGCTGCGCCATAGGAAAGTGAACGGAGCTGCGCTTATATTATGCGTTACTTGGCAACCATGCAGTAAGAATATTCTTGCTGGAGGAATTGGTATCAATGAATATTTCTAGAGGTTTTGTCTTCCTTTAATGAAACCATTCCTGGATAACGTGGTAACAGTCTTAGAAACACAATAAATCCCTTGAGTCCGATGGTAATGCTGGTAACTCGGCTGTGCCTCGTGCCTAACAACACCGGTGCTAAAACCAGAATTACCATCGGCCGCTCGGGATTTATTGCTTACATAACCAAGTGGTCTGTTACTATGGTGACTATGTAACTAAGGGGAGCTGTGTTAAAAAATGTAATTGAATGATTTTATTCTGTTACAAAATTTTGTATGATTTTATTCCGTTACTAAATTTTTGTATGTTTCTAAATCTGAGGTGTCTGTGCTTGTGTTCCTAATATGACTGTATCTTTGGTGTGTGTGTGTGTGTGTGTGTGTTTGAGTGAAGTTTTCAGGGTTATATCCCATGAATACTTGTGAAGTCTGCATTGCCAGTCTCTGTGAGAATCATGCAGATATCATGTATCTAGGTCAGAGTCTTCACTTCCTCTCACATACACACACATACACACACACACACACACACACACACACAGACACACACACACATGCATGCACTCTTTACCATAGATGCATATTACCACACACAGACATGCGGTCCTTTCAAATTTACAAAGCATGCCTAAAAAGAGCAAAATGTATCAAATTGTCAGATGTTGAGAGCATTCCTAGGAAGAGTTAGGAATTAATCCCAAAATTCCAGCATAATTTTGAAATACTTGAACGCTCAGAATTTCAGCTTCAAATATCTTCCTGTGCCCTTATCCTAGCATGCTGAAATGTTCTCACATCCTGTAGAACAGGGGTAGGGAACCTATGGCTCGGGAGCCAGATGTGGCTCTTTTGATGGTTGCATCTGGCTCACATACAAATCTTTTATAAAAGAATGATAACGTTAAAAATGTAAATCATTCTCATGTAGGCCTATTTCAATCCATTCATCTATCCATTTCAGTCCAAGGTGACTGGAATAGCAATTGTGAGAAATGGAAAGCCATTCACAGATGAGGATTATGCCAAAACACTCTTTTTCTGTACTTTTTGATTACTTTTCGAATAAATATAAGATAAATTAATGAATAAAAGACATACCTGTATATTGTATGGCTCTCATGGAAATAAATTTTAAAATATATGCCATTAATGGCTCTCTCAGCCAAAAAGGTTCCC
>JAODXP020000016.1:16835149-16837649 GCA_027497455.2 Sardinella longiceps | reverse complement strand
CTAAACTCACTTATTGTTTTAGATACACTAGGCCTATTATATGCATAGCCGACACAGTAAAGGGAAAGGTCTGAGACACTCCAAACCCCCTCTCCCTTTGCATTCTCCCACCTGTTGTGTGAGACTTCAGCACCAAATTGAATGAGGGTGCTCCATTTCTGAAATTGGGTGATAGAAAACTTCAACATGATCTCACAGCAATCTGTGAAATGAACACAATTCTTAAAAATGCAATGGTGGGAGCACATCATTATAGACTTTTTTTGTGATGGAAACACAAAAATTACACCCACTGAAAGTCAATGAGACACAGCTCCTCTTCCTTCCAAATAGGCTACATCACTGAGCAATGCTGAATATGCAGCTTTTTAGCAAAGAATTCTTCAGGCTATTTAAGATTTTGTGTCAACAGTGTAACCTGCCACTGATTGTATTTGGAGAAAATATCTTTTATTTCAGTGAGTGAGTTGTGCCCAGTGGTGTGATTTAAGTGCTCCAAACATTAAGTCTACAATAATGTGCTCCCACAACAGATTACAGTTTTAAGAATTGTGTTCATTTCACAGATTTCATCTCATTTTGTGTTTCACTTCACAGATGTCATCTTTATACTGAAACTTAACCCTCTCATCCACTAGCAAGTACATTACCAATGACACCAATTGAATTCGTCTTCCCAAGTCGTAGCTGCAAATAACCCGGCTTTATTTTATTAATTATGAGTCTCAAGCTCTTTGTTTCACTCCAATTGCAACTACAATACCCCTAACCTAACATTGGGGGCTGAGAGACCTAATACCTCATACAGCTATACGTCTTACTCTACCTGTTGTACCTAATTGTCTAAATGCTGAAAGAACAACTGAAGGTGATCAGTCTTCAGTGCCCTTGTTAGACTTAACCCTATATACAGGTTTTGAGCTGAGGTATTTGACTTACGTATAGTAGATTTGGTTTTAATGGTCATAAAACACAGGTACTACTTTTACAGCTAGGCCTCTAGACTAAGATTAAATTTGTCCAGCAAAATAATAATAATTTAAAGACATTGGCTGAAAGTTCAAAAGATTTCTTACCAATCCTTTTGAGGTTGAATGAACCAAACGAGAAACAAATTAAGTTTCAATGTTTTCTCTTTTTTGTAGTTTCAGTACTTCACAAAGTTACAGGAAGCACGGCACTTACTTTACAAAGAATAAAAATAAAACGAAGTTACAGACAAACGGCTAGGACTTCTTCTTAATGTTGAGATAGCAATTCAGAGCAAGTCATCGTTACAAGTGTTCAGCATCCAGTTGAAGTCCCAGCTTGACACACAAGGAATGGGGATGGCGCGAGGTCGTCTCAGGCGAAGCGTCCTCCAGAAGCACCTCTCAACTCATACTACAAGTGTATATATACTGACTCCGTCGTCTTCAACCCCTCACCTTTGTATGACCCCCATGGTCATCGTTGGTGGACACCACCCTGGTCAGTCTTGTGAATGATTAACCAAAGACTGCAAAGTACCCAGTCAGCAACTTAAAGTAACTGCTGAGTGAGCACTATGCCAGCCTCAACACAAAGGCCTTCCAAGGGACATCACCAAGTTTTCCAAACTAACCTAATAGGCTATAAGTAACTAAGACATGTCTATTAAAAAAGAATACTATTGATTTCTTTGGCATTACATTGTCAAATCACCATTCACTACTTAAAATACATAAAAGTTACATCAATGATTTAGTAAAAGCAATACTTGAAAATAAAAGAACAAGTTTTAATAAATGGAAATTAAAGACAATATAAATGCATTTTGCTACCATAACTGTGGTCTCATCCTTAGTGGCACTAGGGTCTAAGGGAGTAGTGGAGTCAATAGGGTCAAAGGCAACAGAAGGGTCAGAGGGAGAACTAGGTTCAAGGGGTGCACTAGGGACTGCCTGCTCCTAGCTATAGCTGCCTTTGACTAGTGGAGAGTGTCTGGTACTGCCGCTGTTTCCCTTCTACCACTTCTGGGTTCCAAAACACAATGGATAGATCCGGTTGTCTAGATTAATTTAATACCAAATACCTCGATGTAAGAGTAGACATACCCATGTAAAGCTTCCGAAAAACAATGAAGCAAAACCCGCGACATGTTTTGCGGGCTAGCGCGTGCAAACGGATTTATTAATTGCCGCGTCATGAATGTGGCCTACCAAATTTATTTTCGGTTCGAAAAAATTACCGAGGTCCGGACCTCAGTGTCCTCTATTGTAGCTACGGCCATGATTGTGTGTGTGTATTGTGGTTGTGTGTGTGCGTGTTTGTCGTTAAGGGGACATTGAGGTACAGATTTCTGACCCCTCGTGTGTGTGTGTGTGTGTGTGTGTGTAGCTAATATCAGCGCCCCCATAGTGAAGCTGGTGAGTCGTAAGGGAGATATGGAGGTGCAGATTACAGACCCCGTCATGAGAATCAACGACTTCCAAGAGATCTATCGACCCGTCACCTACGTCATCACGTACTGGAGAAAGGG
>JAODXP020000016.1:16812649-16820149 GCA_027497455.2 Sardinella longiceps | reverse complement strand
AAGTGTTGGGGGCAGTAACCTCATCTTTCCACTAAGATACCTGCAATAAACATGAATGATGAGAAAAGCCCTGGGTCAATTTCCAAGTATCCCCAGCTGCGGAC
Source organism: Sardinella longiceps (assembly GCA_027497455.2). Classification (NCBI taxonomy): domain Eukaryota; kingdom Metazoa; phylum Chordata; class Actinopteri; order Clupeiformes; family Clupeidae; genus Sardinella; species Sardinella longiceps. The sequence continues at coordinate 16,820,045 of JAODXP020000016.1, read as the reverse complement.
TTGCAGCCTCAATGTGGGCTGGGCTCAATGTTGAGCACAACCCTCGCTGTAGCCTACGCGGCTCAATGTTGACCCTCGCTGTAGCCTACGCGGTTCAATGTTGAGCACAACCCTCCTTGTAGCCTACCGTAAGGCCTGTCTATGGTAGGACCAGAGTGGTATAGAAAAATCTCTGGCTCTGGATAAAACAGGCTAACAGAAAAATGAAAAACGTAGGCTACCGGTTGCAAAGTTTTCCGAGACATGTGTCACTCACACGTTTGCAGTTGGATTGGATAAGCAATGGATAGTTTTTGTTATTGTATGGAGATCTATGAGTGGTAACAGCATCATAAAATACCTTGCTCATACTTGCGCATTGTAAGAGCAAGTCGGTTCGATTCAAATGTTCGGTCAAAAATGGACACAGTGTTTTACGCATAGATAGCCAAACGCATTAGGGAACTAATGTTTCCAAGTTTTCCATTATAGTTAACCATTCATTACTTCCTCACGACACGTCGGTTTCCGACCGACTGAGTGACTGTTTCGTGTACTAGGCTATTACAATTCATGTTTCATGCCTATGTACGGTTTAATCATTCTCAGCAGTGACCCTGTTTAAACTTGACTCAATCTTGTCTGTTTTGCATGTATCATCTGCAACGGAGCAAATTTTGTTTCGTCGTGTTAACGTTATATGTTTAGTTTTGTAGCCTATGGTTTAACCATTCGCTCCCCCAGAAAAATATCAATTCAGTCGTGGCCCTAAAAACACGCACAACTTTACAATGGCCATGGAAAAAAGGGTTTTCGACCAGGCGTTGCGCTCATAGGCTGAAGCTTAGCAATTAGGGTTGTGCTCAACATTGAGCCCAGCCCACATTGAGGCTGCAAGTCCGCAGCTGGGGGCTACTCTCAATTTGAGCAAGACTGCTCGTAAATAGCTCGTAAACTTGAGACCGCTATTATTTCAAATCTATTATCAGGCAAAAATAAACTTTTGGATTTTGCTGCTGCTTCAGAAAGCACAATTTCAACATTAGCCTATGCATCAGAGGCAATGCAGATTGCGTCTCTGCAACTCTGCTGAACAGCAAAGCCTGCCGGTAGCCTACATTAAGCTAAAAGTTTTAAACATGAGCAAAGCACCTAGCTCGCTAATATGCTAGAAACTGAAAGGGTTTTCTTGTTGAAGTTTTCTTTGATCTAGGCTATTTAATTTTCAACCACAAGTAAAAACATACCTTAACACTGTGATTCCCAAGGTGCAGACGATAAGCGCAAGTAGCCTAGCTTAGCGATCGCAAGTTCACTTGCTCTGACAGTAACGTTACCACTCAAAGTAAACAAGACTGAACAGCTAAACAATCTTACAGTCTTCCAAAATCCCAGAATGTAACATCTTAAGCATGCAAAAACTCGTGTTGAATGAGGAATAAGTCCTATTTCATGATGAAGCGTGTGTGGACACACTGACAACCTTGAAAGAGAAAAATATCTTTTTACCGTTTTTTGCTCCCCAAAACAAGACGTGTGTGTGCCTATGGCAAGCCATTTTTACTACAGGCTTTCACAGTCAGGCTACTGGAAACACTGTATGTGATGGTGGTTGCAAATAAACACAATGCTCAATTTGTAAAGATGATGATGATAATATTAGAACAACAATAATAATAATAATAATAATAATAATAATGATAATTGTTTTTAGCTTTTCCCCCTGATTTAAGTACTCTTTAGGGTAATTTTGAATAAAATCAAAACAATATTTAACTCTACTAAAAACTAAAAGAATAATCGATAATCGGTGACTAATCGAAACATTGATCTAAAGATTAGTCGACTACCAAAATAGTCGTTTGTTGCAGCCCTACATTTTTTATACAAACTTAGTCAGTTTATTTTACTTGCATACTGGGTTGTACTCCTGTGGTTGACAGTGATTTCACAAGTGTCAAGTCAAAGGTGTGAGCACGAATGAGGGCCAAGGGGTCATTTCCCCGGGGGGCGTGGTTTTCAAACATGGCATGGAAATGCAATATGCAGAGAGAAAAAAATAACATCAAAAATGAGTAAAAAAAAAATGTCTGGCTGCCTGTTAATGCACCTATTGAGTGAGTCACCTTGTTGTGACATTATCGGACAATTTGCCCCTCCTGAAAAAAAATTCAGGAGCCGCCACTGCACACACACATACACAGCCTGATGAGTCTCACAATGTGACCTTTACAGCACAGTACCTAGCGTAAGTACACACACACACACACACACAGATACACAGCCTGATGAGTCTCACAATGTGACCTTCACAGCGCAGTACCTAGCGTAAGTACACACACACACACACACACACACACACACACACACACACACACACACACACACACACAGCCTGATGAGTCTCACAATGTGACCTTTACAGCACAGTACCTAGCGTAAGTACACACACACACACACACACACACACACACACACACACAGCCTGATGAGTCTCACAATGTGACCTTTACAGCACAGTACCTAGCGTAAGTCACACACACACACACACACACACCACAGCCTGATGAGTCTCACAATGTGACCTTTACAGCGCAGTACCTAGCGTAAGTACACACACACACACACACACACACACACACACACACACAGATACACAGCCTGATGAGTCTCACAATGTGACCTTTACAGCGCAGTACCTAGCGTAAGTACACACACACACACACACACACACACACACACACACACAGATACACAGCCTGATGAGTCTCACAATGTGACCTTTACAGCACAGTACCTAGCGTAAGATACACACACACACACACACACACACACACACACACACACACACACACAGATACACAGCCTGATGAGTCTCACAATGTGACCTTCACAGCACAGTACCTAGCGTAAGTACACACACACACACACACACACACACACACAGACAGATACACAGCCTGATGAGTCTCACAATGTGACCTTCACAGCACAGTACCTAGCGTAAGTACACACACACACACACACACACACACACACACACACACACAGATACACAGCCTGATGAGTCTCACAATGTGACCTTTACAGCACAGTACCTAGCGTAAGTACACACACACACACACACACACACACACACACACACACACACACGAGACACACAGCCTGATGAGTCTCACAATGTGACCTTCACAGCACAGTACCTAGCGTAAGTACACACACACACACACACACACACACACACACACACACACACACACACACACACAGATACATAGCCTGATGAGTCCTTCACAGCACAGTACCTAGCGTAAGTACACACACACACACACACACACACACAGATACACAGCCTGATGAGTCTCACAATGTGACCTTCACAGCGCAGTACCTAGCGTAAGTACACACACACACACACACACACACACACACACACACACAGCACTGATGAGTCTCACAATGTGACCTTTACAGCGCAGTACCTAGCTGTCAAACACACACACACACACACACACACACACACACACACACACACACAGATACACAGCCTGATGAGTCTCACAATGTGACCTTCACAGCACAGTACCTAGCGTAAGTACACACACACACACACACACACACACACACACACACACACACACGAGACTCACACATGTGACCTTGACAGCGCAGTACCTAGCGTAATGTACACACACACACACACACACACACACACACACACACACACACACACACACACATGTGACGATTACACAGCGCAGTACCTAGCGTAAGTACACACACACACACACACACACACACACACACACACAGATACACAGCCTGATGAGACTCACAATGTGACCTTCACAGCACAGTACCTAGCGTAAGTACACACACACACACACACACACACACACACACAGAGATACACAGCCTGATGAGACTCACAATGTGACCTTCACAGCACAGTACCTAGCATAAGTACACACACACACACACACACACACACACACACACACACACACACACACACACACAGATACACAGCCTGATGAGACTCACAATGTGACCTTCACAGCACTGTACCTAGCGTAAGTACACACACACACACACACACCAGCATGTTACCTTTACAGCGCAGTACCTAGTGTAAGTACACGTACACACACACACACACACACACATACACACGCACTGATACACATACACACACACACACACCAGCATGTGACCTTTACAGCGCAATACCTAGCGTAAGTACACACACACACACACACACACACACACATTCACTCCAGCATGTGACCTTTACAGCACAGTACCTAGCGTCAGTACACACACACACACATACACACACACACACATACACACACACACACACACATACACACACACACACACACACACACACACACACACACACACACACTCACTCCAGCATGTGACCTTTACAGCACAGTACCTAGCATAAGCACACACACGCACAGTCGCACACACACACACACACACACAGAGACAATCAGAATTTGACCTTTATAGCATAAACAAAAGAACACACACACACACACACACACACACACACAACTACATAGTACGGCTGATGCTTATTTATCTCTCTCCCTCTCTCTCTTTCTCCTTCTTTAACCCCCCCCCCCCCCACCCCACACACACACACACACACACACACAAACACAGGAAGTACAAGTTGCGGCGTCCGCGTCCGTCCTGGAGCACGGTGTGTGACAGTGTGTCGGAGAAAGAGTGTGACTTCACCAAACAGGAGCTCAACTACCTGGGCATGTTTGTACTGCGTGTGCAAGCCGCCGTGCACACACACACACACACACTCTACTCCGCCTGGGCCGACCTCACTTTCTGTCCCGACAGTGATGGTAAGACACACACACACACACACACACACACACACACACACACACACACACACACACAGAATTTGACCTTTACAGCTTCACTGTACACACATTAGATTGTCCCTCTGTGTATTAAAGGGCTTACCTCACTCACGTCAGATGTAGCGCTAATGCGCAAACATCTGATGGTCACCGATAGACGAGTTATTTCAGGTGCCAGAAATCCTTGAATCTAACTGGACAAAGGGCGTGTCCATCAATTTAATTGACCAATGTGTCCATCAATTTAATCAGCCAATCACATTGAAACCAACCAATGACGCTGGTTACGTTTGTTGGATTGGTTGGATTCAAAACAGTTGCTTCTTCGCTACGTCACACCCTCTACAGCAGCCAGCAGCCCTGATTGGTTCGGTTAGAAAATATTGGGCTTGAAATCGCTCTGAAGGGCTTCAACATCAGATTGATGCGCGGAAGTGCCTTACGGAAGTTCCGTAGCGCATCATCTGACGCGAGTGAGGTAACTAAAGGGTAGCTCTGGAGTAAGTTTAAGCATAGCCCTATTGCATGAGCCATATTCAATATATTTCCAAAAGCATGGACCTGACGCGAACGCAAAGCGCGTTACATTGAGTCAAAGGCACCTCAGATCTTACTTTTGGTTTCGAATAGTCAGGTCCCATTGATCCAGTGTAAAGTGCCTGTTCGCTTCTGCGTTCGCGCTCGGTCTACGCTGTTCCAAATTATTTTGTTCCATTCGCTAACTATTGCGTTTAGCAAGCTCGTTTGGCAGGGCTATGCTTGAATTCACTCCGGATTTTAGCTACACTGACAACTAATAACAGTAGCAAACTTTTTATGTACTAGATATTAATGTCCCCCACCCCCGTGTGTGTGTGTGTGTGTGTGTGTGTGTGTGTGTGTATGCATATGTGTGTGTATGCATGTGTGTGTGTGTGTGTGTGTGTGTGTGTATGCATGTGTGTGTGTGTGTGTGTATGCATGTGTGCGTGTGTGTATGCATGTGTGTGTGTGTGTGTGTGTGTGTGTGTGTGTGTGTGTGTGTGTGTGTGTGTGTGTGTGTGTGGTGTGTGTGTTTCAGCTGCTCTTGGTCCTCCCTCCCGTACTGAAGTCTCAACAGAGGGGCGTGGCCTACTGGAGGTCAAGATATTTGACCCCGTAACCCATAACAACCAGTCCATGAAGGACCTCGTTCCAGACCTCTACTACCGCTTGCAGTACTGGAGCCCTGACACACACTCCAAGGTACACACACACACTCCAAGGTACACACACACATACACACAGAAACAGGCTTCTAGCAGTGTTGGCTTGGGGAGTAAACCAGAGAAATCCTAAATATTTGTACTGCATTCATTCTCTGCCAACACGCGCACACACACACACACACACACACACACACACACACACACACACACACACACAGGACTGTGGCTACAGCAAGGACTGATGATCAAAAGTCATAGTTTGGCATTAATTAAAAGAACTGTGGTACAATTACTCTGTGTGTGTGTGTGCGTGCGTGGAGGCCTGTTGAGCACTTAGATGGAATCATGGTGCCCCCTAGTGGAGGCAGAGAAAACTTCATCAGAATCTTAATTTACAGGAGGAGCTCAGTCAGCACGTCTTTACACACACACACACACACACACACACACACACACACACACACACACACACACACACACACACACAGTGTAAGATACTTGGATCTTCAACAAGCTCACAGTAACTGTAATAGACACATACATTTTGCATTGTTGGTTATGTGTGAGATCGTCTTGAGGGCCATTTGATCGGCACACACATTCAATAGGGATATTTGAGAAGAGATCCACCCAAAGCCACACAATAGCATACTACACCTGGACACACATACACACACACACACACACACACACACACACACACTCTGCACCTGGACACACACTATAAGTTATTTGATCTGCACATGCGGGCATCACACAGGTATACACATACACACCATCTTATTAATAACAAGAGTGTCATATACACACACACACACACACACACACACACACACACACACACACACACATACACTGCATATTAAGCATTAACGGAGATTGTTGATGATAAAAAAAAGGAAAGGGACTTAAAATAAAAATAAAGTCAATCATACATTGGACATACAGTGAACAAACATTAGTAAAATTATACATTGTCTATGCACTGTTTGAACTTACTGCAGGCATGAATATGAAAACTCTCTCTCTTTCTCTCTCTCTCTCTCTACCCATCTCTTTCTCTCTCCCTCAATTTCTGTCTCTCCCTCCCTCTCTCTCTCTCTCTCTCTCTCTCTCTCTCTCTCTCTCTCTCTCCCCTCTCTCTATCCCTCTCTCTCAGGTGGAGGAGGTGGATAGCATGTCTGCTCTGGTGACTCTGTCTAATCTGAGTGAATGGACTCTCTACTGTGTGAGAGTGCAAACACGCTACGACTTCTACAGGAAAGAATCAGCTTACTCCACACAACAGTGTATACGCACACAAGGTAGTCTCTCTCTCTGTGTTTGTGTGTGTGT
>JAODXP020000016.1:16798783-16812549 GCA_027497455.2 Sardinella longiceps | reverse complement strand
CTCCAGGCACTCAGAGACATGTTGGTGGAACAGCGAATGTTGTTGACTGTCACCCAGAATGAAATGCAGAGCACCAAGGCTGAACTGAAGAAAATGGAAGCTGAAAATGACATTGTGAAAGAAAGACTGGTGGCCAGTGAGACTAAAGTGGAGACTCTGGAAAGGGTCAGTACAACACAAGAGAGGGAGCTGGCAGAGATGAACACAGAGGTGGCAGTATTGGAGACCAGACTGGCTGCCAGTGAAACTGAGGTGGTGAATCTACAGAAGGAGACTGCAGCACAGTCAGCTGATCTGAGGTCAGTTAGTGAGAGACTGGTAGCCACTGAGACTGACATGGAGCACGTGAAGAAAGACACTGCAGCACAGCACACAGACCTGACCACTATGAAGACTGAAGTGATGAACCTGATCAAGGACATTGCAGCACAGGACACCAGACTGTCTGGCAGTGAGGCTGAAGTGAAAGACCTGAAAGTAGAAACTGCAGCCCAACAGGCAGAGCTGACAGACCATGAGGCAGAGCTGACAGCAGTGAAGACCAGACTGGCAGCCACTGAGACTGATGTAGTGAATCTGGAGTCAGAAGTTACAGGGAAACCCAAGGTGGCATTCTCAGCAGCTCTGACTAACTCAGGAGACATAACAGCTGGGAGCACTGATCTGAACTTGGTCTTCTCTAAAATCATAACCAATGTTGGAGAGGCCTACAGCGGCACAACAGGCTTCTTCACAGCTTCAGTCAAGGGAGTCTACTACTTCAGATTCACAGTCATGGACACTTCCTCTTCAAACTCTATGTTTATCAGGATGTTTAAGAATGGAGAGCAGGTCATGTTTAACTCAAATTATGACACATCTGGATACCGCTATCTGTCCAGTGGTGTGACTCTGCAGTTGGAGGTGGGAGATGTAGTTAACATGAAACTCCCTGCTGGTAAAAGGCTCTATGATAATAGTAATAATTACAATATCTTCATTGGCTTTCTGCTTTTTCCTCTATGAAGGGAATTTCTCTCCATGTCATTATTAACAATGCAAAACAATGCAGAGTCAAAACACATTGTATTTGAAAATGAGAAAATGTTATTACAACATGTTTTGGTAATTGTAACAAAAACAGCCTATTCAGTGACTTCAGGTGCTGAAAGTGTTGTTGACTGTAGCCCAGGATGAACCTGAGCTAATTAAAACAGAGGCTGAAAATGCAGTCCAAGAGACAAAGCAAGCACACTAACGACTGGTAGTCACCTTGAGAGACAGCTGCAAACTGTTAGGGAGGGAGAGAAGAGATAAGGTGTGTGTGTCTCTTGTTGTTGCTTTTGTTTGTTGTCTTTAAACCTAAAAACTGAAGATATTTGTATATCTGTGCTTTGTGCTAAATTTCAATAAAACTGATTTGAAACACATAAACACACCTAACCTTAGATTTTGAGCACATAAAGACACTGCAGCACTACACACAGAGCTGACCACTCTGAAGAAGACTGAGGTGATGACCCTGATGAAGGAAAATGCAGCACAAAAGGCAGAGCTGTAAGTGATGAAGACAAGGTTGACAAGTGAAACTTAAGTGGAAAACCTAAAGAGAGATACTCAAGGACAAGAAGCAGAGATGAGTGCTGTGAAAGCTAGACTGACAGCTAGTGAGTCTGTGAAAAACACTGAAAACAGAAGGAGGCATATGACTCATAAGTGAAGGGCTTATAACGCACATAATCAGCTGTGTCCACATGCTTATGACTTACCATTTTGGTAACACTTTACTTGACGGGTGAGTACATAACACATTCATAGCAGGTTTCATAAAATACTCACAAAGCATTCATGACTGTTTCATAAGACATGACTCCACCTTCATACGGAACCCTTCATAAATGTGAAAGTTAGAATGCCGATAACCTATCAAAATAAAAGTCCCGTGGTCTCAAAGCAGCACTGCCATTTATGTTTGTCACCTGATCATGTCACATCTGAATATTTCATGAATATCTTAGGAAGTCTACTTTAAATGTCACTTTACTATACAGGTTGCAAAGCATTCATAATCACTTATCTGAGTTTAACACTGAGAGGTAGGTTTAAAGTACTTTGAGATGACCTCGGAACAGTTGGACATTCCCCTTTTGAATGTGGGCAAGGTATAAAAAAATATTATAATTACCCCAAGGTGAGATATTTTTTTATGAAACATTTAAATTAGATGCTTGCTCATGATCTGATACTGCATTTGTCCATTACTCTGATTTGACTTGATCAGGTAACAGGTTTCTTCAATGCTTCTTTGAGACCATTGGACAGGAGCAAACATAATTTATTTATTTATAAATCTGTTACCTAAATATGTCATATCAGATACATCAGGTTCCGCAAATACTGGTCAGCTCTAGTTTACCTCTCGGTGGTAAACTCAGATGAATGATTATGAATACTTCGCAACCTGTATAGTAAAGTGACATTTGAAGTAGACTTCATAAGATATTCATGAAATATTCAGGTGTGACATTAACAGGTGACAAACATAAATGGCAGTGCTGCTTTGAGACCACTGGACTTTTATTTTGATAGAATGTCGATAACCTATCTTCCACATTTATGAAGGGTTGGGTATGAAGGTGGAGTCATGTCTTATGAAACAGTCATGAATGCTTTGTGAATATTTTATGAAACCTGCTATGAATGTGTTATGTACTCACCCGTCAAGTAAAGTGTTACCAAACTTTTCAAGCATGACTTGTGCATCATAACTATTTTCATATTTTTATGCACACAAATAACGCAGCTCATACACATAATTCTCAATTTCTCTCTCTCAAGACAGTTTTAACCCCTATTAAAACCATCATTCTCATATTGGCAATGCAATCATTGAGTTTTCTGCCATAATAAAGTGGGCCTATAAAAGCTGATAGTAAATATATGGTGCCACATAATAGAAGTAAAGAGCCAAGCAATAAAGTACCATAAATTATGACATCACTCTTAGCTACTGATTACCCAGAGCTGACAACGGTCACTCACATGTGGCAGATTAGAACCAGAATGTTAAAGTGAAACGCATAAGCTGAGAAGTCTGGGATATTAGTTATCTCTTCAAAGTTAGGTACAGTAATCAGTAGTGTTCATAACCAGTGATAAGTAAGTAGTTAATTTTCAATTCATAATGTATATTGTGCAATTATCAGTAGTGTTTTATAGTGCTCCAGAGGGTCTTTACGGGAAAGAATAATCCACAGAAGAGCAGTTCTGTGTGCTAGTCCTCATGTCACAGGGCAGGCCCATAGATAAACTTTAGCCTGAGATCAAAACAGAGTCCGGGTGCTGCCGCCAACCTGACATTATCACTCTTTCATTCTTACACTATAAGACTAACACTTTTTTTCTTTTTTTATCACCCCAAGTGGCTTGCAAATAAAGATCAATGTAACTCAGGCACATGGATCACATCAAAGAGAGCCAACACTGACAATAAAAGTCATTTCACCACAACAGTATAACTACAATGCCAAGGCAACAATCACTATTTCTGTACAGTAACTAACTAGAAAAGCACTCCGAGAGCACAGACCTCCGCCAAGGCAATGTGGTCACAGACACAATATAAATTCCTGATTATGTTCTGGATCACCGATCACCACCAAAATGGATTCAGTTCTGACTTGTCCCAATACACGTTGTCCAAAAATTTCTTCCAAATTCGTGCAGTGCTTTTCGAGTTATGTTGTACACAGACAGACATACACACACACACACACACACACACACACAGACAGACAGACAGACAGACAGACACAGGCGAAAACATAACCTCCTTGGCAGAGGTAATTAATGTGTAGTTACTGTAATTATGTTGAGCCAACCGTAAGAGAACAGGCATGGGTGTGGGTGGGATAATAAAAAGCAAGATAACAGCATGATCCTGATATATCGCACGTGATCATACTGTGATGATACTGTGATGATCCAAGCCAACAGTGGACAACTAAAGCCACACACCATGTAAATATCACATTGTCTCTAAACAAATAAAATCAAATGAATAATATCATAACACATAGGCTATTACTCAGACAGAGAGGCAGTCACAATAGACAAAGTTATGGCAATAGGGATATCAAGTTGTTTTTACAGTATATGTAGTGTGTGCCCCAAACTATCTGGCCAGCGCACCTATATCCAGGATCTACATACAGTGTGCATATCTTATAAGCTAGTGGTTGAAAAAATCTTCCGTTTGCGGGCCACATACTGAAAAATAAATGTTGCCAAGGGCCAACGCAAAATTTCAACTTGTTATAGTGAAGCTGTAGTTTAGATTGACTGTGGTTAAGATCAGAGAACACCCATGCTGTCTAACATTCTATATGCATGCCATAGTGATATGATACTATTGACAAACATGTCACACTAACTTACATGAGCATCTTTTTCCGCATAGTATTACTTTTTTGATGGAAAATGGGGTCATATCCATGGCAATATTCAAAATCACCTTTGCAATGCGGACACTATGACGTTACACATTACGTTACATCATTTATTTAAACTTCATAGCAGGCCACTTGAAAGGGAGCAACTGGTCGCAATTGGACCCCAGACCTTAGTCTGACCTAGCCTAGGCGAAAGCGACTGTTGACTATGTCATACAGTCTGGCCCAACACAATTGAAATAGGTTTCCGTTTGTATATGACGTATTCTCTCGCCTGGCTCTCACGCCTACAACTTTCGCTTTCAGTATTAACAGATCTCTGGCAAGTTCTGATCTATTTTGACATCGTAGTGGCAATAAATCCTCAAGATCATGGATTTTAATGTCATGTACCAATTTTGTGAATGTAATTCGAAAGTGTGTGTGTGTGGGGGGGGGGTGGGGGGCGCGTTCCTATCCTGTAGGACTACAAAAATTTGAGACATCGTTCTAAACTGTGTGCTGATTGGCTAAACCGTAGAGTAACCGAGGGAAAGGCAGCTAGGGGGGCTTGGTCCAGACTACGTACGGAGATAAAATGTTTAGCGGAGGTACGTAGGATGGCATCGCCAGGCTAAGTCTGAACACCACTGCTAAGCAATTCTGGGCCAGGTCTGATTCAAATGGGAGTAGCTTTAGTGAATGACCCTACCGACTGTAAACTACCGTGGATGTGAAATCTAGGCCAAGTTCAGAACTATTTGCCAGTAAAGGGCTAGGTTTGAATTTAATTAGGCTATACACCCTTGCCTTTATGCCCGACTTTAGCAACATTAGGCTACTATAGCCTACAGTTACAGTTACCGTACTGTATATGCCACACCCCCTACCTTTATGCATTTATGGCAGTTACTGTAAGGTAAGAGGAATCAGCTGCCATGTTGGAAGTGGGACTGCATTGTGTTGAGCCCTGTAGTAAGTAGCCTACTGTAACCTCTCTCACCATATTCTGCCATGGAGATGGAAAAACTCATTGGCCTCGGGCTGATTTTCCCCAGTCTTTCCATCCCTCTGCCTGAGCATTGGGCACAAACAAACACCATCTCATTGTCACTATCAGCATATTACAGCAATGCTGTTGGCCACTCTAACAAGCAAACCTTCACAACCAGCCATGCTCATTCAACTCTCTCTCTCTCTCTCTCTCTCTCTCTCTCTCTCTCTCTCACACACACACACATCCACTGCTTCTCCTTCATTGACAGATACAGATGGAGGATGGCACAGACATACTCTTGTCAGGTTGGCACCAAACTCTGAACTGGCATGAGCCAGATCCACAAGCTGTTATTGAAACATCTGTAAGAACAGCCAGGCTTCTGTTCCATAACTTGACATTAGTTCAAAAAAGCTGATTCCACCTAGGAGACTTATTCAAACAAACTACATAGCCTACAATAAAGTCTCTCCTAGATCATACACATATAATTGTCAACATTCAGACACACACACAGATACAAATGTTAACATTCAGACTATTGAGACAAGTTAGTGTGGAAGAAAGGCTCATTACAGCCAGATGCGGGGATAGTTAGGCTATACTGTAGGGTAGGTAGGGTAGGCTAAATAAATCATCACACCTACCCATTTGATGCTTCATTTGTCTGTCCATAGGTGACTCCTAAAATAGTATAAAAGTATTTTCATGACTGTAAGCAAGCAGGCAAAATATATCACATCACACATTGCTAGGCCTACTAAAACGGGTTTTATTGCAAAGTGATAGGCTACTACGAACGTGAAGGTCTCTCTCATCAACCACTGTCCCAACATGTGCCAAAAAGTTAAGCAGAGAAGTGTTGGGAATTCTAACTACACGAATGTAATGTTAGTTTTTAAATTGTTAATTTTAAAAATGACTTACCTTCCATAGTCCTTCTAGTAACATATCCGATGTGATTTTGAAAGCTTCCGTTCCTGCCGGAGAGGCGTTTAATAATTAACAAGAACTTGATAGCTGCCGCTGTCAGTGGTGTCTCTGCCTAGAATTGTCTCACCGTCGCCTGTAAACTCGGCTACATAGGCAAAACAAATCCTAAACCCCATTTGTGTTGAAGAACTTGAAGCCATTGAATGTTCCAATGCAGTGAAATTGGGTTAAGTTTCCTCAGCTGTTGGAGGTCTTAAAATGTCTCAATACTCAGAAGCTGAGAGATTTCCCACCCCTGCCACTTACGCGCCACTTCATCAAACAGTTGCCTAATGTGTGCCAACTGCTTTCTAGGCCAGTGCCAGACATATTTCTTGTAGCCTACATTACATAAACTCCAGGCTTCATTTATCCAACACTGGAAACACTTCCATAATACAGAGGATCACCCAAAATTCCTTTAATAGGCTATCTCACACCTGTTACCTTCTGCTCACGTGCATCTACAGGGAATTATGGCTTTGGCGCGGGTGAAAGTTGAACTTTAATCATGAACTACACTGGCTGTTTAACGTGCATGTTCACATGTTTGAAAAGAGTTCTCGATTCTGCCATCTCCCCATCTAACGCTAACCCATTTTCTCCAAAGAGTTAGTGGCTAGGAGGTTCAGATGCCCTGTTAAATTAAAGCCTACCACTGCTTGAAAAAGTAAGGCGGGTACTACGGGTAGCATTAGATGAGGTCGGCGGTCTATGGCAGCAAAAACCTCAGGCACGGGAAATAAACAGGCGTATCAGCTGTCACCAAACGGATGCAGTAGTGGAAAAACTGACAACAAATTGCTTTGCTAAAGGCTATAGCCTACCTAAAATTCCAATTGGCGGTGGCGTGCCTAGTCTAAATAGCCTGAACAGGCTAGCCTCGTATAAAATATTCCCAAGAATTGCGCATAGCCTACTGTACGCCTGCGCCCTTATCAGTAATCTACCGATCTAGTTTAGTTTAGACGTTGGTTGGTCAGTCAAACCAAGATGAGTCATTCGGATAGTTTGGGACTACGCTTGCCAAGTGTGTGTGGTTTACATAATGTAATGCATTGTTTCGGCAGAACAGCTGATTGAACAAATATAATACAGTAGTTGGAACTGTGTTAGAATGGGCCCCTCTAGTGGCTCAGCTCACACAAGTGTCAACATTCCAAATATTTGAATGTGATGTGTTGGCCTATGATGAAATCATGCAAGCTCTAGGCATATAATAAGCTATGTTAAATATCTTCTTATACATGGTTACATCACCCAAAACCCAGTAGAATAGCAGGCCCTTTGTTGCAAGATGTGTATTTTTTTCTCCAAGTTTCATCTAAATGAAAAGGAACACTTTAAACATTTAATCCATCACATTCGAACCACACTGTATAGGGTTGCCCAAAATAAAGGAAATATACTCCCAGAATTAAAAGCAAAGTAAATAATGTTTTTTTTTTGTTTGTTTGTTTGTTTGTTTAAATGCCCATCATGACAGGTGATGCCACAGCTGCTCATTCCTTCCATTGTTCAATCTAATGGAAAGGCTAAAAAGACTAAACTGTAACTTAAAGGCTTCTGTCTGAAAAATGGTCAGCAAAGGAAACTATTGACACTTGTTGAAAAAAGTCATTTCATTAAAAGGAAATTTCAATGCAAGGGTAAAGAAAGACCAAAGGCAGGGAGATAGACCAACAACTCTGATGAAAAAACATCTTTTCATTTTTCTCCTGTTTTCTTTTCCCTTTCCACTCACAGTAGGCCTACATGAACAGCAGATAAGGAAAGTTCTATTATTATTATTGTTGTTGTCATTTTTGCCAGAACTACTCAGAGAGTAAATAACAGGAAGCTGCAAAAAGTGGGTAAAGTTAGATTCAGCTCCCAACTTCACCTTTTTGTGGAGTGTCCATGGATTTCTGCTATTTCAAATAAGCTCACCATTGTTCTGTAGCCTGGTGGACCAGTGTACGTTTTAGTAATATAAACCTTCACACCTAATGTCTGCGACTGTGCTGAGGATAGTGAGTTCTGTTTGTCTATTTCCTGTCTTGTAATTGGTACACAGTCCTATAATGATGGCTATGGGGAGGTTTTCATAGCGGGATTAGAAAGACTTTGGGCTGGACACTTAGCAGGGCATACTTATTACAAACTGCTTCCCAAAGAGCTAAACAATGTTATATTGGATCTAGTAGTAGAAAAAGTAACAATTGATTCAACTTTAAAAGGGGAACTAGACTCTCTTTTGCTGTAAAACTGATTAATTAGCTATATACTGTAAAAGGCCTAGAAACCCTCCGAAACATTTATTACTCTTACTGCCAATGCGACAGTAGAACATGGTAATGTTGAATGATAGCAAAAAAGTTTGAAAGTCATCTACCCATTCTTCCTACGACTACGAATGTTATCCAAATTGATTTGGAGATGATACCAAAACAAAGTATCTGATAAAAAAGGATACCTCAAAACAGTGGCGAAAAGTTGGCCTAATGTCCCTTTAATCAGATGGAAATGTGTAATTTGACACTGTGACAAAGACACACAGCACAAGCAAAAGTCAGAGCATCTTCATAGTTTATTCACATATGTTACATTTAGCATTTTTGTTTAAAGTCTAAGTCACACTTCCCGAGATGAGATGGGAAACTGTGAGTCAGCACCTACAGTAATGTACTGTATCTGTGTCCATCCTGTAGTCACCCTTCACCTCACACGCATGGGAGCCCGTGGCCCGCCGCCGCCGCCACTACAATTCAAACCCAGCACTCAAACAACAACTACACACTCCATATCTGCAGCTTCCAAAGTAAGTAGGAGAAAGGGTTAGGGGTGGGGGCATAATATAATATTCCATTATAATAATTTTGATAAGATTCATAACGGGGAAATGCTTAAGAAAACAAGGGAAATCAGCAGCATGCATGCGCTGTGTGTTTGTGTATGTGTGTTAAGTTGGGGCAGGAGGTAGGGGGTTTAGCATAGAGGCTATGCATTCCCCTGCTGACGTGTTGCGTAATGGCCTAACACAGAGAAAGGGGTTATTGCAGGGGTTTTGTTCTGGCTGATCCCAGATTCAGCACATCATTGCGTCTCTATTCTCAAACACACAATTAGATGACTTTTGCATAAATACACATTTTGTTTTCTTCCGTACTAGTTAGAAGGTAAACAGTGCGCATTCCAGACACTCCTTTCCTTTCACCATAGGAGCATTGGATCAAGACTGCAGGAGGATTTGGAGCTTAATAACGCTCATGGAGGTCTCCTTAAAAAAAAAAAAAAAAAAAAAAAGTGATGTATTGAAAAAACTTGATTGGGAATATATAACCAAACTCCAAACAATATGGTGCAGTCTTGCTCAACTTGAGGCAAGGACATGGCAAATGGCCTGCTGTGCTACCTCCCTGGGAGAAGACTGCGTAACTATGGTGACAATAATGTGAACTAGCTATCCCATAATACCAACCATACATTGCATATGCTTGTGAACTTTGTGAACACACACAATTAGGATTCTCTCCAACAGATAACAAACCCATTGGAGTTTGGCACCAAGGTCTTTTAAGGAGAGAGAGAAAGAGAAAAAAAAAATAGCACAGCAATGGGAAAATCAGGTACTATACGCCAGGCACCCGTTTCCAAAAGGCATAGATGCAAGTTAGCAATTTCCCATTGACAACTAACTAATTTGCTAATTGGTTAGCAACTATGCTTTTGGGAACAGACGCCTGGTTTGGTATGCTGGGTTGTTATCATCATATAAACATTTTGGTCATCGGGCACATCCTATAATGAAAGTGCTAGTTTATCAACATAAACAGAGTTGGTGTGTGGGAACGGGTAAATTGGGTAACCTACTTTACTAACAGAAATCCTTTTCAGCATAATCTCCCTCCTAAATTACTGTTCTTAGACCTTTGTAGCCTAAGTGCCCATCAGACTCAACGTTAGGCGATCAGCACATCATCTGTATAAGAGAATTCCAATGTGACTTGAAGAGCAATGTTTGGGTAAAGTGTCACCACAACACAACAACAAAGAGGCTGTTAGAGACACCACCCCTAATGTCTGCATCGGCAATGCTAAGAGGAGTCTTACAAAATGGCTGGTGTCTGTGCGGTCCAAACTGGGTTGCATTGGTGCTGAAGAGAGCCCCCCATTAAGTCTACAATTTGTGTGTGTAGATCTATAGTCGCCTGGTGAAGCTTGCCAACCCATTCAAACCAAGCCAAGCAAATCAGAACAGCCAAACAAACTCACAAGACCTTCATCTCTTGAATACAAAAAAGTCAAAACAAAAAAAGTTCAAAAAAAGAAAAGAAAAAGAAATACATACTCCCTACGCCCAAATTATACATCTTTCTTTCTTTCTTTTTTTTTTTTTTTTTTTACAAAAAGGTAAATCTTGAATTCTTTTTTTTCAAATGAATAGCAGCATTTATTAAATATCTTTAAAAACATTTTTTTTTTTTCATTTTTTCTTTTTTTATAACTACAGCAAAACAAACAAACAAAAAATAATAATTAAAAAAAAAAAAAAAAAAAAATACCTGAGGATGATTTTTTGCGACCAGACCTTGAACCCCGAGCCAAAATGAGACTTTTATGATGTGAACCCTCCTCTCTGTCTGGGACCAATAGACAAACCCTGATTTAGTTTTTGCCCCAAAATGCTACTTCCATCTTTGCAGCTAACTGCTAACTGAATTATGCCCACTGTGTTCTTTTCTTTTTATTTTCTGCCAGAATCATGCTTGGCCTCTAAAACAAAGGCCCTGTCCCAGTATGTTGACATACATTGAGAGGAAATCGCTCTTTTGTTTAGTGCTGCTCACATTTGTTTGCTGAAAAAGCCACACACTGCGAGCTAAAGCTAAAGCCAGTCAGCCAGTCACAGTAATGGTTCCGCATGCACAAGAGCCCTTCTGCACATGCTCAAACATCCTCCACTGATGCCGCCTGACTGAGAGTGATATAAATAGAAATAGAAATAATAGATACGTGTTAAATTAGATGTGATTAAAGATAGCCTTGTCTACTCTCCGAAGGAGGTCTGTGGTTTTTTGCCTTTTTTTTTTGTCTGTTTTGTTTTCGACTTCGATGCCATGCTTATTTGGACAGGTTCTAGCGTGAGTGTTCTACCCCTTCCTTGTGTGTAACGCTTTTAGAATTTTCAAGTGCCGTGTTTTGTGGAACGTTCTGTAATGGGAAGAGAGAATGTTCGACACTGAAAAAAGAATTCATTCACTAATGGAATCTACTTCCATCTGTCTCCATGGTGATCTCATTGATGCGTTCCTCTCACACTCAACAGAAAACCCCATTACAGAGACCAAAGCACACCACAAAGGGAAAAAAAAAACGGGGCAAAAAGTTGTGCTTTTAGTGCGAGCTCATCCCAAACCTCTACACCCCCCATTCTCTTTCTTTTTCTTTAAATTCCACACATCAATCAATTAGCTATTTTTTAAGTCGTTTTTTTTTTTCTTTCTTTCTTTTTCTTAAAAACACACACACTGTTAGTCGATAGGCATGATTGTACACTAAAACTTCACATAAACCCAAGGCTGGGGGAGGGTGGGAGGCAGCAACCTTTTTGCACTGCATTTAGTTTTCTTTTCTTTTCATTCTTCCTTTCTTTTATACTTATTTAGTTTTTTATGGTACATGATATGGGTTTTACCATAAGAATTACACCAAACAGGGCAGAGACACTAGCCCTTGTGAGGCTAGTTTAGGTTGGGTGAATGGGGGAGGAGGGAGGGGTGCGTGTCTGGGCGTCTCAGGTTGAGGACCCTGGGGGAGGGGGGCCCTGGTGGTGCTAAAAAAGGAGGTGGGGAGGGTTAGAGTCCGTTGTAGTGAGGCCCCCAGCGCTTGTTGATGTGGTCAAAAGTATGAGCCACCCATTGCTGCTCCAGAACCCGGTAACGCTCCGCACACAGGAACAGCGGCTTACCACGGCTACAGGGGGAACAGCATGCAAACAGCACAGAGAGAGAGAGAGAGAGAGAGAGAGAGAGAGAGAGAGAGAGTGATATTTATAATTGCCAGTCTTACAGTCATTCACCATGTGTAATTGTCCTTCAATGCATATACTTTATGTATGTAATTGAGCTTTGGCAATAATATTATAGAAATTTTCATTCCAATAAAGCTTTTTTGAGAGAGAGAGAGAGAGAGAGAGAGAGAGAGAGAGAGAGAGAGAGAGAGAGAGAGAGAGAGAGATTAAAAGAACAGAGGAATTTGGCCAGGTGGAGGAGAGGAGTGATGAAACAGAAAAATGAAGAGATACAGTATGAAGAGAGACGAGGTGTAATTCAATCATGGCTGATCTATTGCAACAAGGCCTCGGGCCTAAACATTAATTATGTGATACAGGCTGATCTTACATGTGCGTGTGTGTGTGTGTGTGTGTGTGTGTGTGTGTGTGTGTGTGTGTGTGTTACCGTAGATCTCTGTCCTCCTCTCCATGTGCGTCCAGGTAGACTGAGCCCCACAGGCAGAAGCGGTGGCCTCTGATGATGATGATGACGGAGGCGTTGATGAGGAGGAAGATGCCCGTGGCGGCTCCACAGTGCTGAGAGTGCTGCAGATAGAACACAAAGCCCAAGGTCAAGGTCAAATCAACTCACATTCAAGGTCAAATCCTCTCATACAGTAGTAAAGGTCAAATCAACATCTGAGAAATGATGAAAGAGAACTACAATCCTCAATCCTTTTCTCAGTAGCTCTCTCTCATTCTCTATCTCTACCTTTCCACAACTCTCTCTCATGTCTATGTGTCTGTCTTTCTCTCCGTCTCTCTCTCTCCTCTCTCTCCGTCTCTCTCTCCCTCTCCTACTCACCAGAACACACTCGCAGATGCCCTGGTGTTTGCAGCAGAGGCCCTTGAGGCAGACGAAGGCCCCGCACACCAGGCAGAGGGCCGGGTCCTTGGGCACCTTGCTGCAGGAGGTGCAGGCCTTGCGGTGGTAGTACTGGAAGATGGTGTTGTAGTTCTCCGGCAGCTGCAGCAGGCGAGGGGCCGCCCAGCCAGGATCCTGCACCAGCAGAGTCTGCAGGCAGGTCCACAGACATAGTTTAGTTGAGTGTCTTTGTGTGTGTGTGTGTGTGTGTGTGTGTGTGTGTGTTAAGACTTTGAACCAGACACAAATAGGACCAGGATGCAGAATTCAGATGTGGTTGTGTGTGTGTAGTTGTGTGTGTGTGTGTGTGTGTGTGTGTTAAGACTTTGAACCAGACACAAATAGGACCACGATGCAGAATTCAGATGTGGTTGTGTGTGTGTGTGTGTGTGTGTGTGTGTGTGTGTGTGTGTGTGTGTGTGTGTGTGTGTGTGTGTACTTGTGTGTGCAAAGACCAGACATGGATAGCTTAATAAGGACCAGGATGCA
>JAODXP020000016.1:16786283-16793783 GCA_027497455.2 Sardinella longiceps | reverse complement strand
TTTGTTGCTAAATAGTTGAATTCAAAAGTGCTCTGCAATGCTGACGGAACCGGTTTGCGGACGGCTTAACCGCACTGTGCGTCTCCTCTTGCTATGTTCACTCTGCTCTGCTGTAATATGTGGCCACTCCAGTAAAGCAGAGACACATGTGGAAACCCCAGAGGATTACTAAGGTAGGGATGACCCCTTAAGAATGTCACCCCTTAGCCCAGTACATCCCTGGAGATTGGAATCAGATATTTGGGAGCTGTGTGTGTGTGTGTGTGTGTGTGTGTGTGTGTGTGTGTGTGTGTGTGTGTGGAGATGGGAGTAAAAGAACTCCATCTCCTCATCTCTGGTATCTATTGCTCAGAGGACTCCCACTCCATTTCCCACCACAATAAAACCAGCCTTTTATTTCTATGACCAGCAGGTGTGTGACCGTGGCGTAAATGTGTGTGTGTGTGTGTGTGTGTGTGTTGCGTATGTGTTGTGGGCCTTGACTCCACGACCCCACACCAAACTCCATTAAACTGACATTCCTTTATAAAACCACCCCCCCCCCCCACACACACACACACACACACACACACACACACACACACACACACACACACACGCTTCCCTCCCTTTTTTCCCCATCTGCCTCCTCCACCTCCTCCTCTCTGTCACCGAGCCTCTGTCCTTCGGAGCGGCCCTGCTATCATCCCAGCAATTATGGGGACCATTACTGCTCTACCAGGAGGAGATGAGACCTATTTGGGCCCCAGACACACTATAAAGCAGCAGCAGCCTCAGCCTCCTCTAGTGGAGATGGAGGCAGACAGAGAGAGAGAGAGAGAGAGAGAGAGAGAGAGAGAGAGAGAGAGAGAGAGAGAGACAAAAGAGAGAGAGAGAGAGAGAGAGAGAGAAAGAGAGAGAAAGAAAGAGAGGTGGGGTGGAGGAGGGGAAAAAAGAGAACAAGAAAAGAAAGACAGCAGAGATAGAGGAGAAAGAGAAGAGGAGGAAGAAGACAGAGAGGAGAGGAGAGGAGAGAGAAGGTGGAGAGAGGAAGAGATGAAAGAAAGAGAAGAGAAATGGCCAAGGAGAAAAATAAAGGGGAGGTAAGTGTTGGAAGGCTCAGACAAAAGGAATGACAAATACAGAAAGAAAGAAAGAAAGAAAGAAAGAAAGAGAGAGAGAAAGACAGAATGTAAGATACACAGACAGAAATAAAGAAACAGAAAGAAAAAAGCTGAAAGGGAGAGGGGAAAAAGGACACCAAGATAACACAGTGGGAGGTCATATGGACTGAAGGGTCGAACACACACACACACACACACACACACACACACACACACACACACACACACACACACACACACACACACACACACACACACACACACACACACACAGGCTGTGTGGGTGATAAGAGCCGTGTAGTAATGTAGAACAGAGTTGATAGCATCTCTTTTGTGTGGCCTCAATGTGTCTGTGGCCTCATTGGAAAACTACCGCAACTGCAAACACACACACACACACACACACACACACACACACACACACACACACACACAGTCACAGTGACACACAAAGACACAGTCACATTGACACACACAGACACAGACTCTCTCTCAAACACACACACACAAACACAGTCACATTCACTCTCTCTCACACACACACAGACATTCACACAGTGTGTGTACCTTTGCGCAGGGGCTGAGGCATGGTCAGCACAAAGATGATGAGGAGGGAGGGGACGTCTCTGAAGAGCATGGGCACCTCTGGCCTCTCTTCATCATCGTACCTGTGGAGAGAACACACACACACACACACACACACACACACACACACACACACAATCAGTGTAAATCAGACCATGATGTAACCCATATGCAATAACCTTTCTCGCTTTACTCTCCATCTCACTGACTGGGGGCAGATGGCTACAGCAGAGGGCAACTTTCACACACACACACACACACACACACACACACACACACAATCACACTCTTCGCTCACACACACACGCTACACACACACACTCTAACATATACACACTCACACACACACACACACACACACACACACACACACACACACACACACACACACACACACCCTCTCTCTCATTCTCACACACACAGATGGCAGTCCAAATGGGCCCATGGAAACCCTCCTCTTGACAGCTGGGCATTTTGGCCTTCAAAGCCCTCATAACCTACCTCTTCATGGGCACACAAACACACACACACACACACACACACACACACACACACACACACTTTACAGCCCTTTTCTTTGCCTCATTCTCCTCCACAGCTTGTCGGCACTTAACACCTAATGGCACCCACGATAAGGGAAAATAGTAATAATAATAAAAAAAAAGAGAAAGCCCCTCTTTCCCCTGCGAGAGTGTCGAGGGGGCTTTTAACGGACCTCTGCGTCTCCGCTCTTCCAGCGAGAGCCACTCAGGCAGACAAAAAGCCCCTTTCAGTGTTAAACGACAGAGAGAGAGAGAGAGAGAGAGAGAGAGAGAGAGAGAGAGAGAGAGAGAGAGAGAGAGAGAGGGAGGGAAGAGAGAGAGAGAGAGAGAGAGAACGGAAATGGCCACCTTTAATTTGTTCTCGTTCGAACCCACGCTACTGGTGCGGGGGACATAAAAGCATAGCTTAGAGTCTGGACTGGTTAAGTGCTTTTGAACATTGGATTAGAAATTTACATATTTGTTTGTTTGTATTGTTATTTATGTGCAATGGGCCTAGATGTTTCTAGAAAACCCATATAAAGGCCCCTCCACACTGCTAACGGTAACTGTAAACACAACGGTAACTATGACGACACGATAACCATTGCTGTTGTCTTCTTATGAATACAGAAAGAGCAATAAAAGAAACCATGAGAAGGAGAACAAACTAAAACAACTTCAAAAGGCTTGAAGGAGGATTGCTGTGTCCATGTGTGTGTATGTGTGTGTGTGTGTGAGTGTGTGTGTGTGTCTCAGTGAGAAAGCAGGCGAGTGACTGAATACGTGTCTGTGTGACTTTGTTAGCGGTTGTAAATAGCGTACGGGGAGTGCCGGCGGCCATAGGGCTGTAGACAGTGCCCTCGTTTGAGTCCTCTAATGAGGCCCCTCAAACAGCCCATCGCTCCCTGGCGACTTGAGAGAGAGGCTAAAAGCTTTCGCTTAGGAACAGGACTAAACACCACCTCTCAGTGCTAACAGGACAGAGCAGAGAGAGAGGATAGGAGAGAGGGAGAGAGGGAGGGAGTGAGGGAGGGAAGAAGGGGAGACGAGTGTGGGGAAGGACAGTGGGAGAGTGGGGGATAGAGTGAACAAGAGAGAAAGAGTGGATATGTGGAAATAAATTGCCATCCTCATTCCCTCCATCTCTCAGTAGAGGCCTTTTATGCCTGCTGGGCTAAATTGGACGTTATTAAGGTTATTTTAACGTTGCGTATGTGTTTAAAATACGGATTATTACCTGGCTGCGCTTACAGAGCATGACAAGAAATGTGAATGAATGAATGAATGAATGAATATGTGTGTGCGTATGTGTGTATGTGTGTGCGTATGTGTGTGTGTGTGTGTGTGACCTTAAAAGCTAATGTGCCAAATGTAGTGATTACTAGTTCCTATGGCAATGTCCACGTCATTCTTTTGAGTGGTCAACATCTTTACGCGTGTGTTTAAAAATGTCTCTGTTGTGTTGAAAGACAGTCATGGGAGTGTGTATGTGTGTGTGTATACAGATGTGTCTTTTTTTATGCATATGTTTGTGGTTTTCTTAATGCATATGTTTGTGGTTTTCTTATTTGTTCATGTGTGCGCACCTAGGGGTTTGTTTGTGTGCGTGTAGTCCGGTGGCAGTCCACACCGCACACGGGTCTCGAACCCGCCACCCCGCGAGCTAACTCCCGGCGTGGGAGTGGGACGCTCTAACCGACTGAGCCAAAAGCCCGAGCTTTTGCCCGAGCCCGATGCTTAGCGTGTTAGAAGCGCCCATGGAATTGGGTGATGAGGATTTACACGTACTACCGCCGAGCTAGCCGAGCTAGCTGGCCTCCGTTACGTGTGTGTGTGTGTGTGTGTGTGTGTGTGTGTGTGTGTGTGTGAGAGAGAGAGAGAGACAGAGAGAGAGAGAGAGAGAGAGAGAGAGAGAGAGAGAGAGAGAGAGAGAGAGAGAGAGAGAGGTAGGGAGACTCACTCGTCTTTGCTGTGTGATAGCTGCGTGAGGCGAGTCCATGGGTTGTAGGCGGAGTCTATGCTGTACAGCCGCATGTGCATAGCCAACACATGGAAGAGCTGATCTGCAATAAACACACACACACAATGCACACAGGTTAACACTACACACACACACACAAACGTACACTCTGCATATGGGTTAACACTACAGGTCCAACCACACACACACACACACACACACACACACACACACATACATATAACAAGCAACAATTCACACACAACATTTCAAAATACAGGATTTCTGCCGACAGGAATGAACGCTAAACACCAGACTATTGCAATACCTGGTCATGCATTCTAAACACAAACGGCTGATTACTCTAGAGTAGCTGATGAATTTTACCCCCAGTATGAAGTCCTGATAGAATGTCAGATCTGTATAATGACCATAAGGGCAGTGTGTTTCCCAGGACAAATATCTGTGATTCAGCTTGAAGGACCAAACTACAAAAGGCCCCATCAGTCCAATAAAAGACTCAATCAGTGCAGCCTTTTTAAGCACTGGTCCGTAGCACAGAGAATGCACCGTGTGTGTGGGCCTGCTTCAAACACGCGCTATGCAAATGGACTCACTGGCACGGCATTTGACAAGAATAAGCCTGTTGAACTGTTGCAGGAATACTTATAGTAGCATTCATGGTGCAACACTGCCCCCTGCAGTTTGGAAAAGTAGCGTGCAATAGGGTTCAGAATGGTGACCACCCGAGTGTCTCTCTCTCTCTCCCTACCTTTTTCCCTGTGTGTGTGTGTGTGTGTGTGTGTGTGTGTGTGTGTGAAGCATGGAGCGAACACAAGAATCAAAGGACCCACACACACACTCAGAGAGACCATTAGTATGAGCAGGTGTTTCACCTTCATATTACATTTCAGTGGGTCTACAAGGGCATTCATTACAAGTGTAAGTGTGTGTGTGTGTGTGTGTGTGTGTACACACACGTTTCCAAATGTTCCCATCTGTATATAGTATCAGTTCACCATTCAAGGTCACTGCCATATGCCCAGACTACAACAGGGTTTGTAATCATATCACACACCACTGCAAGCTTATAGCTGGTAACCATCTTTTGATTAGGCAACAATATGAAATGTACACACACACACACACACACACACACACACACACCTGTTACAGTGTACACATCTGAAATAAACACACAGTCGCCATTTCTTATCAAACTACAAAGCAGTCACACACACACACATGCACACACACACCTGTTCCAAACAGTGTACACATCTGAAACAAACATTCACTCACCATTTCTTATCAAACTATAAAGCATATATGACAGTCAGACACACACACACACACGCACACACACACACACACACACACACACAGATATCGATCGCTTGGCTGGTGTTCCCCATCACGTTCCCACTGTTCCCGGCTGACATTCATCTCCTCTGTTTCCCCCCCACCCAGTTCCAGTGCGGCGTACGATCAAAGCAAAGCATGCTGGGAGTCTATCTGCTGATGGGCGCCGTGGAGATTCTGACACATCCAATCATCTCCCATCAGCACAGACCACCGCAGCGGCAGGTCAATCACAACCTGCGGAGAGGCCATGAAGGTTACATGAATGTCACACTAGACGCCTAACTTTAGTATGGAGGCACTCTACTAGGAGAGAGGAAGGGGTTTCTAGTCGAGATCTGGGCCTATTCCGGCTTGGGTCTGGCCCAGTGCTGGCCTTGTGTCCTCTCTTAACCAGACAACATCATGAAAGTCACATAACTGGTGTTTCACTCTTTCGCTCCTTTTCCCTCCTCTTCTTTTTCTACTTCATTTCTTCTTTTCTTTCTCCCTCCCTCTCTTTCACCTCTGTCTCACTCTCTATGCCATTTTTTCCACTCACCTCTTTCTATCACTCCTTTGTTCGCTGTCTCCCTCTCTACACTCATTTTTTTTTCCTTCTTTCTATCGCCCTCTCGTTCTCTTTCCCTTTGTATTCCTCTGTATTCCAGTCATTTCTTTCTCTCTCTCTCACTCTCTCTCTCTCTCTCTCTCTCTCTCTCTCTCTCTCTCTCTCTCTCTCCCTCTCTCTCGCTCTTTCCCCCTCCCTCCCTTCATCTGTTCATTCGTTTCTGCTCTCTGTCTGTGGAGAAATCAGCTCTAATGTAGTGAGACTGGGTAAATTTGGCCCTTGGTGTGGCTGGGCGCTTAATGTAGCTGAAAGAATGGCTGTCCAGTGAAATGTGTATAAGTGCGGGTGTGTGTGTGTGTGTGTGTGTGTGTGTGTGTGTGTGTGTGTGTGTGTGTGTGTGTGTGTGTGTGTGAGATTTGCCCAATAAGCCTCCTTGGAATGAGCAAGGACAGTTGGGTAAAGTGATGGGAGATCACGGCCATCAAGGGCTTCTTGTTAACAAGTCAAGGTCATCCAAGGTCAAGAGCTTTCCATCTCACGCCAGCCACTGTGACCTCCATAAGCACCCCTGTACTGGACTGGACTGAACAGAAGGGGAGTGTGTTGCAAACAAACGAAAACAGCACATACATGTAAATAAACAAGAGCGGAGTTTCAATGTCAAAATGTATTGATGATTGAATGGGCTGAGACGGGGCGCTGCTAGAAATTTTGGGCCCTATGACAAAATGTTTTTGGGCCCCTCAAATATCAATTTTAATATTAAAATTTTCTTTGGGCCCCCTGTCTGTGCTGGGCCCTTAGAATCATCCTAACTTTTCCCCCTAGCGGCGCCCTGGGCTGACTGAGCTCCAGCTAAGTCACATGACCTAGCCAGTATGCTATCCAAAACTTCCAAAAATTGCAAGTTCTATATCTTTGTCTCGGTGGCAGGGATGAGCTCGCAAATGTGCACATATTATTCCGGAACGTCCTTTAGCAATCACAATGAATTCCAGACAATATCTGGTACAATGAGTGGAAAACTTTGAAATTTCTGTTAAATCCCCCAAGTGGGGGCTTTAAATAACGCCAGCGGACTATGTAGTGATATCCTACCACTGACAGACAGGAGAAATAGGACAAAAGGAGACTTTAGTTCTCCATTTGACCCCTCATGATTCCTTCTCTGCCTCCAAACCCTCCCCCCAAACTCTGAAGGTCTACATGCCTAACCACTCGTCCTTCCATCCTTCCGTCCCCACTGTTTTCTCACCTTCCTCCTCCTTCTCTCTCTCTCCTTCTTTCATTTCTTTATCTACTCTACCTAATTCATTCACTCCGTCTCTTCCTCCGTTTTATCTCTCCCCTCCTCCCTTTATCTCACCTCTTTCTATATTTTATCTCCCCCCCCTCTCTCTCGCTCTATCTGTGTCG
>JAODXP020000016.1:16776283-16781283 GCA_027497455.2 Sardinella longiceps | reverse complement strand
AAAAGAAATGGGTAAAAAAAAAAAAAGAACCAGAAAACCAAACGGACGAGAAACAAAAAAAGAGGGGCGCAGGCGGTCGGTGTGTGTATATATGTGTCTGCCTTACAAGGTCGCTTACGGGGAACATGCCCAGCTGGTCCTGCAGATCCTCCACCTCCTTAACCAGTAGATGCATTGGCTTGCTACTGGGCACATGCCACGCCCCCACTTCCGAACCCCGTCCTGGTCGGCACGGCAACACACTGTTGGCAAACTGTCGGCACAGAGGGCAGGTGAACTCGCCCTTGTCCACTGAGAAGCCTTGAAGCACCTGGTCATTCTGCAACAGAGAAGAAAAGGACATGGTATGTCTTGCTGTGAGTGAGTGAGTAATTGAATAATATGTCAACAGTGTTTTTCCTGAATCCCGTATCCTGAATAAGGTAGGTGGAGTACCACAACAACAAATTAAACAACGAATTTCAACTCTTACCATCAAATCACAGAGCTAGTGTCCCACAATTCAATAGGATAAGATCTAAGCATTCTTTTGTACACCAAAAGCTGTACTGTAAAGTCTTTGGTATTTTTTGCCCTCAACGGTGCCTTCCAGGCAGCACTACCTTCAAGGCACTACTCCACTCAGTTTAGGGTTAGGATGAGGGTTGAGGGGGTTAGGGTTAGGAATAGGCTAAGGGTAGTGCCTTTTAGGCTGTGCTGCCTGGAAGATGCCGTTGGGGGCAAAAAACACCATTGAGCGTTTTTGTTCTCCCTCATTCTGTCACATAATCTCTTTCTCCATTTCTTTTTCTAAGCACGTAATCTGATTTATTTTACCCCGTTTACCTTACTTTACACGTCTCTCTGATTCTCACACACACACACACACACACACACACACACGCACACACACACACACACACACACACACACACACACTTGTAAAGTGCAGTAATGGATCAGAGTGCTCGAGTTCACACCGTCAGGCGACATGTCCGGGATAAACGCCAGAGACACAGACACACACACAGAGGTTCTGAAACGTTCAACTGACGGAGAGGTCATCGCCACTGTGATGGATGAGCTCTTAATGATGTGTCAGAGTGGCAAGGAGGGGCCGGTGTGTTCTGACCTCGCTCTCTCTCCTTCGGGGAGCGCACAATGGTCAAAGGTGACAATGACAAGTTCCCAACATCACTGAGGACGTAAGACACAGTGTCACTCTAATGATAATAAACTCCACCTTCAAGAAATACTTGAAGATCCAGTGTTTCCGAGAGTAACCCCTTGCAATGTACTAACTATGCACATACCAGATCTCACTCTTGCACGGTTTAACTCTTGCACTCTCTTATTCCAGTTTGAAAATAGCACTCATAGAAAGGCAATTATTTCTTTTATTGTGTTGCAGCATGATTGCTAATAAGATTTAATAAAACACTGATACAGTATATTAGAGAGAGAGAGAGAGAGAGAGAGAGAGAGAGAGAGAGAGAGAGAGAGAGAGAGAGAGAGAGAGAGAGAGAGAGTGTGTTTGCAATGCCAGGCATTGGCCATTTACCAAGAGAACAGTGGGTTAAAATGAGGTCACCCAAACAGGATGCCTGGAGTCTTACCCTAAGCGATTCCATGTAGGACTTGTGGCAGTCAATGTGTAGTGTGTGTCCACAGGTCTGAACGTACACACCTCCATCCCAGCCAATGGACACAGACTGCAGACAGGAACTCTGGGAATAAAAATATAAAAGAAATATAAACATATAGAAATATTATAGAAACATAAAAATATGAATTTAACTTAAAAAATAAAAAAAAAAACATGTTGACTTTATCAACAAGGACACTGATTTTGACACACCACATTAGAATTTGCTTATTATCCTCATGCTAGCACATGAGAGCTCAGGGGTATTATTTGCTATTCCCTTAAACTATGGTGAATTATCAGTTACAAAAGGTAAGGTTTTAATCCACAGGAATGTATAATTAGAACTAATAATTAAGTAATTCTTAAAAAGCTTTGCATGCTTGTATTGCGTGATATGGATGAAGCTAATTACTGGGACAGAGAAGCAGCAGGTATGCATTAGAGTTGTATTTGTTGTAGATGCTGTATGTGTGTGTATGCACTTGTGTAAACGCCTGTGTACAGTGTGTGTGTGTGTGTGTGTGTGTGTGTGTGTGTGTGTGTGTGTGTGTTCCATTAGCACAGGCATTCCATTACACAAGTGAGTGGATGTGTAACAACTTAGAACCGAAGTTAATGCAGTCACGCACAAACACATGAATTCAACATCTCATCAAGTTAAACACAGGGCTGACAATCACAAGCTCAAGTTGACACATCACCCCCACCACAAACACACACAGACCTTCCTCAAATCATAACACAATAAAAATCCTAACCACGGAAAAGATGTGCTGTAAATAAGACAAATGCATGCATTGATTTCCATGCACAACCACTGTGCAATGTTTGCCAGTGTATTTGTGTTCTAAGGATAGAATCTTAGGGGTGTTGTGGTGGCTCAGTCAGCAGGTGTGTCGTACCATAAACCGCTCATTTTCCCAAAACCCTCTCCATCTCTCTCTCCCACTCATTTTCTGTCCAATTTCTTCTGTACTAACTCAATACAGGCAAATAGCCCCAAAACAGGTCTTGGAAAAAAAAAGAAAGGACGGATGTTTTGGTTTGTACTGTATGTGGCCCTTCATTATGCGTGCTAATGCACACGTCAGGAGCGTAACACCAAATTCTGGGCCCTATGCAGAAGCAGTGGCCATGGGCCCCCCTCAATGCTTGGAATACATTGCCAGACTCTTCAAGGGCCCTCCCACCTCTTGGGGCCCTGGTAACTCAGTTGCCCCTTTCCCCCCCTATACGACGCCCCTGGCTCACGTACATCTTTAAAGTGGCGCTGCATGAGGGAGAGCCGCACGTCGCTGTTGGCTCCACAGGTGTCTTCTGGGTAAATGTGCTCCTCGTCGCTGGTGGGAAGCCTCTTGGGCTCGTCACTCCGGCACCGGTGGCCCAGCACTGCAAGAAAAAAACAGACAAACATCAGATCTTTTGGGTTCAGCCAATAACAAACAAGCAAATCAAAAGGCAGGCCAAGCCAATCATGGCCAAACACCAGTACCAGAACTGTGATCAAATCTCAACACCACAACGCTTTCACCGCTAACCATCCGTGTCAGCACTATCAATATGCTAATCAATCATACCAACCAAGCTCATCTCTAGCCATATGCTAATTTAACATTATAGACCCTACTATCACCAACAGTATGCTAATCAAATATCATAGACTCTCCTATCACCAACAGTATGCTAATCAGATATTATAGACTCTCCTATCACCAACAACATGCTAATCAAATATTATAGACCCTCCTATCACCAACAGCATGCTAATCAACTATCAAAGCATAGCCTATCAGCTAAGGGTATGCTAATCAGCTATCAGAATGCTTTATGATGCAGCATAAAATTAGCATATGATTACAGGCAACTGCACTTTCTGTCAGGAGCATCCATCACATGGTGGGTTTGTTTATGGCTAGCCCATTACACAGATGTTTCCCCCTCTTCAAGGCAACAGTCACCTATAAATTACCTGTAAAAATGGCATTCAATTTCCTCCACCTAATCTTCATAGTCAAACGCCAGTGGTAAACTCTGCACATTTAAAGCTCGTAATTTGTTATTTCTCGAATAGGTACTTTATGTAGTGTTTCAAATCGCTATGGAGAGGTTATCTGACTGTTAAAAGATTCCACGGCTTCTTTTGACCTTGACATCCCGCCCGAAAATCCACGCGTTCTTTACGAGGGCTGCTGGTATCGCTCACTCTTGGACAGGTCGCTAATAAAACAAGCCGTTTATTTTCATGACAGTGAGCGATCGTCATTATGTTGGCAAAGTCACCCACAAAATTACCGTGGGAGGCGGCGGTCGCGGTAACGGAGGCCATGACTGTGATGACTGCTGGGAGAATGAGTCCCAGACGAACGCCAAGGGTGACTGATGAGCCAATTATAAGAGCAACTAACCCACCATTTGCAAGCAGCGCGGCAAAGGGAATGGGCTAAGGCCACTGGCCGACAACGAACACTCTGCTATGCTACGCTATAATAAGCTGCACCACAGGTTAGCATGCCTGTGCGGCCCCACAAGGTAGTCGACAGGATCATGTTTGTTTACACACTTGTTGATTTAAGGAATCACAAAGTAATTTCAATTGTGTGCTTTAATTAAGACTACAAATCTTAGGAGCCGGGGAAAAACAAGCAGAACCAATATGGAGCTGCTTGTATTGCTGGGCTGATGTACTGTACATGATGAGGTGGTGGAATCTGAGGTCATAGTATTAAGGGTGGAAAAACAGTCAGGGTGGAACAGTAGTACATGGTGGTCTTACAGTAGTATGACTGTCGGGAAATGAAGACCCTGAAGTAGGCTTTCACTTACAAAAGAAACTGGAAATTGCCTGATCAGGAATTTTCCAGAGTTTACAGTAACATACCTTACCAAGTGCTTCACATGAGGCTAAGAACAAGCAAACCTGTCCTACCACACTGGGAGCCCTGACACTCCTACACCTGTGCCGGGCCCCAAGACTGACCCCCTTGCCGAGCTCAAACTCTCTACTCTACTCTACAGTGGTTCAACTGATCCCACAGAGCAGACACATGCCTGCAGGAGCTCATGTGTTCATCTAATGATCACTTCTAGTCCGCAGAGTCTCACCTGAGACTGACGTGTTCTACGCAGCT
This sequence comes from Sardinella longiceps, assembly GCA_027497455.2. NCBI lineage: Eukaryota > Metazoa > Chordata > Actinopteri > Clupeiformes > Clupeidae > Sardinella > Sardinella longiceps. The sequence continues at coordinate 16,776,528 of JAODXP020000016.1, read as the reverse complement.
CTAACGGTACACTCAGACACGACGGCAGAGGGACAGCAACCCTCGGCACTAACACGTACAACAACCAGTCCCTGCTGTGCATCTCTTGACGCTCTGATTTGATAGGCCACCGCTGGCTACCGCTATAGCTCGTCATCTGGCTTTTCATCCGTCTGCCTTTGAGTGCACCATAACACCTGTAGCCCTGGACGTCTCGTTCAAGACTGTTGTGGTCTCCGTCCCATCACCCCTATCCCCACCCCCTC
>JAODXP020000016.1:16766283-16768783 GCA_027497455.2 Sardinella longiceps | reverse complement strand
TGGGTATCTCATGTGTGTGCATATTTTCATATATTTTGCCTGCAGTTATTTATATCCAGGGTAAGTGTGTGTCTGTCTGTCTAACAACTGGTACATGTCTGCATTTGTGTGTGTGTGTGTATGTGTGTGTGTGCGTGCGAGTGTGTGTGTGTATGTGTGTATGCTGTATGTTTGCGTGTGGGCGCGAGTGCTGCGTATGTTCGTGTGTGTCTGTGTTGTGTGTGTGTGTGTGTGTGTGTGTGTGTGTGTGTGTGTGTCTGCCTAACTACATGTAAATGTCTGCATTTCTGTATGTGCTTATGTCTCTCTGACTGTGTAAATGTCTGCATTTCTGTGTGTGTACACGTGTGTGTGTTTTCTCTCTCCCTCACCTGGCTGGGCGGGCTGCTCTCGGCGCTGGTGCTGGGGGGCGTGTCTATCTTGACCTCTCGGGCGCTCTCGGGCACACGCACACGCACATAGTTGATCACATGGTGCAGGTTAGACAGCAGACTGGTGCCCGGGAACCAGCTGTCATGGCAATGCTCCTCTATGCACGGCTCCTAAACACAGGCCGACACACACACACACACACACACACACACACACACACACACACACACACACAGATGCACATAGACACAGACACACAGAGGGAGGAAGAAGGGGAGAGAAAGAGACAAAGGAGGAAAGGTAGGCAAAGTAGAAGAAAATAAATAAAATGACAACAAACAACTGATTTCTAATAAATTTTCATCAGTCCTTAGAATCCATGAAGCCCTTTTCCATTCAGAAACAAACAGACAGACAAACATTAATGGACAGTTGACTAGCATTAAGCAGAGGCTTTTGTCCAAAGCCATATAATATATACAGGATCCCAGAGGATGCGGTTGTTGCTTCTACACAAACACAAACACTAACACAAACTAAGCAGGCCAAAATAAATACAAATCCTGAGCTGCCCTGGCCGATGTGCTTCTCCCTATCTAGTTCATGGGTTCTCAAAGTGCAGCCCAGGGGCCAATGGTGGCCCGCAGAAACATTTCTGGCGGCCCGCAGACATCTGAGAAATATCTGTAAAACTGGTAGAACTAGACAACTGTGCTTTGAAAGAATGAATCTCTGTTTAGCGGTGTTTAGCGGCATCTATATACATTTATTTATTGTGATAAATGTAAACTGTAGCGATACAACATGGTCATTTTCTTTTTCTTCCCCCTGCCCCTTTGGCGGCCCTCATCTATCCAAACTTTGAGAAGGCCTGTGAGTTTGTACTGTACCTCATCATTTTCCTCCTGAACCTGGTTGTCCAGCCCCAGCTCAATGAGGTACAGAACCATACACAGCACGTGCTCTGACATGTTGGGATGGTCCATCCAGATCTAAGGATGATGCAGAAGAAAAGGTTTTGGACTGAATCAACCGAAAAACACTCAATTTGCTTTAGTTCATCATCATGACCACGGTCAAACACACACACACACACACACACACACACACGCACACACACACACGCTCTAACATTCCTAATTCTCTTTCTCACCCACACACACTCACATACACGGAGGAGGTTCATGAATGAATAAACTTAATTGAGCTATGTCAGAGTAACCAGCATACACTTTTAGGGACAATGACCCAGGCCAGATGAGGCGTTTTACTATCTGCTCATAAAAGTAAAGTTTACCACAAGTAAGAGCCCCACCTTGTAGAGGAGTGTGAATATGACGATGTGGAGAGTTTTACAGTGAAGCAGGCGAACCAAGCCCTTGTAGCATGGGTGCAGTGGGGTCCTGTCTTTATAAGGTGGCCACGGATTGCCTGAGGACGGTCCCGAATTCTTCAAACTGGAGGACAATTGGACAACATCGACATGGTCAGAAAAACACAAGAGACAATTATAAACAGATTATAAACACACCAACAAGTGTGTGTACACACACACACACACACAGACAGACACACACAGACACACACACACACACACACACACTGCTATTGTTACAAGCACACAAGCTTAAAAGGAATTTTATTTTTTACATGAATATAATTACTGGTGTAAGGAATGCAGTGAAATTATTGTACGCAGTAAAATTAACCTACTAACTGTAGGAAGAACAGTGTTATATTATTTTGTGTTATATTATCATCCCAGCAATGCAAAATTCTTTTCTAGTCATTTTCTGGTCATTATTGTTGCGTTATACTCTATTATTCAGGCTCAACAGCACCACCATCTGGAGAATAGCTGTAGCACACGGTGCAGTGCAGAGTTGGTGTCAGACAGAGGAAAATGGAAATTGGGTAGACAGTATGACAGAAGTTCAACACCACTGCCTGACTCTATTACTGACAAAACGAACAGACGACCAGTCTACAGTATTCTTTGCACCTGACAGGTAATCCATCATCCGAGGAGGGCACACACACACACACACACACACACACACACACACACCACTATACATCATATTGTCATACTAAGAACTACACTTGTATTAGACACACAACGCAATGC
>JAODXP020000016.1:16698783-16763783 GCA_027497455.2 Sardinella longiceps | reverse complement strand
TTGGGTTGGGATTCTCAGGGATCTGGGGCACAGACTGTCAAGGAGAATACACACGCGCATGCACACAGCACACACACACGCACACACACACACACACACACACACACACACAGCAAAAGACAGACAGACTGCCCCTATTAAAGGAGCAACGTCATGAATGGCTCATAATGTCTGTCAGACAAACAGACATACAGACAGACAGACACACATACACACCCACCACACACAAATATACACAAGCAATCACACACAAACACAACACAACACACACACGCCCTGCAAAATACAGACAAGTACTGCCCCTCTAAAAGGGACAACGTCATGATTACCTCACTCACAGACACAGACACAAACACAGACAGACACAGACACAGACAGTGTTGAGCCAGAAGGATACGAGGTCAAGCAGGGAGCTGTGGGTGCGGTCATTCATACACAGCTGTGACACCATCTCTGCCCGCAGGATCTCATCGTCCGTCATGCCTGTGGAAAGGGGAAAGGAGAGAATTATAGAGAGAATTATGAATATCAGAAGAGTGTGATGTAAAAGTGTGATTGTTTGCAGTGTGTGGGGGGTGAGCCTACTCTGAGAATTGTTTTACAGTATACTGTATAGAGCATAGTCCTATTGTAGGCAAGAGCTTGTATTGTGTGTAAGTTTCTGTGTGTGTGAATGTGTGTTTGTGTGTGTGTGTGTATGCAAGTGCTATCCTACCGAGAGTGCTACCGTGATTTATGATTGCGTTAATGTTGTACATTGTGTGTGTGTGTGTGTTTGTGTGTGTGTGTGTTGGTTGTACCCCTTTCAAGCCAATGTGTACTCTTGCATGTGTCCATATGTCCTAAATAGGTGTATACGTACTTGAATGTGCTTGCATGTGTGCGTGTGTGTGTGTGTGTGCGTGCGTGCGTATGTGAACGTGCATGTGTGTGTGTGTGTGCGTATGTGAACGTGCATGGGTGTGTGTGTGTGTGTGTGTGTGTGTGTGTGTGTGTGTGTGTAGGAGTCATACCCAGGTGTATGCGTAGGCTGCAGAGGATGACGAGGAAGGTGAGGGCCCCCTCCAGCATGGGCCGCTCCTGCTCAGAGTCCAGCACTGAGTTCTGGTGCTGGGAGGCCATGGTCAACAAGTCCACCACCTTAAACCTGACACACACACACACACACACACAGCACGCACACACACACACGCACACACAAGCACAGAGAGAGAGAGAGAGAGAGAGAGACAAACATGTGAGTGAACGTGTCATGAGTGACATGTGAAAATAAACTAAGCTAAACTATATTATTATTACTTGATTATTACTATATATATATATATATATATATATATATATATATATATATATATATAGAGTAATTCTGCTACTTGGCCTACCTTTCAAAAACTGATGATATAAAGTAATCGGGATCCAGTCGAGATGCACACACCTACAAAAGAGAAATAATAAATATCTAGCATGATGCAATGGAGATGGAAAAGCACAGAGATCAGTACTCCAGTAGAGAGACTGAAAGTAGAATCAGGAAACTGGACAAGCAACAACCAAAATAAACAAGCAACATTCTAAACATTCGCAACATTGCCTTTCTGTGACTGGAGACATTTATTAACACATGATGGAATGTACATGCCAGTATCTATGTTGAGTCTTGCTTGTTTGTGTGTGTGTCTTTCTAACAACGTGTAAATGTCTACATGTCTGTCTGTGTGTGTGTGTGTGTGTGTGTGTGTGTGTGTGTGTGTGTGTGTGTGTGTGTGTGTGTGTGTGTGTGTGTGTGTGTGTGTGTGTGTGTGTGTGTGTGTGTGTGTGTGTGTGTGCGTGCAGAGAGAGGGGGTGGGGGTGGGGGTTCTATGTGTCTCTTCTCCCTGATGCCCTTGTTGTGTCATCTATGCACGGCTTCTGGCTCTCCTTGTTTTGACAGTGAATCATCACACGTGATCACAGTTTTCCATTCCAGGATATTGTCAACAGCTGAGTTCAGGAGCTGAATGACAGCACCGCCCTCTACTGCCCTGGCAAATGAGGCAACATACATATTTATATACCCTTGTTTAATCAGACATAACAGCTCAGCCTTTTGAAGTCTTCATTCTTTCATAATGAGATAAACATGTAGCCAGGTGGTAAGGATGCTCTAACTGACAGTGGCTATACCAGTCCGACAGAGATGTCGACAGCCACGTCAGCATGGACGATAACCATGCGCAGCCCACGAACTATCAGTAGAGCTGATAATAACATGGCAGTGCAACTGTTGTAGTGATCATGTACTGTAGGTAACATCAGGCCAATGTGACCAATATGGCCATCGATGGTATGGTCAAGCAACATGGTTTGCAAAATAACATTTGCATTTGTTCATGCTGCGTTTTTACATGTGTTGATGCTGAAGCCTGAATGGATGTGTGGAGGCAAGAGGTGTACTTGGCTCGGTAAATATTTTTTATGGTGTGTAGAAAAAAAAAAAAAAAAAAAAAAACTTTTCATTGTTGACTTCACACCACTGATCAGAGAAGACGGTGCATGTAGCATCAAACCAAAGGGTTACAATGTAACGTCTTACCTGGAGCAGGTAGATGTCGGGGTCAATCATGGAGTTGCAGAAGTGTGACTGGACGTAGGTCATGGCCTGGCCTTTGATCTGGAGACCATTCCTCACCCACATGTTACTGTGGATTTCAGACAGGCTCACCTGTACACACACACACACACACACACACACACACACACACACACACACACACACACACACACACAGACACACACACACACACACAAAAACATTGTAGTTCAGCTCAGCACTTATTTATCCCACAGCAAGTTTTACAAACCACAATGCTATACTGTGGTTCAACTTTATTTTGGTTTAAACTGCAGACAAACCATAACACCAGTGGGTAAGTATATGAGCGATCCGCACACTGTTGTAAGCCCATAATTTAATCCAGTATGTGAATGTACAACACCCCATCCTAAACATCACACCACTTCACAGAGAACTTTTAATTAAAAAAAAAAAAAAAAAAAAAAAAAACTCTGGAAATCGTGAACTGTTCTGGGACCATCAGTGGTGGCATCAGCAGTTTATCTCTGTCCCTACCTGGATCTGAAGAGGATGGACCATGATCTTCATCAGCATCTCTTCATCAGGCAGCAGGCTGTCTAAATCCAGGCCTTGGCACTTCACCGCCTGTTAGCATAAGCATATTAACATATCACTACCACAAACACGCACGTAGTGCAGACTGAGATGAATGGAGCTAAGCACTTTTTTGACTTAAGCACCTTTGAGAATACCAGCCATAAAGACCAACAAGAACAGTGACGCATCAACACAATCATTCACCACCAATTTACGGTCCAAAACACAAAAAGCCACAATGTAGCCATGTAGGCAGTGCAGGAGCAGCTGAGGAGACACACATACCTTACTGAGGAACATGGCGTAGTATCGGTGCAGAGGTAGGTGAAACGTCACCTGATTGGGTGCAGGCTGGAAAGAGGAAGTAGACAACCAATTTATTACCTTCAAGACGGACAACAGTCTAACCGAAACAATTTGATACCTATCAGTAATATCCTTTTTAATGAGGCTTGTGAATGAAATACAATGCATGGTAGCACTTTATAATAACCGTCCTCTATAAATGGTTATTAAATTGCTTATTAACATCAGTAAGTAATTGTTTAACTGTTAATAGATAACAGTTAGGTAACAGTAATTAACAGATTTTTTAGAACATAGTTATTTAGTTAGTAAGTCAACAGTTAGTTTACAGTTTATTATGGCTAAATGATAAAATGGAAAAACCTGATGGATTTAAATCATCTAACTGGTTGAAACCACAAAACTTTCCAATTAACTTCTTAATAATAACCATTTATAGAAGACGGTTATTATAAAGTAATACCCAATGCATTTATTGTGTCATTTTTTTAATTATATCATTTGAATGAATACATGGCATTACCTCATCCAGAAAGCCGATGTTATCGAACCAGACCTGCAGGGCCTCCAAGCAGTAGCGCACCACAGTCTTTGTGTACTCCTGGGTCTCCTGTTGGGCAGTGGAGAAGGGCTCAGCTCAGCTCAGCGCACACATTACATACATTGCTCTAATGTAGCTTAACCACATGAATTCATTACTGGTACAAGGGCAGAGATCAGATTAATGCTACAACAGGGAAATGATTTGATCACTTTTTTTTTATCTGCAAATGCTAGGCACATGTAAGAGACAACATATAGACACAGTGAGCTATGGCCATAGCAAAACTATTGCAAACAAAATATTTTTTTCATCTTCTTTATAATGTATATAAAGTAATAAAACTTTAAAAATATATCTTCTTAAATCTGTGCAGGGATATGCTACAAGGAGATGGCTGAGGGTGAGAAGCAGCAGGAGAAGCATTGCATTCTGGGAAGTATTATGGGACGCTGGATGAGTTGGTGTAGCAATGAGACTCACTTTGACTTTGCAGTGTGTGAGGAGACCCCACATGGGCTGGGCACAGGCCTCCAGCTCCGCTGCAAACGCTGCATAGTACGTCTGCGACTCAAACTCCACATGCTCGTTCAGCTCCCGCTTGTTCAGGTTCATACCTGCATATGAGAGGGAGAGGGAGAGAGAGGGAGAGAGAGAGAGAGAGAGAGAGAGAGAGAGAGAGAGAGAGAGAGAGAGACTCACGATTAGGTGGGGAGCAGAGTCTACCACATTGTTATTTATCAGAAAGTCTAAAAAAAAAACACACAGCAACACAGTAAAACATTCACATGAAATAAGTTATTTAAAAAAGGGTATCCACAGATAGAAAAGTGTCTTTAGCCGCTTTTAAAGCAGTCTACAGGGGCGGCATTCCACAATTTATTATAATTTTTTAGGGGCAGCAGTCTCAAAAGCATGGCCACCGCAACTTTTTAGAAGGGAACTCCGTAGAGACGAGAGGTTTAGTCAGTCAGACCTAAGAAAGCGTTCCAGTGAGTGTGGGGTGAAATGGGAATGCAACATAGGCAGGAGCCTGGTCAATGTAGTGTTCTATATGTAAATGTGAGGATTTAACTGAATATCCTGTACTGTACAGAGAGTCAATGGAGGGAGCAGGGAATGGGAGTGATAGAGGAGTATCTGTTTGACGTGGTGAGCAGCCTGAGAGACAGTGGGAGTGGGGGGTTTACATAGATTACTATTCATATGGTACACAAACTATTCGCTGGTATTCGCTGGATGTCACAAGTAAAGTCATTGTGTAACTGAGCAACTGAATTTTTCGCCAGTTCAGATCCTTGCACCAGACAAGCGAGACAAAGAAAAGAAAATGGTATATAAAGCCTCACTTCTGTCATCATCGGTGTGCTACGTGCCCAATCAGCATCTCTCTACACAGGTAAGACTGCCGCTCTAAACTTCTCTATTGCTCTTTTTCAAAAGAAAGCATAGACTACAGGCCTCTCTTATATGATGTTTGTAGTCAATAATTTAGTCAAGAACTGGTGAATTATTGAAGCTATTTTTATAGCAATCTTCCACACAAGATTTAATGGGGAACTTGACACATTTCAGACTAAATGTTGTTGCTAGTGAGCTTCACACTCATTTGGTACAAAGATGGCAAAAGTCGTAATCACTACAAAACTTTGTGATCCTGGTGTACTTCTGCTTTTATTTGGATGGTATCCCAATATTATATTTTATAGTGATTGTCATATTAGTTAACATTTGTGGAGGAGACAAAAAAACAGTCAATAAATATAATATAATATAATGTAGGACATGTGCATTATATAACAGACTGCTGAATGACTTTTGCCTATTGCCTATTGACTATTATCATTTCCTTCTCTTTTCAGTGTAATGCTTGCTGTATCTGCCAAGATGAAGAAACTGAAAATTAACTTGGTCTTTCTGACGCTGTTGCTTCAGCTACTCGTCTCAGTGAAGGCTGGAAACCCACCTGCCAAACCAGGGGCAAAGGTATGGATGTGCACTAAAACAATTACAGTAGCATACACATGTGCTGTAGATCCAAAACATCCACATGATTTCATCAGCATGGCAATTTAATAGAAAACTGAATTGTTTTGTCACATCCATATTGCCAACAAAAGTTTCACAGGTAGTGAAAAGTGTCTGTGAAATACTAGTCAACTTTATTTGCCATTTGGGTCGACAGAAAAATAGACAAGAGGATAATAAATCAGAGCCTAGAAATGTTAGGAAGGAGAGAGGTCGGTGCAACACAGATGACTCTTAACTTTACTTTTATTAAATGGTGCAAGACATAATGACAACGTTCGATGTCGTTACATCTTTATCAAGACTACCAGAAGCGCGAAGAACACTTCTCTTTGTTAGATTAGAAATGTTATTTTCTTAATGTATTGTGCCTCTTTTTTGACAGCCTGCCTTTGGGGATCTCATATATGGTGCATTTGAATATGAGGGGGAAATTGTACGGATTCACTGGGCATTGTATGTGGGAGAAAAAACATTTGATGGAAAGAAGATGAAGGACGATACGGTTTTTCTCTTGGATGGTAAATACAATGCTATACAATACTAGTAACTGTTCTTTTTTACCACTATGTTATGCATACAAAGTAAGTGTAAATGAGAATGAAAGATATCAGCTTTAGAATACAGCCCCTGCATGTATTTTTCCTGTTGAACCCTCCTCCCTGTTGAATTCTTCTCTCTTTACCAGACTGCAAATTTTATGAGTGGACTAGCCTGAAGCACACTCAGGAAGAGATCTTTCCAGTGAAAGAGGATATGACAGAGTGCATCAACAACCTCAAAGCCAATTGCCAGGCTTTTGGTGAAGAAAACAAGTGCAAGCACCTACTTCAATTTACTAAGAAAAAAGAAACTGAAGTGTTCAGGGTATGTGAAACATCTTATTATAGTAGTTTAGATAGGAGTTTAATATCTTTATTGTTGTTGTTGGGTTTTTATCGTCCAAAAACCACCAACACTTAGCACATTCATTTGGACCACTGGCAGGATGTATACCAAATTTGAAGCCAATCTCATTAGTGGTTTAAGAGTTATATGAAACAGACAGACAGACAAAGTGACACGCACACAGTTCGCTGCATTTATAAATTGATATTTGCCCTCCTTTCTTTCATTACAGCAACCCAAAGGTTCCTCTGACAAGGTAAGCCATGATACAGAGCATCCAGAAAATATACACACCCTTTTTCATGTTTTTTCCCCTCCTTAATCATCAGTCAGTACTCCATAACAGCAAAATACAGATTTGTAGAAGTTTTTTTTTGTTTGTTTGTTTTTTTTTAAATAAAAACTGACATATCCATATGTACATAGATATTCACACCCTGTGTCATGACACAAAGTAGTCATTGTAGTAACTGTGAATATTCATTTAACACAGGATAAGTCAGGGAACACACTGATATGTCGGGCTGTAGATTTAATTTATTGCTTGCAAAATCATGCAATGTCCCCTTGCTAGCAGCATTCCTACATTGGCAAAACAGATTGTGGAACTTTAACTCAAAAGCAGAAGCCTATGGTTTCATGATCAATATTAACTAAACTTTGTTTTATTATGATTATTATGAATACTTTGGATCAACTCTGTTCTGTTAAATGTGCTGCTTAGACAAATTAATTTAATCTACCTTTCTACTTTGTACAGTCCACTGAACATTTCAAGGCCTATTACAACTTTTTTGTGATGAATAAAGCAAATGAATTAAGAGTCATCAGTCAACTCATTTAGTACTGCCAAAACGACCAAATAGTGCTGTGCAATATTTTTTTCATGATGTCTTATTTTGACAGTATAAATTTGGAGATCTTGTTGCGTTTTATCATTCATGGTACATCCACTGGGCTGTTTTTGTGGGCAAAGGAAAAGTTCCAGGTCTTGAGGGCAAGAATGATGATCAGGATATTTTTCACATTACTGGTAAATATACAAAATTACTGAAGTCTGTCTACAAATAATACAAGTTAGTTGGAATAAACAATAGGCATACATTGCTATATGTATGTGTTTTTTGTCTGTCATGTAGGTCCAGTGTGGAAATGGAAGTTAAATGACTGTATTTTTGGCGTCCTGGAAAGCGTATCAGGTGTAGCAAAGCAATTTAACTACCTCGATCACAAAGACGGCTGGAAGAAGTTGGAGGATGCAGATATAATTAAAGGAATTAACGGTTTACACAAAAATTGCGAAATGTGGTTTATACCTACAAACAACTGTGAACACATTGCCACACTGATCCGCTATGGTAAAAAGAACTGCTCACAGGTAAGAAAGTGTAAATCACTAATGCATTGGCTCTATTCCATTACATGCTCTTGTAGTTTATCGATACAAGCTAAGTGCAAGTTAAAACCCCACTTGCAGGATTTAACTGATTAGCTGAATTTGATGTTCCTATTCTATGTATTGTATTCTTTATACACCGACTAAAAGTCATTAGGACTGATAAATGACGCTCCAGATGAAAGTGTGTCCCTCGTGAGCTCGTCCGTACCTCCTACATGGAGATATTACACTTGCAATATCGATGTGATTTTAGTCAACTTTCTTATCGATCGTCAGATCAATGTGACTGGCATAGACACAAACTCGATAATGATAATGATATTTCTGCTTCCTTTGCTAACTTGTCTCTTGACATTCTTCATACAGCCTGGGGTGACAGCTTCAAAGTTGTTTTTTTGGGCGTCAAAAGAACAGGTCAAGAGAAAGACCTCATCCCTGCAGCACAAACGTGTCCAGAATGAGGCTGCCGCAGGAGCATGATCTGCTCCCTACACATTTCTCTCTTCTGACTTTGTCATTTAAGTCTTAAATAAAACTACAAGCATGCGACCAATTAACTCTCTTTCTCTGTCTCTGTTTGTTTTCTGTTTGTTCTCGCTCTCTGTACAAGCCAGATTGTAACTGTAACATAAGTATAAAATATCAAAATCACCACAAACTGATTAGTTATTTCAATTTTACTTAGAGAAAACAGGGCATTTTGCCAAGCACTTCCTCAGGTACGCTCTAAATGTACAGTTTGGCTATGACCGACAGAATGGGAGGAGAATCAGCAGCAACTTTCAGGCACACATTAGATACTTCAGGCGTGCACCTGGAAGTTTTAGGCATGCACCAGAAATATTCTTGTGCACAGCAGAAGTGTTTCCACAGCAACATTTGATTTGCACCAGCACTGTCATGGTATAACGACAAACAGCTTGAAGGATCAATGAAAACCTTGTCAACATGAAATTTCTGACAGTGGATATGATCATTATTAGTGCATGAAGACATACAGTACAGTATTGTACAGTACTGCATACAATAGTGGACCTAACCATGCAGGATGTAGCCCAACACTTAACAATGAATGCATACTGGATATCACTTTGTCTTGACTGAGTGTTTTATGCAGACTAAATGCATGATTTCTATTATAAAGTTAGAGTCCATATTGTAAAAAGCGCAAATACAGTACATGACCCCATCGTGGACAGCAGTGATGTGTGACCGTGCCAGTGTAGTCAGTGAAAGGGGATATTGTAGACCCCTTTGGCTTGGGTTGACTCCCTGGGCTATTTTAAGGGCCAGGGTGAGACGGGTGACACACTTACTGTAGGCAAAAAGAGACAGCATGGCAGCGTGATGCAGCAAATGCGCATTTACTCCCTACATGATAACCAATCTCCTCAACAACACCTCACTTTGTGTGTGTGTGTGTGTGTGTGTGTGTGTGTGTGTGTGTGTGTGTGTGTGTGTGTGTGTGTTAAAAAAAAGCCAGTACAGTACTTCTGTCATGATCTATTTGTTGCAAATGCACCTTATGAGTCACTGCATAACCGTTTGCTCAAATGCACACGTGCACGCGCACACACACACACACACACACACACACACACGGGCGCACACACACACACACACACACACACACACACACACACACACACACACACGCACACACACACACACACACTTGTCAGAGAAAGTGACATGATCTGCAGTGGCAGTGACAGAAATGGAAAGGGAGGGACAAAAGGGATGAAGTCTCTCCCTCTCTCATTGCAGTCTGTCTGTCTGTCTCTCCACAGCCCCCCTCCCCCCCACCCCCAGTCTATCACACACACAGACCATCTCCCTCCCTCTTTCTTTCTCTCCCCTACAATCACCCACTCCATGTCCACACTGTTGTAGTAGTGAGTAGAGGGCCCACACAGACATACTGTATCCCAAGTATCCCTCTCCCAAGTCTATGCACAGATCGCGTTGCAATTTGACAAATCTACCCATGGAGTGAAATCAATTTTCATTAGACACTCTGCCTAGCTATCTACTAAATCCACGTACATTACTAATTACTGACCACCTTGGAGAATATTTTCCTCCTGTCTAAGTGGATGTCCATGAGGGTTTCCCTTTTCCATACATAGACCAATGTTTGGTGCGGCACCACAGAATCAACCCCAAGCACCACAGATTAAGATTGATCTGAATAATTTCAGATGCTTCTTCTCGCTTTAAAATGGTCTCAGCAGGCGACCCTGAAGAACAATAGATTAGCATACTACAGGTGTATATTTAATTTGGCTGCCCAGAAAGTACCAACTCCACCGACCACCACAACATTCGACTCCCTCACCAGCTGTAAGGGATCTCCACTAATTGCTACCTGTTCTCTGGAAAACACTGGATGGCCATGCTTCATGCCATATACAGTAGACCGTGTATTTGTTTGCTTGCAATAATGTAAAAAGGACGAGGGGGGGGGCATTGTGCAAATTTGCATGGTACTCTGAAAGTGCAAGCATAACTTGGTCATTGATCTTTAAATATGCTTAGGCTTACACTGTGTGTGTGTGTGTGTGTGTGTGTGTGTGTGTGTGTGTGTGTGTGTGTGTGTGTGTGTGTGTGTGTGTGTGTGTGTGTGTCTGACCTTGAAAGAAGGACACAAAGCTCATCCAGAGCATCAGCAGGGAGTGGTCCTCCAGGAAGCGCTTGGCAACACTTTGGTGTGAGAGAATGTTAATGAAGTCACTAACTAAAGGCCAGTAGGTGTTGTTCTTCAGCAGAGCCTCGCCACAGTTCACCACCACATGGTGGCTATTCTCCTCATCTACAGAGAGAGAGAGAGAGAGAGAGAGAGAGAGAGAGAGAGAGAGAGAGAGAGAGAGAGAGAGAGAGAGAGAGAGAGAGAAACAGATATAAGATATACTTTTCATGTCATTGTACATGTTACAACGTACCATGAACACGGATGCTACATGTGTTATACACAAAACACACACACACACACACACACACACACACACAGTCACATATACATTCTAAACATTCTTGCAAGATTTTAAAAACAAAAGCACAAGAGGAGGGGGGAAGGAATGACAAAGGGTGAAGGAATACGTATCAGAGGACATAATTACTCATTTATGCCATCCTCACTTTAGCCAACACTCCCCCCTCCCCCTTTTCCCAATAGGCCAAGCCATAATGTGTCATTTCAAAACAATAATAAAATATTGGCACTAGTCTTGGCACCACACATCCTCTTATCTCGACTCCACCCGGTGAGTCATGACTGCATCATCTACTGGTCTGGCCAGTTCAAAGGGTGTGAAGACACAAAGCCTTTAATAAAGTTGTCAGGGGAAGTGTTAAATGAAAACACACACACACACACACACACACACACACACACACACACACACACACACACACACACACACACACACACACACTTTCTGTCTCTAAAGTACAACATATTAGGACTCCCAAGTCTACAGTAAGGTAGTGAGTGCAGTGATATGAGGTGTGATTAGGGCAGTCTAATCTGGACCTGTGTGTTTTAGCCCCAGAAAATAAAGGAGGCTCATATGACGCCTTTTTAAATGTTGTATTACTGCTCCAAAACTGCTCCACCTATCAATAACACACATACACAAAGATGTGCATGACTGTATCATAGCATGCAGACACACACACACACACACACACACACTATTGTTGGGTGTTAAGGAGACGCTGGCGAACACCCAGTTGGTTGCTAAGTCTTCGTCACAGCTGTTGTGAATACTACAGTTCAGCTGCCAACAAAAAGCAGGGGCGACAGTCACAGTCACACACACACACACACACACACACACACACACACACACACACACACACACACACACACACACACACACACACACACACACACACACACACACACACACACACACACACACACACACACACACACACATCAAGATCGGAGGTATGAACCACAGTAACATGTCCTGGGCTACCTTGCTAGCCCCAAAATGAAACTACCCCTTCCTTCAAATGGAACGTATGCACACACCTCACTCACTCTATAGCGCATTAGAGTCTGCTGACTCTTGAGTTCAGTACAGAACCTAAAGAAGTCTGCTTTGACAGGCCTTTTCCTCCGTTACACTTAGCAAACCCCCCTGGGAGACATTTGGCACTTTTTCTCTCTGCATCTACATCTACCTGCTTCTGCTTCACTCTACTCCTTCCTTCGTAATGTCTGCAGAACTGTCTGCACACACACACACACACACACACACACACACACACACACACACACACACACACACACACACACACACACACACACACACACACACACACTTCTTGAGCCATCACAAGTGCCCCTACATGGCAGGCCTGCTGAGTCCTGCTGACCTACATGGACATGCATCTATGCGTGAAATGAATGTCCATTCTCTCCCTCTCAGTCTCAATGTGGTACTTTTTTTTTTACATTTACCACTGAGTGGATATATGATATGAACGTCTACAGCTTGCATCAAGCTATAAATTACTTTAAGCAAGTATGCATGTACTGTACATATGCGTGCATGTACTACATGTATCTGACGCCGAAAGGTAATAAGACAGTATATAGGTAGAAACTGTATATGTATGTATCCAAAGATAAATGAAGGGAGAAAAAAATAACCATTTAAGGCAGTGGAATAGGGCAGTGAACAGGATGTATGAATGAATAAATGGACACAAAGTCGACCCCCTTCATAATTCCTAACCTCCTCGCTATAATCTTTGTCCCCTCTCCTCTGCTCATCGCCCGAGGCCACTGAGCTGCAGCTCTGTCCTTATAAGACAGCGCTCTACCACACACACACACACACACACACACACACACACCAGAGGCAGAAGCAACGAGAATGGGAATGTATGAATGAATGACCATACAAACAAATGACATACTGTAAAATCCCTTCCACACAGCACTTTCCTTGGTTTCTCTCATTCACATTACCAATGAATGAATGAATGAATGAATGAATGAATGAATCCTTTAACTCTGCAACTTTTCATACAGAGGGACACCATAACAGCGACATGTAGCGTGCACATGTATGCATGACTGCAAGTGTGAATGGATGAATGGATCCTGCAGCTCACTCTATTTAAGGAAGCAGTCCATTATGTGGAGTGTTTGCAAGGCTGCTGATTGGGACACCACCTTCGATAAATCATCAACGGATATTGTTCACAAGTGCTTTTTAACGATTCTATGCTTCTCCAGTGTTTCATGTCTCAACGCTATGAATTGTGGGCAATGCAGCGAGACACCTATACACCCTAACAAACTTAGTGTGAACCCCCATGTGAATGCATATTTACGTCTGTGAGGCTATAAGGGCAGACATTGAGACTGGGCCAATGAATGAGTGTTTGATTGAATGAATGAATGAATGAACAAGTGAATGAATGAATGAATGAATGAACGAATGAATGCGTGAATGAGTGAATGAACGAGTGATTAAATGAATGAATGAATGAATGAGTAATTGAATGAATGAACGAATGAATGAATGAATGAATGGCCCTCACCCTGCAGCTCGCTCCGTATAAGGCAGCTCTCCATCATGTAAAGCAGCACGGTGACCATGATGTCCAGAAGCTGACACTCCTCCGTGACGTGGCGCGCCAGCTCCTCATTGCTGAAGAGCTGCACGCTGATGTGCACGATGCGGTTGGACATGGTGTCCGACTCCTGGCTCTTCATCAGCGTCTTCATAATGAAGGCATAGTGCTGCACAAACGTCTTAGTAAACGTGATCTGGAGGAAAGGTAGACGGAGAGAGAGGGATAAATCCAAGGGAAAAACAATGGAGAGGACAACAAAGAAAGAGGGAGAGGAGAGAGAGAGAGAGAGAGAGAGAGAGAGAGAGAGAGAGAGAGAGAGGCAGACCGAAAGGTGAGAGAGGTTGTACTAGACAGATAATGGAGGTGTGAGGGTGACTTCATTGACTTAATGTCAGTCTGCCTGACCAGCCTGTCAAAAAACTCAGGACAATATTTGGATAAATTCAAATTGAAGTGGACTCTTTCCCATCTCTCTTCCTCACTCATAACAGGGCCACTAACACACAGAGTGGCCCAACACCATCAGATGCCCGACCCCTGGCATCTGTTTCCCAAATGCATAGTTGCTAAATGAGTTATTTGGTTACAATGCAATTTCCCACTGCCAACTAACTAAGTTACTTAAAGGGGAGCATCTTATGAAACGGGCACACGTACTCTCGATGAGTGCAGGGGAATGTCTGTTGGGTTGCCCTTTGAGTTTAAATCTTTTTCCAACACCTTATTCTATCAAGCATTGTGTTTTCACATTCACAAACGCTATTGAGAAACACAACAGAAGGATATGTATAAAGTTGAATACCTTATAATCTTGATCAGGCAGCATGTTGAGCAGGAAAGTGACCATCTTCTGCGGGAACTCGTACTTTATCGTCCAGAACAGCAACTCCTCTAAGAAACACTTGTGTTTTAGAGTGTCCATGATCGATGGGTCTGAAGGAAGAGAGACAGAGAATGAGAGAGAGAGAGAGAGAGAGAGAGAGAGAGAGAGAGAGAGAGAGAGAGAGAGAGAGAGAGAGAGAGATGAGAGTGAGTGTGAGTAGAGAGAGAGAGTGTGTAGTGTGTGTGTGTGTGTGTGTGTGTGTGTGTGTGTGTGTGTGTGTGTGTGTGTGTGTGTGTGAAGGAGGAAGCAACACAAAGACAGAACTCTGAGCAGGTGAGACCCCGAGTCGCAGCACCATGTAGAAGCAGAGAGCACAGTTGGCACTATTGACTCAGGCTTCTGCCAGTGATTACAGCCTATGCCTAGAATACCCCTGCAGCGTGGACAGCATCCTAACCAGCACACCATGACACACACACACACACACACACACACACACACACACACACACACACACACACACACACACACACACACACACACAGTTTGCTCTCTACACCAGCACAACACGCACACTAGCAATAACACCGTTACGCTAATAAATATAAATTCATTTATTAAAACCTATAAAACACCATTCTTTACCCATAGCAATATTTTTATTTTGATATTTATTACAATTTGAACTTATCACAATTGATTTCTACTATATGCCTAAAACCATATCATCTTCTCTATCCATATCATATATAGTTTGCACACTTTACGTCTGTCTCTCCTCTACTTTGAAGAATAGCAATTAAAAACACAAGTGCGTTGGCACAATCCACTACACACACTTAACCACATAATTGCACCTGACTCATAGCACTTCATACATGTTACTGCTCCCCCTCAACCAACGACACCTCTATACACTCATACTCATCGTTGCTTAATGACTAAGATAGAGCAATACAATACCATAACACCATGGGAGCAAACATAAACCCTGCCTAGCACCACTTGCAGCCCACAACACAACACAACACAGCACAGCCACCCCACCACCACCACTGCACTCAATGCAGATGAGCATCATGCAATTTCAGTATGTGTCTTAAATTTAGTATTCCTATGTGACGGGTTAAACTCCTTGAATCACTGATACCAGTAAAATTGCCGATAAGGGAGGTGTTAGGTGTTTATGGTTAGGGTTTAGGGGGGGGCATTGGGATGGAGTCAGTGAGTCTTACTGTACCTTTGGTGGTGCTGCTGAGCTTTACTCTCTTGCGCTGCCCCACACTCTGGCCACCATCCTGGTCCTCCTGTAGACCAACACACACACGCACACACTTTTAGCACTTTTTTTTTTTTTTTTACTTTAGAACCTTGGAGAATACTGGCCTTACTGTCAACTGCTAGAGAATTGCTAGTTCATTTGCCATTGCATCATCCCATCTTCCCATTCCTAGCTGAGTTTAAAGTTTGCTGCTGGAAATGCAGTTCTTTATTCACAACCCCTTAATTTTAGAACTAAACTAGTGGGCAGGTATGATGTTGGGAAAGAGATCTCAAACGCTGCTTTCAAATTGTCTTTTTTTGTTACTAATTTCCTTTCCTGTTTAAATAATCTTGAAATATAGATCTCTGAATGCTTAGAGAAGGTGCTTCCTTTCAAGCCTCCTCCACTCTCGTGGTTTCAATGTAAAGGAAGCATAAAAATCCCAGCAATTACAAATTCAAGTTAAAATGGACAGGAGAAACTATTGGTAAGGGTATATTTAAAAAAAAAAAAAAAAGATCCATTCACACAGTCATGCCAGCAAATATGAATCTCAGCATCCTTTCTTAGTAAAGTATATGGGAAAACCTGTACCTCTTTACTTGATTCAGAGTCAACAGCGGCAGTGGCTCCTGTAGAAAAAAAGCATTGTTCATTCCAAAGGGTAATTCAGTATTATTCACATGGCTTCAGTACTGAATGTGCTTAACGGGACCACAAAAATACAACAAACCATGCTAAGCAAACACAATTTGCAATTGTTTTTAAATTCGAAACCATGAGAAACATCCTACTAAGACAGAAATTAAGGGATGCTAACCTAGCTATTACCCTAGTCTTAGGGTCCTGCTTCACCAGCCTTGTAGCGTCAGCTAAATGTTAGCACACACCAAGATGATGGGTCAGGAGTTTGAGAGGTATGAGCAGCTTGACAATATCAGCCCTGCTCCTGCTTACCCAGTAAGCTAAGGGACGCTGCTCCAGCTGTTAGCCCATCCTTACCAAGTAAACTAAGGGACACTGCTCCAGCTATAAGTCCATCCTTACCTAGTAAACTAAGGGAGGCTGCTCCAGCTATACGTCCATCCTTACCTAGTAAACTAAGGGAGGCTGCTCCAGCTGTTGCCCCAGCCTCAGCACCTCCTCCTCCAGCCGCTGCTGCTGCTGCTGCTCCCTTCTCCTCTACTGTGACCAGCCCTGAGCTCTTCAGGGCAGACAGGTACTTCTCATAGTTCTTCTTTGCATACACATTTTCTTCTTGACCTGAGGTGAATGGGAAAAGCAGACAGGTGTTTTTTTTTTTTTTTTTCCTCTCTTTTTTTTCTGTTCCTTTTTATAATTATCAATATTTGCCATCAGGGTTGATAAATTCTCTTCTTTTTTTGGAGTTATTTCAATACTGATTTCTCCAAGGGTGCTAGATACAGATGTGTGACACAAATGTGCATCAACCAGTTTTAACCACTGATTTGTCAGCTATTATTTCTGAAAAAATAGGAGTCCTGTTTATGCTGATCACAGTCGTAACCTGGACAACCAATAACACGGAAGGTAAGGGAAACGATTTGAGGCTGCTACTGGGATATGAAACATCATCCTGTGAACTGCATTCATAAAGTACGCCAGATTAGAGGAGCTTACCCAAGATCCCTTTGGCCTTTAGACACATAATGAAAGTTGGCACGACTGGCACCATCTAGCACTGACCTGCTCTTTGCCCCAGACGGGTGTATATATTGAGCGTTATTCCCATCCAAATTAACACTTAACAGCTCCCTCATGACTGTCATCTTTACTATATCCATGTAATGTCCAAGTACTTAAAATTCCTTTTTGACCTTCCTTTTACCCTAAAAGCGTTGTGCCACATTAAAACCATATTTAGAGACCAATTTAAGAGAACAATTTAAAATACCCTGTGTGGCAAGGCACTTTTCAGTGTTTTTTTTTAAAGAAAAAAAAAAATATGTTTTCTTTGTCTCCCAAAAAAGGGTACCCTTCTAGATTGGCATCAAAAAGCCTGTATCCAATATTGAATTCAAGTTCTGATGACCACACTAATGAGAGAGACAATAGATGGAAAAATCATACACAGCACAATGGATATTCTATGTGAGATGCTTTTCCATGGGTCATTATGGGCAAAGAAACATACCCATGCTGAGCTCTTTAAACGTCTGTTGATTGGTCAGAATCTTTGTTAGCACTGTCCTCATGGCCCCGCCCATCTTTGTGAGCTCTTCTAGGAAGGAAATCTGAGGTTCCAGCTGCTGGAGGACCTTCTGCAGGTCCCTCTCTGCCGAAGAGTCTGTGTGTGTGTGTGTGTGTGTGTGTGTGTGTGTGTGTGTGTGTGTGTGTGTGTGTGTGTGTGTGTGTGTGTGTGTGTGTGTTGCACATAAGGGTGAGACGAGCAAACAGAAAAATTCAACATAGATGCCAGCTATCGTTCAAAATTAAACATAAAATACTGAGTAAATCAACTTCCCTCAACTTATTCAAATACACATAACATAGGCCTACATTACAACAGTTTAGGTAAGTGCAGAACAACTACATTCTCCAAATTAGACCTACAGTTCACCTTAAAAGTACAATATCTGTCAGGCATGGCTCAAACTGTGTTATGGCGTCACACTTGTATGCTTCACCTGGCTCAGTGTATCCATCCCTTAAATACTGTATGATGCTGACAATGAAGCGAGGTAGCACCATTTCAGACATCAACAGCAAGTCCCTGGGTACAGAGGGGACATTCTCCCCTGTTTTTAACCGATGCCGTCTACAAAACCTGCCAAAATCAAGGCATCAAAAGCATACAATGTCAGTCACAAAACCATAGCATTCTGTGTGTAAATCAACAAATACTGAGTGGGACTATTTAACATGGGGGTTCAGACACATATTAATTAATGTACTTTCAAATATTCTTGATGTGATACAATTTAAAAAGAACATGAAACCCAAATAATATTGGAGAAACATATGACCTGTTGAATGATACTGAAAGTAATCCACAATGACAGGTCGGAAACAGTCTCCCTGCGTTGTAGCCTAACTATCATTGCATATAATTGCATATAATTGCTATATTATGAATAATATTATGAACTGGATTGATGAAGACTTCATGTAAATAATAATGTATTGGTAAAACTGCAATGTACAGTGATTTCATATCATCTCTAATAAACGATCCTTCTTAGCGTGACTTATGACAGAACTCTGACATTCAGGCTAACTGTTGATCCCACCAGTAAAGAAAAAAATATGATCAACATGTATTCTCTTGGCTTTCTCTTAGGTATGAAAGAGACAAAGAGATACCACGAGCTGTCACGCAGCAATGGCTCTAGTGAGTTAAAAATAAACTTTGCCACTCGGAAAGGCAGGGCTGCATACTCCCACCTACAACTTGCTAAGTTAGCAGACTAGCATTGCACCTAGCTGCCTAGCAAGCCAACTAGGTGACTTCCATTGTTTCTTAACAGATTTTACGTTGTTTTTCGGTTGTCCTCTGCATAACAGATGTTCAGTAGATATATTAGGTCGTTGACAATAGATGACAACCCTTTCACTTTGTCAGCTAGCTGACGACTTACCCACTTTCCCGCATGACATTACTGTCTCCACAGTCGCAGGCCCCACCAGCCTGGCTTCTGAACATATTGAAATCATGGCCCGTGTGATCGCCGTTGTTAAAACATTCTGCACATAATGACATGCAAGGTGAAATCCCACAGGTCCGACATCGGTACGCCACAAAATTGGCTGTCCAGACCAAGCCGCACAAGGTAGCGTTGTCATAGGACCGGACCGTCTTGCAGAACTCCTCGAATCCTTCCCCTCCTGCCAATAGATATTTACACCATTCAAGGGCCTCCGTATCCGTCGCTGACTTTTCAGGATTTAAAACATTATCAAGCAGGTCTTGAAGTAGTCGGACACCAGAGCTGTTGTCAGTTCGGTTAAGTTCTGTCTTTAAAAGGGCGGCTGTTGTTTTCTTATCCCGGCGTAACATCGACGCCGCCATCATGAACTCTGAATTGTTGTCCAGAATTTATTTTTGTTGTCTTGTTGCTACGTTCTCGGTTTTTCTCGCGATACGGACCGTGAGCCTCGTACAACCTGCTGCCAGCGTGATCTTTACATACAAGAGGGCAGATGTGGTTGTTTGGGTGGCTTATCTAACTAGGTACCATGACCATGCATGTCTATTTTTAGGTTAATTTTTTTGAACGCTCAGTACACGTGACTGTGGTATATCACTGGAAATGTTTTCATAAACGCAGCATGATAAACATGAACTCTAGTAACCTTTATAGCTTATCGCCTGCGCTCCACTTGTCATTTCACTGTCTGCGTGCTTAGATACAATACCATTACTGTGTTCCTTGACACTGATGCCATAAACTACGTGAAGTGAGAGACATGCTTCACGCCTGTCTATAACTTTTTATATGGTCCTAACAAACACGACCAAACAGCAGCTGAAGAGAATACGCACTACCGTTCCTTGTTACCAGCGGAACAGTTATTTCATTGGCCAATGTTGCACTCAGGATATAAACTGTTTAAGCGGAAGTGTGCGCACATGTGTTATGGTCCGTACAGCTGTCGCATGTGATGCGATGTGATGGATATTTGCTGAGATGTGGTAGACTGATTCTACTACTTATGAACGCGTAATGCCTTGGTTTATTGACAAACTGTGACTGTTAATTCATTGAGGATATATGTGCGGCAGTTGGCAGCACACCAGATTTGCATGAAACTATGCTGTAAGATCTTAATTTCACTGCAACGCCAACATTGACTTACTGTAACGTTAGGTCTCTCTACTACGTCTCTGCGTTCAGTTGAGTCAAAACAGCTGTAGCACTAAGAGAAAGACTTGGAAAGACAAATATGAAACTCAAAGAGCTTGAAAGTTGCCTCCAACAAGTGGATGTATTCGAGAACCCCAAAATTTTACTTGAACAGTATCCAACAAGTCCTCACATTGCAGGTAACATCAGTGTTACTAGCTAGAATCATTGTCAATGTCTTAGATTTTGGTTGCTCTAAAATGTGAAATAAACAGGTTTGTGTGTGTGTGTGTGTGTGTGTGTGTGTGTGTGTGTGTGTGTGTGTGTGTGTGTGTGTGAGAGAGAGAGAGAGAGAGAGAGAGAGAGAGAGCTACAGAGAGAGAGTATGTGTGTGTGTATGTGTGAAAGTGTGCTATGACAACCTACAAAAATGACAGACATAGTGGTGTGTTACCATCACTGGCTAAGGCATTCTGCACTGTTTAATAGCTTCTCTGATTGGTGAAGTAAAACTAAAGTTTACACACCTGTTTATTTGTTTATGTTTGCAAGGTTGCATGCTTTACACCATCCATAACACATTTGACGACCTGAAGGGTAAACTGGTAGCAGACTTGGGTTGTGGATGTGGGGTCCTCAGCATAGGAGCTGCGGTGCTCGATGCAGGGTAAGAATGACCACCTCTCTGATACTGTGTCTAAAACTCAGTAGTCCAACCTGTTTAATGATTTATTGGCAATATGACCATATGATTTCTTGTTCTAGGTTGTGTGTTGGTTTTGAAATCGACGAGGACGCTGTGGACATATTTAAAGGGAACATTGAAGAGTTTGAACTCCCAAATGTTGATGTGGTTCAGTGTGATGTATGCTGTCTTGAAAGCATGTCATTTGCTAAGAAATTTGACACGGTCATCATGAATCCCCCCTTTGGTACAAAACATAACCAAGGTGAGGATTTATAAGTTAGGTTTACAGTACATACAGCAACAGCGAGAGTAAAAGCAAAGAGTAAATGTATTTTTAATTCGGTACTTTTCTTTCAAGGTATTGACATGACCTTTTTAAAGACTGCAATAAGCATGGCAAAAACTGCTGTGTACTCTCTTCACAAAACATCAACACGGGAAGTGAGTCAGCATATTTTAAATTTTAATTGTTTATTTATCAATACATTTTTCACTTAAATTGCATGTTGACAACACCTTCCATATTATTTCAGCATATACAGAAGAAAGCCAATGACTGGAATGTGAAAATGGAAGTAATAGCAGGTAAAACATAACCTGATTTATTTTAATAATCCACTTACTTGAGGTGGGGCCAAAACTGAGTTTGTTTTCTTTTTAATCCTCCACAGAGCTCAGATATGACCTGCCTGCATCATACAAGTTCCATAAAAAGAAATCTGTAAGTCTTGTGTCCGTACACAAACTTTTAAATCTATAGTAACCTAATGGTTAACATTTGTGTTGCTGGTGATTGCATTAATACTATACTGTACTATCCTATCCAATTGAATTTTCTATAAGTGCAGACAACCAAATGGTTGTTGAACAATTACTGAACATCATTAAATCAATCAAGCCGAATCTCAAGCCCTAACCATAACCTATTATTAACAGTGTCAACAGAAAGTTTGTTGTAATCGAAGCATCTGTAGACATTCTGTAAGTTACCATCCATGTATGGTGGCTTGACTAAGGGAGTGGGGTGGTGTTTCCCGAAAGCATAGTTGCTAACTAAGTTAACAATGCAATTTCCCATTGCCAACTAAGTAAGTTGCAACTACGTTAGCAACTATGCTTTTGGGAAATGGACGCCAGGTCGGCATGCCGCTGTAATACGGAATGTCTGAGTCCCAGTGTTGCCTTTAACCCTCAGCAAGGTTAAGAGACTACCTGGTTTTCAAATTCATGGCAGTTTTGTCATGAGTGTTCAGGGCTGGAGGACAGTGGCAATCAAAGGCACCATAATTCTCCGATTATACCGTACCTGTGTTCAAGAAATACGTTACATCATATTCCCTCAGGGTTCATTTTAGCACCAAAATTCTATGCTGTGAATTTAGAAATAAAATCTC
This sequence comes from Sardinella longiceps, assembly GCA_027497455.2. Lineage (NCBI taxonomy): Eukaryota > Metazoa > Chordata > Actinopteri > Clupeiformes > Clupeidae > Sardinella > Sardinella longiceps. The sequence goes on along the minus strand of JAODXP020000016.1, from coordinate 16,740,898 downwards.
ACACACTAGCTGCTAGTCATTTCTGAATTTAACATTTTTTCCTCCAACCAACCCGTTTTCGGAGTCTGCAAAAGAAGAGCTAGTAATTTATTCCATATGAGCAGCCCAAGTTTTATATTTTTGCTTGAGACTTATTGTATATAAAAAGAATTTCAATGAATAAATAGAGTAATCATCTGCTCTTTATCTCTCTTGCCCAGGTTGATATCCAGGTGGACTTTATCAGATTCTCACTAAAATGATGTCTTGGATTGGAGCAGAGGCTTGATTTGTTTGGTGTACTCAAATTCTGTATTTCATGTATCATGACCTTGTTTTTAATGACATTTTTTGAAATATACCAGATTTGCCATGCAAAAGCCATGCCAACCTTCTGATTTATTATACTAATGTTTGATATAATAATTGCTGTCTACAAAAATAAATGAATAAATAAATAAAAATAACTGTTAAGTTATAAGCTAATAAGTTTATATGATTGAAATACCATTGGCCAAATATTACAAAATCCATATTTTGGATGCCTTCATGATGTATATTACTATCCAAAGTTTGGGAGCATTTCGAAATCCTATTCCTATTCAAACAAATACCATGTGTTTTTTTTTCTATGGAAAACAAGGACATATCCCAGTAATCCCCATCCCTCAAAGGGTAATGAAGAGAATAAAACACAAACCATTGTAAGCTTTGTCATTATTTATAGTTCAGCGGCATTTTATTACAGCATAGAAATATTTAAAATTTATTACAGGCAGGTGACATAACTGCTCATTGGCAACACCTTATATCATTGCACATGGTTGCATCACTTACTAAAATAATGTAATACACAAACAGTACTTGCGTGTGACCTTTAAGAAAGACAATCAAGAATGTCATTTGGGAGGAAACTGTACCAACATACTAGGTACTATACACAGAGCACATTCACATAAATACTGTACTGACCCAACAAAGTCAAAAAAGGAATACAATTTAATACAAGTTAGTAGACATCACATTCTACAATAAATATTTGTGATTTAATGCATTTCTAATGTTCTGCAAAGGCATTCATTGGGTTAAAGACATAAATAAATGTTTGCTCCAAGACCAGTTAAACCTGGTCCTGACAGCATTTCTAGTTGTTGCAAAAAAAGTCTTCCTTATCTGACTTATCTACTGTATGCAACAGAATTTTGTAAAACCTTTCAGCACCATTGTGTCAGCTATACTTATATTGAAAAATACAAATACAAAAAATGTAATTATCTGTATTAGCCGAAGGCATATTTCGGTAGGTTAAGAGTAGATTTACTTTTGAACTTCCACATCTCAAGTACCTGGAGAACATTTTACCTGCTATGAGTAAGGTAGTCCTGTGTTGTGTACCTACATCAACACTGGGTGGCAGTAAGGTAACTTCATTCTTTTGGCTCAAAGATCGGCTGGACTGCTGCTCTTTTACCTGAGATAAACTGTAAGCAGCTTATCAGAAATAATATGTCACATTAACCTAAAATTACTCTTCAAATATATCACATTAGAATAACATTACAAACATAATTATACCACAGACACATATATCACAATAACCTAATATTATGAACAAACACAAACACACCACCAAGTTATCAAGTGCCCTGATGAAGGCCTGGATTGAGGCTGAAACATGTTGGCATTGTTTTTAAGTTCAAACATGAACTAGCCATATTTATTAAAGCGGTTTATTCTAAGAAGAGTGCCTTGGCATCCCACTTGTTTTTTCTGCTTGGATTTATTGACGTTTTTGCCAAAGAGCACCTTCATACTTTTCTTTTTTGACTAGCTAAACGCCGCAGCCCTCCAGCCCCTTCTCCCTTTCACACCACCAAGTTACACTGAAAGACCAAATTTTGTAGGCTACTAAACGCCATAAAAACAGACACAGCCGTGAGAGCGAGTGGCAGTGGGCAGATTCCCCACAATCTCCCAGCTGTCCAGCTCCGGGTCGTACTTCTCGACGCTCTGCAGGTACGTGCCCTTGGAGTACGAGTATCCACCTGTCACGTAGATGCAGCCATTGATGATGGTGGCGCCGCACTCCATCCGCCTCTCCTTCATCACGGACATCTGCCGCCATTCGTCCCGCTCAGGATCGTAGCAGTCTGTGATGGTGGTCTGGCCTCCCACCAGGTACAGCTTGTTGTCCAGAGACACAGAACACAGGCCGTACTCTACCAGCAGTCGGAAGGGAAGAAAGAGAGAAAATCCAATCTTATCCAACTTTTAACCCTTATTTACCCTCTAGATGTCAACGCCATTAATACTTGAGAGAAAAATACTATTGATGGAAGTTTACATCCATTTCATGCTAAATTTCATTTCAGATAATGGAGTACCGGTACATTTTCAATTTTCACTTTCGATGCACAATATCTTGTCAATAACTAATATTTTAACAAACTTTGTCTGTGTGTGTGTGTGTGTGTGTGTGTGTGTGTGTGTGTGTGTGTGTGTGTGGGTGTGTAGGGGGGGGGGTTCCTTCCTCATTTTGCTTATCCATTCCTCTATGTGGAGCCTAAGAGGACTAAGACTAAGATGCAGATTTTAGGACTTGCTGGAAACTAAACCACTTACCAATCAACAACAGCAGCTTAGACAGTAACAAATATATTTTTGGAGTCCCATGGTGGACATACATTGCAAATTTAGTTTTGTTCCTGAGCAACATTGGCTTCTTGAGGGTTATAACCATCATGGTGGCCTTAGATTATACCTCAATACCTACTTTAGTGATCTGATACAGGCATGCAATAGTGGTACATAAAACTGATCCCGTAGCTTGTGTCATTGTCATTGTCACTGCACATTTTACATGATTTTACAATTTTTACATTAGTCAGTCTCCTGGATTATGCCTGGATTCAGACTAAAAGCTTTCATTTGTTCAATGGAGATCCTCAATTAACTTGTGTTTGAATCCTGAACAAAGCTTAAGCCATATACTGGCCACCTGCCCAACCAAATACTTTAAATTACCAGGATGAGGACAAATGGTTGTGATGCTCCATTCGTTGGTATCTGGTCTGTACATCTGAATCTTTTCATAGGTACAAGTTCCTCTGTAGCCATAGTGACCGCCAGTCACATAGATCCTGTCATTCAGAACACAGGCTGTGGCATTTCCAACTCCTGAAAAGACATTAAGGAAAATGCAAATAAATAAATAGAAAGTATTTTTAAAAAGCAGTTGAATAGCAGTTATCCTAAGTAAGTTTGCAGTCTTGAGTTGCTTTCTATGCCCCACCCATGTGGCCATGTTAAGTTCATGTGACTGGGTCAAGGGCAGGTAGGTACTGTAAGGCTCACAGAATGACTGTGCAGGATTACTGCCACTGTGTGTTAACTGGCTAAACCAAAGCTTCTAGGGGGCCTTATCCCTTGACCCTCCATTACCCAAAATGCAACTTAAAAACCAGATCAATGTTTTTCACGGATATGCCTGTGCTGTTCAGCTGATAGAGAACTTATTGAGTAATTTAATGGGTCAGTAAAAGTCTTTCAGAGGAGATGTTAAACTGAGGCCTTGACTCACAGTGGTCATAAAAGATCCCACGACACTGGTCTCAAAGACTTGGGGGGTTCCCCGGTGTCCTGGCTTTAAAGTCCCCACCTGGCTCATTCAATCTGGCCCCCTAATCACCCCCCTGTAATTGGCTCATTCGTCCATTCCCTCACTCTTCACCTCAAGATAATGTGTGGTGATCAACCGTTCTGGCGTCTACTGTTATGGCTGCCGTGCATCACCCAGGTGGGTGCACACATTGGTGGTTGATTATTGAAGTCCCCCTTCCACTGTAAAGCACTTTGGATCAACTATGTTGTGATAAAATGTGCAATATTATGAATACATAACTTTACTATACCTATACAGAAATGCTGTGCCTATTTCAATCCCAAAGTAACAGTTCACACAGGACACTTCAACAGGCTGTGCATTCACAAATACAGTGTACAGTCATCTGGTGAAAAGTGATGATCTGAATACCTTAAAATCAGTGGTAGAGTGGTAGTGGTAAAGAGCAGAGGGGTGTGGTTGCATAGTGATTAAGGTTAAGGATCCTGGTAGCCTGGAAAGTGTGGGTTCAAATCCCACCTGCCCCTGTTGTGCCATTGCAAGATATAAGCACTTAACCCAAAGTCTCTATTGGAGAGACTGACCCTGTACTGTAATTGGTAACTGACAAATGCAGGGCCAGGGCCAAGACATTTTCGGCTATGGCGACCCACCATCATTTTATTCAATAATAATAACTTAGAGATTTAATTGTAGTAGCCCAATATCCTTCAAGAAAATTATGAGTAAATTATCACAGCAACCGAAAAATGGCCGCCGGCCCACCGGGCATTACCCTGTATTCCCTATCGCCAGTCCCTCTCATAAAAGTTAAGTCTCTTCTTTTGTGGTCAGTGGCCTGGACAAATCTAAGTCACTTTGAATAAAAGTGTCTGCGAAATGCATAAATATAAAGATTATACAGGACTAAAACTGACAACTGGGCCTTTAAAGACTATCATTTCATACCTTGTATCATGTCTGCCACTGGAAACCACTCCTTTTTCAGTGGATCATAGAATTCTGCCTCCCTTGCAGGTGCCCCTCCTCGGTAACCCCCCACAGCGTATATGCACCCACGCAGAGCCACTGAGCAGTGATAGTATCTGGGCGTAATCATAGGGACTCCTTCTGTCCACTCATCACTGTCTGCATTGTAGACCCACACAGTGTCCAGAGCCTCAATGGTCTCTGTCCTGTAGCCTCCAGTCACATAGACGTTTGGGCCCAGCAGTGACACGCTGTAGCTCTCTCTGCCATAGTCGGGCATGTCTTTGCCCTGAACCCATGTGTCAGATATGGGGTCCCATATGTGGACCTCATGGAGCGGATGCCAATAGTAGCCACCGATGACGTACATACTTGATGCCAGTTTCTTGCAGCCGAGGGCAAACCCTTTGCTGCTGGTTTTGAGGGAGTGGAGGATCAGCGCCCTGAGTTTGTCCTCGTTGCCCAGCTCCACGGCCCTGCGACTGATGCTGAGCGCACCGGCATCGAGCGCACCGCTGAAGCGCATCTCATCCAGCTCCAGGCGCACGCAGCGCAGCAGCTCCTTGGTGTGATCCAGACGAGCTCTAGGATTGTGGGCAACCCACCTGACCACCGCCTCCAGCAGAAGTTCCTCTCGCCATGCGTTGAGGTTCTCGGCGGCCAGGACGGTGGTTAGCTTCTTCAGGTCGGCCTCCAGGAACTCATCTTGCTGGATGAGCTCTTCAAAGCGGCTGAGCATCACCCTGCGCGACTCCCTCTCCAAGGCCTCGCACACATGGAGTTCTGCAAAGGAGTGCATGCCCAAGCAGTTGTCCACATCCAAGAGCCGGATGAGGAATTCCTCACAGGCCCGCTTGACTGCAGAAAACTGCAGCAAGTCTGACGCTTCCAGGAGACTCTGGACGTTATTTTGAGTTATGGTAACCCTGGATGTATATACATAGGTGATAATAGCGTCAAGGATGTCGGCGTCTATATCAGGCAGGTTGATGAGGTCGTCCGAGCGTTCCCGCATGTCTAGCGTAAACATGACTCTGAAGTAGGAGCTGCGCGCGGACAGGACCGCTTTGTGGCAGCGGAAAGTTTGACCGGAGGCGCACGTGAGCGCGATGTCGGTGAAAAGTCCGCAAGTGTAGAATTCCCGGAGCATGTCCAGGAGTTCTTTTGAGTGAATGGTGTCACAGAAGTCATAAGTGTAACTTTCCTGTCCTTTTGATGACATTGGCACTGTTAGGAAAATAAGAGTTTGTTCACTTGAAATAACCTATCATTTCAACTGACCTTGCTGAGTGGATGCCTATATATATTTTTTAAATTAAATGATTTAAATAAGCCTGCCTTACTCATGTAAGAGCTTTACAAAATTAGAAACCAAACTATTGTAATCGTATAAAGACCAAAAGATAAAAAAAAAATAGACCAAAAAAATCAAATAGTTGATGGAGGCATGCACTGGAATGTATAGGCAACCAGGATAACTAGGCTATAATCTGTGAAAGGACACTACTCTGAAAGAAGTTGGCCAGCACGTGACATCGCATGCTTTTAGTGCAGGTGAAACTTGACTCCTTTTATTGGGGGTCAGCTTCGATCTAGGTTAGGCTACGGTCATGACAAAATCACTTTGAAATTCATTGTAAGAGACAGTAGCATAAAAGCATAAAATCAAAACTTACCTTTACAGTCACTGTGCTGTTGGGTTGCGTATAGAGCCAACTCAAATATTCACGTTTGTTGTGGTACAAATATGTGTAACTCCTTTGACCAGCTGAGACATTTAGACCCCGATTTAGCCTGAGCCACGATAGTGGGCTGTCGAGGTCCTATTTTGGTATCTGTGTACACTTGGAGAGGCACCCGCGCTGTCACCCGGCTCTGTTGATTCTAGGCAGCGTAACAGAGATCATTCTTTCCAGCTAGAGGCACTGTAGTAGGCTATTGTAGTTGCGGAGTAGATTTGACAGCGATGACTACTTCGGATGTACGCTTTTTACAGTCTCTTGATAAAATTTTGTCGATAACAACATAAACCACCATCCACTATCCATGGGGAATGACCAATGTATGGTCATTCCTCTTTGTTGCCATGGAAGTCTCCGTCTAATCCTAATAAGGATTAAGCACATTGCATAATGTAGCCTAGGCCTACACTCTAACATAGACCACTAGTGTTCAGTTGAATACACCAAAAATTAATCTGTTAGGCTAGATATAAATTTATACATTTCATTGCTAAATAAATCTACAGTATTTCCATTTACAAATTCCACAGTGATGAGTCTAGCAATGGGACTGTCCTAAATTTGATATACCCTCACAAGTGCACCCTAGGGAATAAACAGAAATAACCAGCTGTAACCATAGAGATTTGTTGTATTTCACAAACAGTATTCAGATAAAAATAAACAATCCCTTGACATGACTATGACCAAAAAACAAAAACAAAACCATTAGATGAAGACTGATAGATTGTCATTAACCAAGACTTTAATCACAGTAAACATTTGGAAAATGTAAAAGCACTTTGTAAACACCTAATAACATCTTCACCCAGGCACTTATTTATAATATTTCCACACCAGACTGAAATGTTAATACAGCATGTAAAAGTTAACAGCAGACACGTACATCTTTTCAACATTATTAAAGTGGGGTTAGATTATTAGACTGGAATGCTACAACACTGGTCCCTTGGGAAAATACAACTCATGGTAGTCTCAGACAGTAATCTGTGCTGCTTCCTTCACCAAGGCCTTGAGGGAGCCAAGATCTCCCATCAGGGAGGAAATCCCCACGCAGTACCACTGCTCACCACCACGGGAAGTGGGGGCGCTAAAGGACTCCATCTCCACACCTGCTGCAGCCAGGGCACCTGTGAGAAGAGAAAATTGGGGAAATCAACAAAAGCAACCCCTGATAACTTAGAGATGAGCTGTGGAACAACAGATAGATCCAAACAAGATTTTATGAAATCTGTGAATTTGCTATGTTTAGAAACTGAGGTTACAAGGAAAAACTATGCAAAATAATGATACAATAATACGCTTGCTCACAGACAATCATATCCACCACCCTGGAAACACACAGGGAATGGTTGCTGTTATAAGCATAGAGCTGCCGTCCTGAGTTTCCCAAAAGCATAGTTGCTAGTACCATAGTTAGCAACTTTGTTGGTTGCAATGCAATGGCCAACTTACTCAGCTGCTCATGTGTTAGCAACTATGCTATTGAGAAAGGGATCCATGGCCTCCCAGCAGTGTCTCACCTGTGATGGAGGGCAGGAGCTGTGGTGAGGCTGAGGCCTTGAAGAAGAGCAGGTGTCCAGTCAGGGGGACAGGCTGCCTAAATGGGCTTCCCTCCAGCTCCTCCAGAACCGGCACCTCGGCCAGCACAGAGCCCTGGGCCTTGCTGCGTGTGCCGTTCACACACACCTCCACCACACACGCCGCACTGCTGCCGTCCCCGTTGTGCTTCATGGCTACCTGCAGGTATAAAGGTGAACATTTAAAAAGATTATTTTGTAGATACTTTAATCCAAAGCAATACAGACACACAACTGCAGATTTGTCAACTTACCAAGAGTGGACTGCAGCTATAGGTTATATGCACATAGGCTAAGCTTCATGCGTTTCAGCCAGGACTACACACTTTTTTTTTACTTAAGCACCTGGGAGAATACCGCCAATAGTCATTGGGCCCTCATCCCACTAACAAGTGTTACCACTAGGTGAATGAGTTAATGAGTTGAGCATTGCTCAGGACTTTACCTCCAGGCCAGTTTCCTTGGCAAGGGTGAGCGCGTTAACCAGGTTGGGACCGGACTTGGAGCCATCAGTCAGAAGCCCAACCACGACAGCCGAGCTGAGGAACCCTGTGGACTTCTTCAGGCAGTCACCTGAGAAAAGATAACCATATAATGCATCTAAATGAACCATATAATGCATCTAAAAGAACTCCCCAGAGACCCAAGTAACTTGTAACCCACCCACAGAGGCTGAAAACTATTTCAGTCCGACCCCACCCCAGCATCAGTGAGAGATTGATTTATAATTGCAGACAGTGGGAAATTACCATTGTGGTCTGTGGATTTGGTGTTGTAGGAAGTGGTGTGAAGATGATGCAACTTCACAATAACACCACTTCACCAGCAGAGGGCACTGATAAGTTGTTCATGGCAGAGCACTATACGGCTCTGGTTCATTAGCTGCCTTGGTTGAACTACAACATGCGTGTTTTTACCTGTAGTGGAGATTAAGACTTGGCTGTAAGGCTGCTTTGAGGAAGTGCAGGCTCTCAGGACTGAACCCATGGCCTCTCCAAGCCTGATCCACTGGTGAGACTCTGGGGAGAATGTGCTCGCCAGAACCTGGGCATTCACCTGAGTAAGGGATATGATCAGGGAATAAAATTAACTTTTTGACCCACCTAAGTTGGGGATATGATGCGAGAAGACATTTATTGGCATGGTATGTTTTCAATTAAGAGTTTAGAGTTTTGGCATTATTTTATCCAAACTCTCTCTGGACATTACATCTTTGAATTAAGAGTCATACACACCCAATTTTGGAGTTTAAAATAACCAGAAAGGACCAGTTATCTCACTTAGTTTAGGACAAGTCTGAAGCTGGCCCATAGTGCTTAATTACTTAGTTATTTTAATGTACTGCACATGGCCTTCATTACAATCACAATTACTGGTAACAAAGAATTTGATTGTACAGGTAAAAGGTAAAAGTTGTTAATTGTGCATATGACAATAAATGCTTTGACCTGACTTGAAACAGATCCCCATATTCAATCAATACTCAATCCCGAAATAAACATCAAGATGAACGCTCACCGCTCCGACGAGTGCTTTGCCCTTGACCATGTCCACTATCTGCAGGGCGATGTCCTGCCCACAGCGTGCCTGAGCCTCCTTGGTGCTGGCACCCAGGTGGGGGCAGCTGATGACGTTTGGGTGATTCACCAGAGCCCTCTCTTTTGGAGGCTCCTACACACACACACACACACACACACACACACACACATTAACATCACTGGAATATTGGGGATATGAAAAGACAAGATACATGGAGTCGTGTGTGTGTGTGTGTGTGTGTGTGTGTGTGTGTGTGCGTTCTGTAAGATAGAAGAAGTTGGGTTTATTAACAAGTTACATTTACACTAGCCTGATCATGACTAGCCCATGGATCTACCCTTGGCTTCATATGAGGCGTTTAAATTCCAAAAAATTGGATTAGATTGGCTGATAGCCTATCATATTCTCGTGCTGCATTCTCAAAGTTGGGATGCTTCCTGACCGAACGAGGCCAATGGGCGGAATCCCAGATGGAGTACTGATGTACTGAGTACTAAATGATGAGAATTGAGCATAGGAAGGCAATGTCCTTGCTACATTTACACTTCTGTGTACAGACAACTGATAAGCAGTTTTGCCCAGTACTTCCCCTATATACAGGATTACCCCATACTTACACCAGGAACATCGCTCTTGAGTAGTGGAGTGCTGAAGTTCCTTAGTTATCTTTCACTGTATCTTTTCATAGGACTGCTTGTCCCTCACATGAGTAATGGCGCCACTTCTATGCTCTAGCCTGCTAGTCTATGAGATGTGTTTGAAAGTTAGTTTGAATGAATGAATGAATGAATGAATGAATGAATGAAAACGGACACGTAAGACAGTCTGAATAAACTGAATGAGCCTTGGTGACTGTATGACTATGGCGGTAGGCCTGAAAACAAGGCCTCCAAGACTCACCTCCACAAAAACATCCAGGCCTGCACCCCCACATTGGCCCGACTCCAGGGCTCGAAGCAGGGCCGCTTCATCAATGATGCCCCCCCTGGCACAATTCACCACCTTCACTCCCTTCTTACACTTGGCAAAGGACTCATCGTTCAGCAGGCCTGAAAGAGGGGGGGAGCCATTAGGACTCATTATGACAGTGGACATCAAGACTCGGTCACTAGGTCACATTTTTCCTCTCAGGGCAAAAATGCTTATTGATCAAAATCAGATACATTAACAATGCTTTGCACTACAGGAAATGCATGACAGCTGACAGAATAAAAATCTCTCACTTCTCTCTCAAGCACACTGCTTAGTGCTTGCAATACAATTTTCTATCTATTCAACCAAAGCAGCTTGTCAAGTTGCTGACTGGTTAGCAGCCATGTTTTTGGGAAACGGACACCAGTGTATTAGAATCACAAACCCAAAACATACAATATGACCCCCTACCTCTCTCTACTCTCAAAGATAGTTTTTCCTGAGAGGCAAATTTTTGCTGTTATACTTCCACACAAATCACAAATTCAAAACACATGGCCCATAGAGTATAACTCCCAAGAATGCAGCACCCTCTTCCTCCTTCCTTCTCCCTCTCTGAGACACACACACACACACACACACACACACACACACACACACACACACACACACACACACACACAATCTCCCCGTAACTAACCAGTGGTGGAGGGCATGAGGGGTGTGTGCACTGTGATGTAATCACACTGGGGCCACAACTGGTCCAGGGACATCTGCTCCACCCCCCAAGAGGCGGACACTTCCACAGGAGTGATGGGGTCGTAGCCAATCGTCTGCAAGAGACAGCACAAGGGATGCAATGTCAGCATTATCCAGTGTGTAAGAGGCGGGACATTGCTAAGGGAGAGCAAAAAAGATGAGGAATGTCTGTGTATTCATGGCATAATTAGGAATAATGGGGGGGATGTCCCAGTGAAAGACATGTGAACACTATCTGTTATGGGGGAAAAAAGTGGGGAAACTGGGGCATAATTTTGTCAACAAGAGTTGCCCAGAAGATGATTCATCATTCATTTGTCACTGTAGTTCAATGATTTTAAAGTCAATTTGCCAAATAGTACACTTGTTCTCAATACAATTCAAACATCCTGATACACTTTTAAAAGTACTTCATGCCAGTCAATGCCCATTCAGACTGAAGACTCAGGGTAGAGAAAGGAGACATTGGCCTTCAGCCAGTAACGGATTCTCATTCTCACCCTCATCCCAAAGGACTGCATTCTGGTGGCCACCTCCTTCCCGATCCTGCCCAGTCCGACGATGCCCAGTACCTTTCCATACAACTCTGCGCCCATGAACTGCAAAATCAGTAACAAAACATCACCCCGCTTGCACCCTGCTCATAGCACACGGCTCGGCACATTTCAGCGATCACACCGGATTAGTGTCAGCAGAGTGAACAGTGCAGAGCGGACAAAAGCAGAGCCAGTGGTCAGTGATCTTTACTGGTATGATAAGGCTCAGAGATTACAGTGATGGATGTGTGTACCTTTTTACGGTCCCACTTTCCAGCCTTCATTGACATATCAGCTTGTGGCACATGCCTGAGGAGAAAGAATGTGTTTGTTTACCACTCAAGTTACATAATGGACAGAAGAGTGGGGGGACCCCACAGACCTCAAAAAAGGAACAGTTCCTTTTTTGAGGTCAGTGGGAGACCCCATCTCCAGGGAAATTGTGAAAATGCTTAAATTGTAATGTCTCGAATGTGTTATAGTGACTGATTAGAAAAAAAAAAAAAAGAGATGGCGTTTGTTATACTAAGGGTCACATTAACAGGGCTGCTTACTGTAGCCTACATATGATTTCCCCACTCACCTTGACAGACTCATGATTAGGGTGCAAGTCAGCTCTGCAGCGCTGATTGTGTTACCACTTGGGGTGCTGTGGAAAAATAACCAGGACGCACGGATGAAGGGTTAGGATAGCTACTACTACAGGAGCTGAAAGTTTCTTCTTTTGGGAAAGACTCGTATAAGGTAGGCTATACTTACTTCATGACAATGATGCCATTTTTGGTGGCTGCATCCACGTTCACATTGTCCACTCCAGTCCCTGCTCTGCCGATGATTTTGAGATTGCTTGCAGCATTGATCACCTCAGCTGTCACTTTTGTGGCAGACCGCACTACAAGACCGTCGTAGTTCTGCAAGATGATGTGCAACGAAAATAATTTTCACAAAATAATTCGACATCATCTGGACTTTGTAGGTCATAAAACATTAAAGTTTCCATTGGCCAGATAGCCTAATGACAGACAATCTAAAAATGTTCAAAAGTTTTTCATGGTTGATAACGCTAATCAAGATGCTATACACCACAGACTTCTGGGATTTTGCCAAGAAAAATGCAAAGTGGCTAGGTAAATCTCGGTGATGTTGCATCATACTGATAGGCTATAGAGGGCGGTGCTGGCAAGCTCAACTTCAGACCTTTCAGAAGGGAAAAACTCAAAGTACCAAAAATGTATCAAATCGGACGATCGCATTTGTATGCATGATCCTTAACGATGTAATGTCGATTGGTAAATCATTCATCAACTTCAGCTGAGCATGCTGGAAACTGCAATAAGTTATCTAATTTTGTTACATTTCGCAAAATTAGGCTAATGTTACAGACACACCGAATGTTATCAAAAAGCTAACAGTTTTAATAGTTAGCTATGCAAATTCAGAAATTTTGAAAATAGCCTACTGCATCAACTTTTTTACCTTGATATCAGCAATCAACTCATCCTTGGTCATGTTCTGTTTTTCCGTAACATCAATTCCATTTTCTTGCAGAATCTTTTTGCAGCAGGCATCTACACTTTCGCTGATTAAAATGCGTTTGATTGATACAGGAGCCATTTTGCGGGTCTTGCCGATGCCGGGGTACACTGCCTGGTGGCCTGATGGGTATGTCGACTTGAATGTTTCAACCTCGTTGGTTTTGAATGAGTAGACCAGAGATGGGCGGACTTTCTTTTGAGGAGAGAAAGGGGGACGCGACAACTCCGCCTATCAGCGATTCCTAGAACTATCGCTTGGGAGAAATTGGAGAAAAAGGGGAGTGCCGAGCAAGTACAAACTAGGTTAACCAGAAAAACCACGCCACGACATCAAGGTCAGAAAGTTTCGGAGGTTCTGGCTTTGCACTTTACATTGGAATTTCGGGATGATTCTATAAGTTTTGATTGTGTAAAAGAGAGAGAAACTGGCTGACCATGGCATGCAAGAAGTTAATGATAGGCACACTCAGGCACCTGATTAATTAGAACAGCACATGACACACCATTTTGTCCATTAGTCATGGTGCAACGTGCTGCTCATTCAGAGTCTATTTAGGCCTATAACTTGAGATCAAGTTTGGACAGGACTGCTTACACAAAGGACCATGATTTATTATAAACCACAGTGGATTAAAGTCAGCACCTTTACAAATGGTGTAAGAAAATACTGTAGGCCTACTCTTCTCTTGATGATTAGTGCAATGCAGCGCAATGACGTGCCCCATAGCCATCTGACAATTTCATTGGTCCCAGAGAGGTTGCCATTGGAAACACACCAACAAAAGTAGCCAAGGTTGCTAGGTTGCAACATGTAACGCGCTGGCAAACTTTACAAGTGCAGAAGGCCTGAACGTGGATTCTGAGCAAAACTGGCTGTTAGTCAGTCCCGAAAAAAGCCTAGACCCCTGTGACGTTTTTTTTTAATGATTTTTGCTTTAGATCAGAGCATCACAGGGGTACATGAAAATGTCCACAGCATCAGCTCCTGTGGTCCAGTATGGTCGACGAAAGGGCTCCCCGAAAAGTAAGTAGCCTATTGGGAGTGATTTGTTTACCAAGTTGAATTGCTTGCTAACTTGCTAACTAGGCATTACTTTTCCTGAAACTGTATGCATTGCAAGTTATAGACATTAACCTATTTGCCGATTTGCTTACTTATTTGCACTTTGTAAATGCACAATGAACATCCGTAAGCATCTGAGCTTTCACCTAAAGTAAAAAAAATCATAGCTAATTTCTTGCTTTAATTGTTTGATAATGTGTCTGTTTAATGAAATCAATATTCAGAATCAACACCCAGCCTGCCAGCCATGCATGTTGTCCTAGCTCTGTTGCCTAACTTTACCAATGCTCAATAGTCTATGGACAGGAGATGAAAAATGAAACAATGCCACAGCCAGATCTTCGGCAAGTCACTGTCCTGCCAAAGTCAGAGTGGCTTCGTATCCAAGACAGCTTGAACCAAGTCAATAAATACAATGAAAGTCTTATGGAAGCAGCAAGACAAAGAGAGACTATGCACCTCCGCTCCAAAGAAGTAGTGAAATTCTGGACAAATACTATTGCTGTAAGTGTAACATCATTTGAATATTGAATGTTCTAAAGAGTTAATGCATTTAAAAATTCCCTTAGACTCCCCCATGTCAGCCTGTCTTATTGTTGCCTTTGCTTTGTTACGTTGTTGACTGGTTGCAACTTTGACTTTGATGCTTTGGCCACAGGGTCAGAGACAAAAAAAACTGGCAGCCAAGAAGATTCGAGAGGAGGTGGAAGAGGAGGAGCGAAAAAGGCTAGACTTGGAGGAGGCCAAGTACCAGGCAGAGAAACGTAAAGAAGCCATTGAAAAAGCAAAAGCTCAGCAATACTACCAGACTGATCGAGTTAAAGGATTTCACGTAAGATTCTACTGTTTCTAGTCATAAAGAAGCTCAAATGAAATGTTATTCACATTACTGTACATTATTTATTTAGATTCATAGCAATAATTAGATTCTTTTAATATTGTTTTACTACTATTTTTTATTGTTTCAATGGAACAGATCATGTTCACTTTGATCATGGGAGGCTTATGGTTTATTGACTTATTCTTTTTTTTAATTTTCCCAGAGTGCTCTGCTCTTGACTGAGGTACTGAAGGAAAGGGAGGCTCAGATCGAACTGAAACGGCGTATTCGGGAGGCATCGTGTGACACAGACAAGGAGATCATGGCTACGCTGAAACGCCGGGATGAGAAGGCCCTGCAGCAGGAGATGGAGAAGATGCAGATGAGGAAGCAGAACTATGAGGCAACCGTCCAAGGACTGATGCAGCAGTAAGGGTTTCTTTTTTTCCGGTTAAGGGCCAATAAGAAACAGATATGCCAATCAGTTACTGCTAAATTGGACCTTTCCAATAACTGGCTTATCCGATATTGACATATTGTGTGTGTGTGTGTGTGTGTGTGTGTGTGTTTGTGTGTGTGTATGTGTGTGTGTGTGTGTGTTGCATTTGTGTTTGTACGTGTAGGTGTAAGCTACTTGATATGGTAGAAAAATATGGACTCTGTGAGATGTACAGCCCTTAGCAAGACAGACAATTTATCTGTTTAATTTTGACACAACAATTTAAAGTAGCTGTGGCAGCGGTATCCTATTCTGAAAGCTTTAGGTTTTTAAGACATTAACTCTCTCTCTCTCTCTCTCTCTCTCTCTCTCTCTCTCTCAGAATGAAAGAGCATGAGCTGACCAGAGAGCAGGAACAGAGGGAGAACAAGAAAGAGGGAGCGGAACTGCAGCGTCTGAAGGAGCTCTTTGACCAGGAACAAGCCCAACTGGAGCAGAAGAAGCTGGAGGATAAGAAAAACATGATGAAATCCCACAATGTAAGAGTACTAGACAACCAGAATTGTTTGTTGCCATCCGATGCTAAATGTGAACTGTATTGCAAATATATGTAAGTTGTATGTATATATACAGAAAGCTGACAAGTCTGTTTACTTGCCCAACTAAGTGAATGCATCCTAAGTCATTTAAATCCTCACTATGAAAAAAATATGTAATGCAATAGTAATGGAAGAAGTTTTTCTGTCTGTTGATGTTTGAAGGAACTCATGGCCGACAGAGACATGTTCAAAGCTATTGAGGCCCAGAAGCAGCAGATTGAGGAGGAAAAATCTGAGATGTTTGCCAAGGCCAAGCTCAAGATGATGAAGCTGAGGAAAGAAAAGGAAGCAGAGAGGCTCAGGTAGACGTCCCATTCTGTCATAATCAGTCATAATCATAATGAGTTGTTCCACCATTTTTAAATATTAGTTTAATATTATTACACTCAATTTGTTTTGGGACTTTGCTTAAAGCAATATACTGGAGTAAGTTTAAGCATAGTCCTGCTGCACGAGCCTTCTAACAGCAATATATTTCGCATTAAATGAAAGATTTACGAACGGCACAGACCTAACGCGACCGCGACACTTTACATTGAGTCAATGTAACCTCAGATCTTACTTTCGGTTTCCAACAGTCAGGTTCCATGGATTCAGTGTAAAGTGCCTGTTCGCTTCTGCGTTCACGTTCGGTCTGTGCTGTACCAGATTATTTTGCTCCACTCGCTAACTAGCGCATTTAGCA
The DNA here is from genome assembly GCA_027497455.2 of Sardinella longiceps. Lineage (NCBI taxonomy): Eukaryota > Metazoa > Chordata > Actinopteri > Clupeiformes > Clupeidae > Sardinella > Sardinella longiceps. The sequence continues at coordinate 16,724,119 of JAODXP020000016.1, read as the reverse complement.
AGCTCTTTCAACAGGGCTATGCTTGAATTCACTCCGGTACTCTCCTTTAAGGCAATCGTAAAACCTATGAAAGTAACTGCTGGAATGCGAACATCGAAAGATGTATTTTGAAATTGAAAACCAAAAAGACGCTCTCACAATAATGTAATATTTTTTTCTGGCTCAGAGATGCTGCAATGAGTTATACCTGTGTTACAAGGCTGAGAATGGCAAAACAAAATAGTTTTTGTAGGAACAACTTTAATGGATGCGCAATTTCAATTGAAGTTGGATGTCCTGATGTCGTTGACACTGAATTAGAATTCTACATGACATGACTGCGGATTAGACCTAGTGTTAATTACTTTGAATCCTCTGGCACTGGTCTCCCCGTCACCCACTCTTCCCCAGTGAGAAACAGAAGGTCAGAGATGAGACCATCGCTAAGCTAGCCGCCCATCAGGAGAAGCAGAAGATCAACGAGGAGGACCTCATAGCCAAGGCCATGGAGGAGAAGGATGCTCGAGAAGCCCGTGAGCTCAGGGAGAAGGTGGAGAAGAGGCAAGCAATGATCCAGTCCATTGCTGTCCACCGCGAGGCCACGGTAAGGCCAGCCTGATGTCTTTATGCAACCTTTTTGTGTCCCATATGGATTGGATTTTGTATTTAATCCTTATAAGTGGATTTAATGTAAAGTAATACATAAAGTTGAGCTGCATTTTGAATTGACAGAACATATTCACATTATTTTTTTGTTATTCATGAGCCAATTACGATAGACATCAAACATATTTGATATCATCTTGACCGGACAGTTGTATGGTCACTTTGGTACCAACTATGATTTTAAAAAGCTAAGACTTCAATCATTAGGTTTGACGAACACTGTTCTAAGTAAGGAGGTTTGTTCCTAGCCTTTAGGCATGTAATTTCTGTAATTTTACAAAGGGCAGCTTGTTTTTGGTATGTATAGTCCATGTGGATCATCCTTGATGTCTGACTTTTTGTTGGACCATTTTAGCGCCAAGAACAAGAGGAGAAAGCAAGAGAAGAGAGGCAGAAAGCCCTGGATTTGCTCAACGCCAAGAAAGAGGCTGATCGGGTCTTCCTGGAAAAACAACTACTGAAGGCAGCAAGAATGAAGGAGGATTGTCAAACCCTTCAAAAGATCTACATCCATCAAATGGTGCGTATATCGACAGTCCTTTTGAAAGTAGATAGTCAGTTGCAGAGTAATTCTTTTTTTACATAGTTGCATTTTAAGGGATTCATTCTTTAATTTTAGATTGGTATAGTGTTTCCCATCTCGAATAATCATGTAATTTCTATGACACGGGTTTGGCCTGACCAATGGATATGTTTGGTCAACCAAATGCGGCATAAACCCTAAACATTACTCACTCAAAATGTGCACCATCTGAAAGAGGTTGATCTCTGAATAGCATTTGCCATTGTATCTGGATTGTCCCACACAGGCAGACAAGCGTAGCAGAGATCATAAGCTGAAGAAGGATCTGCAGGAGTTTGAGAACACCAACTACCAACTGGTCTCAGAGGAGGAGAGACAGTTCCAGCGGTACGCGAAGAACATCATTGACACAGCCCAGGAGGCTGGACGCAGCACAGCCCTGCTCCAAAGAGCAGCACGCGAGGGCATCGGAGGTGGGCTGGGCCCCATATTTGGAGGGGTCCGACCCAGCTACCTGGTTCAGGATGACACCGGTGTTCAGATGCCCAGTTACGTCGGTCCTGCCTCTATAGATATCAAAGAGTTGAATGAGACCACTGATATCCATAGGGCGAAGAAACGTTTAGGATTCACATGGTGACACAGGCTGTCATTTGGTATGGTTTCTTTTGGCTCCTGAACCTTTAAATTAAAAAACAGAAATTTGCATAATAAAAGTTTAGTTAATGTGACCATGTAAGTTGAGGATCCCAAGTGTTGTTACACCTGCACAGTGAAGGCTTGCCACAAATAAAGTATAACATGCAAATCAGCAAAGTCACAAAATTGCTACATGTGAGTTGTCATTTCAACCCTTATGGTGACTTTTTAATTACTTATGGTGATTTTAATTACAATACAGAAGTTTGTTACTTAATGTGACCATATCAGTCGAGGATACCAAGTTTTGTGACATCTGCACAGTGACGGCTTACCACAAATAAAGTATAGCAAATCAGTTAAGTCACAAATTGCTGCATTGGAGCGGTCCTCAAAGTCTGAAGAAGGGATTATTCACTTGAATGAGTAGGATATAAATCAAAACAATTCCATACAAACTTTAGACTCTAAAAGTGTGAGATTATTTGACCACCAAAAAGGAGATACCATTTGTTATGCACATAGGGCTAGGTTTTTGTTCAACCTAATCTGCATGTCTCTATAGAAATTTCTTGTAGGAAATGCATACGCCTTTTCACAATTAATCTCATTAGGCTAACCTGCTGCCTCCCAGAGGAAAAAAAAACTGTAGATACAGTTTCTGAATTACAATGTGGAAAAGTTTCATAATTATGTTTTCTGGTCCCATCTTGTTACTATGAGTGTGAAATAAATGAATGAAAGGTGTGTAGTGATGTGTTGCGCAATTTACATGTGATGACGTCTATTTTCGAGGGTTTACGGTAAGAGGTTAGGGTTCATGTTCAAATTACTATACTCATAAGTGAGAAGGTATTTCACATTATGTACATGTTAACGAATACCAATAAATATACACATAAAAAGATGTATGTACTTTGTTAAACTGGTTTAAACAGGATATTACTTAATGGCAATATGAAGTATGATGTTGCCTTGAGGCAATGTTCTCTTTATGAAGAGGGAGTAATTGCACTCCAGTCCTACAGTGGCAAGCGTGAGCTAACTCGGTTGGTCTCAACACATTGCCCAGCTAACTGCTATCTACTTAGTCGGCTTCAACAAATTATTATAATAAATCCTTATTTCAAAGGCGTGCCGTTAAGAAAATCAGACAGTGGTGGAAACTTGTTGTCAGAATAACGTTACAATCCCCTCCAAGCCCTCCGTCAAGCTTATTTGGTGTGTTGTATGAAGTGCCCCCACGTGAGTTGCTACGAATAGGACGTTTTTGTAACTCAGGGGCTAGCATTTGCCATTAGCAAGGCGTGAATGTCAAACCATCTGTCTGTCACAATGATAACAATAACCGACCCCAGGTTGTGATGGGCACTCATACAGGTAAGCTATTTTTGAGAATGCACTGAAGTTTACATTCGTAGGTGAAACTGTGGAAGTGTGCTCCATAACATTGCAACCTTGCATTGCATTGTTGACATAACTTCTTGAATTCCCTACGGCAAGAATCAAGTAACGTTAGGCTACTATCTCATCCTTTCGTAATGACTTAGTGTACATTTCTCAAGTTGCTACTTCTTGATTACCAGTAACGTTTAAATATATGAGCAGAACTCATGCACTTGTTGAAATCCCCAAATGTTCTGTGAAGGTTTCTCTTTTTTGTACAGACTGTCAACCAACTAACTTATTTCGAACCTTATATAACGTTACATTCCTTTGTTCTCTTATCTATAGACTACAAAAGTGGCACTTCAGGCATGACTAAAGAAGACAGGTTCCCAACCCTGAACACAGCCATGATGACGAGTATATCTCAATAACTTGACCTTTAATATGTCCCCGTCCTGATCAAACCTAGAGACTCCCATCTCCTCCTCCCCCTCCTCATCTTTCATCATCCCGTCCTCATCTCTCTTTCTCCTTCCCCATCCTACCCCCCTCATCAGCCACCATGCTGCGCCTGATGCCCCTCCGGCTCTGTGCATCCCGTCAGCGTTTCTTTCACACAAGCCCGGCTTTTCGGGACCAGGTGATGGACCTGCTGCAAGCGAGCTCAAGCGAGGACCAGGTTCTGGAGGTGGTGGGGCGACACAAGGCTAAGCTTTCGGTGGGTCACGTGGGATGTGCCATGGGTCTGCTCTGGCAGTTCCAAAAAGACAGGCCTGAGCTTTTGCGGACTGTGGATCAGGTGCGAGGACACCCCCAGTTCCTGACACTGCAGGTGTTAGCAGAGAACAAGATCAGCCAGATGGATGACGGCATGGTGGTTGACATGCTGTACAGTGCACTCAGGTGTGTGGGTGTGTTTGCGTGGGTGTGCTTGCTTGTGTGTGTGTGTGTGTGTGTGTGTGTGTGCGTGCGAGTCTGTGTGTATGTGTGTGTGCGTGTGTATGGTGGGGGTGTGTGTGTCTGTGTTGGTGGGGGGTATAGTTAAGAAGAGGTTGGCCCATAGTGACAAATTCCACTTAAGATGTGATGTGTTTTTTTTCCCACAGACTCAATGTGGAGCCGTATGATTCCCTTATCCAACAGTTGGTCACAGAAGCATGGAACAGACTAGACAGGTGAATATTGTACTCCATCTCTTCTTCAACCTACTCTTAGCATTGCTTGTTCGCATAGCAACATGCATTGAAATTGTGTCTGAAGATCAAGTCTCTCTCTCTTGACTGTCTCTGTCTCACAGGTTTGAGATGCCCACTCTCTCCAAGTTCTCCATCTGCCTGAGTGACCAGTACCTTCACCATAGCACTTTGATGGGGGAGATCACAGAGATTCTCAGACAGAAGCTTCACTTGATAGATGATGCAAGGTAGATACACCCATCACATTATTAAATGGCTTTTGAGTGTTTGAGTTTGAGTGTTTACTTCCAACTGCCTGTTACCTCTCCCTGCTATTAGTCCATTGTGTGTGTCATGCTGCATGCAGTTAACAGATCATTACTCTCCAAGCTTCTGTGTCTGTAGATTGACTCCTTGTAAACACTTCCACCACAGGCAATTCCACAATTGAGCTGTTTCATTAAGGAAGGAAAAGTCTCACCCTCATAACTACCATCATGTCTGACACCTCTCTTCTCAGGGTGCTCACTACCATAATGATCAGCATATCCTCCCTGACGTCCCCTCGCCTACGTGACGCGCTCATCAAGAAGGCTGACAGCCTCCTTGACTCCATGGACCCAACAAAGTTCAACAACCCACGACGGGTGGTACGTTATATAAGTCCTTGTGAAAGGAACAAACTCACACAGGGTTGCGACATTCCCTTTCTCTATGGACAGAGCACAGCATGTTAACTGTGTCTGTGATTATGTCTGTACACCTAGTGTGTAGTCATTCTTTGTGTAAAAGCGTGCATAACTTTTGATGCATTTTTGGTGCATTTTCAATCCTCATTTCTTGTGAAATATTGCAGGAATATTTAGTTCCATGTCCAGATTCCATTGATTCCTCTCTGTTAAACCAGGTGCAGTTCATGCGCAACTCCAAGCACCCTCATCGTCCACTACTTGAGAAATGCAACCGCATGCTGCTGCTGAACGTGCCGCAGATGAGTGCAGAGGACATCTCCATCATTACAGGCCTCTACCAGACGCTGCAGTTCAACAACTGTGACTTCCGCCTGGCCTCACGCCAGAGACTGCTGGAGCTGATAGATGCCAGCACCGACCCCGCTGTCTTCACCAAACTCTTCGCCACACTGGGGCCCATGGCTGCCCAGGACACCCGGGAGAGGTATGGACTGGAGGCAGAGATGGATTAGGTTGGAGAGGCCTTTTTGAAAGTATACGTCGTATTATACGTCTCTCCAGGTGATAAGTTTTGTCTTTCTTGCTGTGTTCCTGCTCTAGACTGGAGGGGATGGCCCTGCTCCTGGTGGATGAGCTCAATGGCCAGCAGGCTCTGGCTGTGGCTGAGACCCTGGAGGAAATCCAGTGCAGGAACCCACAGCTCATCAACAAGTATGTACTTCTAGTACTTCAAGTATATACTTCTGCCCTATCTCCCTACGTAAAGTATACGCTACTGCTCATCCTCCTTACATGAAGTATGTACTTGTGCTCTTCCTCTTTGCAGGAAGTGGGACTTTCAAAATCAGATTGTCCTTTTATCAGAAAGATAAACAAACAAAAAAGAAATGTGTTTTGTAGTCCTTGTGTGTTCAATGTATCAATCAATGTATAAATACCAGTTGATGGATGGGTAATTGCTGTAAGCTATGCCGAGCTCTGTGGGGGAGTACGAGGACCTTTTGTGTGTTTCACACTGAGTCTCCCCACAGGATTGCATCCATCCTGCACAAGAACCTGGACCACTATCGTCCAATGGAGATCGGCAGGGTGACCCAGACCCTTATGGTACTGCACTACCAGAACCCAGACCTCTACAACCGCCTCCGGACCATCATGTTGAAGTGGGTTTCAAAGCTAAGAGATATCAGAACGTACTGTACTAACTTAATGTAGATGAAGTAGATATTTTACTGTGTAGCATACAGACTAATTGAGATGCTACAGTATACTGATACAAGTGTGTGTGTGTGTGTGTGTGTGTGTGTGTGTGTGTGTGTGTGTTCATACAAAAGTCTGAGTAGATTGCTTTCTCTCTCACACTCTCTCTCACCCCCCTGACCCATCTATCTAATTCCATCTGTACAGATTCATGCAGTCCAGTGTATATCCGTATGAGGTGACCATGCTGACACGCATCCTGTCCATGCTGCCCTCTCCCCGTCTGGACGAGGCGGCGCTGGCCCGCGTGGAGGCCGTCCTGCCCCAGTGCAACCTCAATGACCTCAACACACACGCCCAGGCCATCGCCAAGTGGCTCCGCCACGACCCCACCTACCTCCACAGCACCTCCAGCCGCTACGTCAGGTAGGCATCAATTCTGCTTGAATCGCATGACTTTGATTTGACTTGATTGACTGATTTCAAAAGAATTACTGCACTACTAAGAGAGGTTTTTCCTTGCCCCTGTTACTCTTGGGTTTACATTGTCTGTAAAGCGCTTTGAGGCAGTTGTATTGTATTTGGCACTCTACAGATGAAATTGAGCTTAAATTGACCGTTTTTAAATTGAAATGTATTAAAGGAAAAGCCGGCGTGAATCAACATGTAGTCCTACTGCTTTGTGGTGCCAAGCGCTATTGTTAGCCACCTCAATCATTGGATTTCATGCAAGGCAGACTGAGATAGCGAAACGGCAGCCAACGTTAACAGAATGGGGCATTTCAAAACTAAAGGAAATCGATTAGGTTTCGTTTTTGACATGCCTCATTCAGTTAGTGTTAGCTGCCGTTTCGCAAACTCGGTCTACGATGCACAAAATTTTATCATTGAGGTGGCTTTCAGTAGCGCTTAGCAGTATAAAACAGCAGGGCTAGGTGTTGATTCACGCCGGATTATACCTTTAAGAGATGGTTTTTCTGATTCTGACTGTTTTTTTGTGATTGATCCCTGTAGTACAGTTCATGTTAAGTGATTCTATCCACTCCAAGGATTATCATGTCCTTAGTTTTGTGTTTTGTTTCTGTGTCTCACATTATAGCTCTGTCAAAGTCAAAGATGAAAATGTCTTTCAAATGTAAATTTTAGACTATATTCTTGTCTACGCACCCTAGGCTTCTCCAGACCCTTATCCACTGTGGCCATGAGCGACTGGGCCATGCTGACCGCCTGGAGCTGCTTTTAGAAGAGTTACGGTACCTGTCGGGGGAGTGGTTTGAGGAGATGCTCCTGGAGGAGTCTGTGGCGGCGTGCAGGAGACTGGCTGACCAGATCACCCCGGCCAACATGCCAGATTTGGCCATTTTCCTCACGCGCACCAACTACCTCTGCCCAGAGCTCCTGGATCGTATCGCCCAGGTGGCACTGGACAATATACAACAGGTGTGTGTGTGTGTGTGTGTGTGTGTGTGTGTGTGTGTGTGTGTGTGTGTGTGTGTGTGTGTTTTAATGCTGAAGAAGTGTGAGTGTGAGTTAATGCTGGAGAAATTGGTTATTTTATTTTTAATATCAAGATTGTATAGATAAGACTGCAAAGCAACAGTATGGATGTTTATTTTTTAATATAGGCTTTACATTCTGTCCTTTTTTTGCAGGTTCACTTCTCAGCCACCTATGCCACCTTGCTGCCTTTTTCCGTTCTGAATTACGACACGCCGCTGGTGGATGACTTATTCAATGCTTGTATTCAGCGCCTTACCCCTCATATCAGTAAGACTTCACGCTTGAATGGGAAGCACATTGCATGTTAGGTATTACAATGCTGTATTTTTAAGACAAAGTGCTTAAAGTGCAGTAGACACCAAAGATTCTAGAGTGCTACGCACGGTAGACACCTTCATTATCTTGTTCTGATTCTTTCTGTTTCACTGTGAGGCGCTGTAAATTCTAATCTACATTCTTACCCACATAGCCAGACCGTTCTAAATCATCTGTGTTTAGGCCCAGTGGATTGTGATTCAGCTGGGGCTGTAGTGCTTTAGATTAGATGTGGTGTGATTCCTGTCCTATCCTCTGTGTGTGGGCGTGTGTGTGTTTGTGTGTGTGTGTGCGCGCGCATGTGTGTGCGCGTGCGTGTCTATTTCTCCTCATCCTCTCTCTGCGTCTTCTGCTCCCGTGTTTGCAGGCTCGTTTGACCCTCACCTGCTGGTGCTGCTGGCCTATGCGCTGGCCCTGGCCGACTACTTCCCAGAGGAGGTCGTCAAGGAGATCTTCACTGTGGACTTCCTGGCCAAGCTGGATTCCCAGCTGGAGAGTGAGTAGGAATGCCCATTCAACTCCCTGTCCTGAAAACATAACATACTTGTTTTACAGTTAAAAAGTGTGATGTTATATGTAGTGCTGTCAAACGATTAAAAAAAAGAATCTGATTCATCACAAAACTTTGCCGTGATTAATCGCAACTCATTTCCTCCAGTAAGAATTTGGATGCTAGGGTATGTATAAGGGATCCTTATTTTGCCCTGGAAAGACCCTAATGCTAAATAGCTGGCTTTGTTCTTCTAAAATTGACAATTCACACCTACACCCTACCCCCACAGATTCCCCAAACATCAACCCTCTGCTGTTGTTTGGCATTCAGGAGCTAGGCCATAATCTTTGTCTAGTTTGACTTGATAGCCGGGCCATTTTCCATCTGAAATTGAACATAGTACATGCCATGAAAGTGGAACCATATCCATCAGGATTACTCCGACTTAATTTTTTTAACCTGAGTTATATTTTTTTCTTGAGTTAATCAGTTAATTTTGCCAGCACTAGTTATTTGTTTTTGTTTGCTTGTTTGTTGTTGTTTAGCATTACCAGACGCCCTAAACATGCGGATCCGTCTCCGTCTGATGGAACTCAACCGGGCTGTTTGTCTGGAATGCCCGGAGTATCAGGTGCCCTGGTTCCACGACCGCTACTGCAAGCAGCAGCAGAAGAGAGGTAAAGCTCACACACAAACTCAAATAATTCTTTGAATAATTGTGATTTCAATACTTAACAAAATAATCGTGACAGTGATTTTTTTCATAATCAAGCAGCCCTACCATAAGGTCTGTTCTGTATGGTTAAAGTCATAGATATGATTCTAAAATAAGGGTTGTGAAGTGGTAGACACTGAGGTAATTTGTAACGCCCTCAGAGTAGAAGAGCAGTGAAGGACTGGCCTTCCAATAATCACTTTGTAAAGGGAAAGGTGGGGTTTCAAACTGATAAATCTGCAACCTGCAGTAGTTATTTTTTCTCAAGTGTGTTTGTTTTCCCATGCAGACAAACACACACACACACACACACACACACACACACACACACACACACAGTAAGTAACTTTATATCTCTTGTTTGCCAGCACTAACCCTTGACCCATATATTTGGCACCAGCCAGATACTCTCAAAATATCTTGTGGGTAGTAGATACACACACACACACACACACACACACACACACACACACACACACACACACACACACACACACACACACACACACACACAGTGTCTCTTTCTATCTATCACACACACATGCATGAACACACAAAAGTATTGTTATTGAGTGGCTGAGCCTGTAGAAATTAATGATTTATCTGTCAAAGATATCCTGAAAGATAATCCAAATCTTATTATATATTCATTCATTTGCATTTGATTCTACAGTAGAACTAAAGGCAATGGTTCTGTTGTGGTAACCACACTAAACGGTTCTTATTTTGTTAACTACAGGCAATGGCTCTGTGACTCCTGTCCAGCAGCAGATCCATAAGATGCTGGGGGAGGTGCTGGGAGGGGTCAACTGTGCCCGTGTAACAGTGGTCACTCCATACTTCTACACCGTTGGTAAGGAAGTACTGTACACTCTACACTCACTCTTGACTGCACTCTCAACTCAATTGTGTGTATTGTGTGTTACATCCCAGGGGATCAATAAAGTTTATACAATATGTTCCAACAATGTTTGACATAAATGTACATGTAGGCGGTGATGTCTTGTTAGACTCTGAGCATATTTTGATTGACGTGTGTGTGTGTGTGTGTGTGTGTGTGTGTGTGTGTGCGTGTGCGTGTGCGTGCGCGCGCTCTCTCCCCTAGACTATGAGTGTGTTCTGGACCGGCAGGGCCAACCGGTGCCCTACTCCATGCCCAGCCAGCTGCAGATCAGCGAGGAGGGCAAGGTCCAGTGGGCGCCCGACACCACAGAGAAGGAGAGGACAGAACTGCCTCCAGGAGCCCAGAGGTACACAGCCTATACCTGCTATGCACACACAGTGCCCTCTTCCAAGTCCAGCATGGGTTTACTTTTGGAAACGTACCCAAACAGATCAGCACCAGATCAGACCTCTCGCCTCTGGTTATATCAGAAATGTTGCTCATTACAACAACTTTCCAATTTTATTTTAAGAAGCATAAATACTGTTGTTTGTAGTTCACTACCGGAAAGGAAATTTAACTCCTTCAAAATGTATAAATTAATTTTGCCATTGCTTCGGGCACAAGTGCATTCCAAAGGTCTCTGTTATGTAGTCCCCTAAACATACAGTACTTCACTAGCAGTGTTCACCTATTGACATTCACAAGTGAAGTGTAAATGCAATTATAAAAACAAACGATTAACAAAAATATCAGTTCATAAAACTATCTTGATACATTTATGTGTGTTGAATTGGAAACGAGGGCGCTGTTGCACTCATACCATGAGCAGGTCCATGAACTCATAGGTATTGCTTAGGCCTGCGGACTTGCCCTACAGCCATTTCCTGTTCCTATCCCAGATCTCTCTCCCGCTCATTTCCTGTCTCCTGTGTACTGTCTTGTCAAGGCAGGAAAAGGCCCTGAATAAAATCTTTTTTTTTCCCAAGTAAGTCAGGAACACATGCTACACAGAGGTTTGATTTGACCAATTTTGTTTTCCCATCTTTTCTACCAAAAAGAATCTCTCTCGACTTCCTGGGCCCAAGGTCCTTCTGCAAGAACTCTCGGCACAGTAAGGGAGAAGTCCTTTTACGAAAAAGGCACTTGGAAATTCTTGGATACCATGTCATCCAGGTACAGTGAAAGATTCTGTTATCTGCTAATTTACATTTCTATATTTAAGAAAATATACATACCATTTATATTTAATAATACAATTTTTAATGAATACAGTATAAAGAGTAAGCACAAGAGTAGGAGCAATTCTATTGTTTGTATCCATCATTATAATCGCATACCCATTGGTCATGTAAATGCAGAGAGTGTTGAAGCGGATCAGTATTCCATGATCTTTGGTAAATGTGTCTTAGGTGAAAGTCTTTATGACTAAATCTGTCGTACTTCCCCACCACTTCTATAGATTCCTCACTATGAGTGGAACTCCATGGAACTATCGACTCCGGACGCATGGAAACAGTACTTGAAGAAAAGGATATTCCAGGAGATACCATGAAGTTCTGACGGACATGAACACTCTCACATATAAATATATATATATTTTTATAAAGGTCAGGTAGGGATCATTGCCAAATGTCATTTGAAGATGACCAGACTGATGGCCAAGAAGGGAAGAATGACTGACTGGGGTTTATCAAGTGCACTCTGCAGTGTGGAAGATAAATAGTGTGACTTACAAGAATGTGGACAATGCCTTGGAGGAATATATCATGAGTTTAAATGCTGTATGCAAATATCGCTACTGAATGTTAAATAAAAATGTTTGTTGCTCTTTTGTATACATTTCACATCTTTTGATAGTGGCTTTTTCCTTGTAATACCTCTCTTAACCGCTTTGGCCATGGAAGGCATGGATGAAAAAAGGAGCTTGGTCAGAACAACTTTTATTTATTTATTATTTTACAAAAGAGCTCATTAACAGAGTTCATCAGAGGAAAGTTTCTTAGGCAATTTATGAAGGCAACTTTGAACTTATTCTAGTTTATGTGGATGACAGACCTAAAACTTGGTCAGCATTTCATCTCTGAGTTTTCGCATCTGACTCAGGCATCTGCTGGTCTTGTAACAGCAGAGGAAGAAAGACCTTAGCCAACCCCATAGCAACCATGCAGACACACTTTAGCATTTTTTAAAAAAGAAGAAAAGAAACAGTGCGAAACACAATACACATACAAGTGCGAAACACACAGCCACTACACTGTGTACAAAAAGAAATATGTGGTCTTATGTGAAGGTCTGTAAGCTGGCTCTGGTAACAAACAGGGACATAAAAGGCAAAAACTCTTAAGTTGATAAATAGTGCCCTCCAGTGGTGCTAGTGTGTTAGTGTTCAGCACTGCAGCGCTATGATACTCTGCTCAAATTGCCAGTGAAATGTTGGCTATATGACCACTTTACATTAAAGCACTGTGTACAGTTCTTTATGAACTAATCCTGTGCATTTGAATGTGCATTTGTTCAGTCAAGCATGCAGGAATGCAGATGAGACTGACTCCTTAAGGACAAGGCTGTTTAACAAGAATGTTCATCAAAAAAAGGGCATTGTGCTTTTTCTATTTTCACATTCTGTGGGCATACTGGTGGATAAAACTCTCACCAGCATTATAGTATCTCTGTTTACATTACAAATAACCTTGTTGCATTGAGCCTTTTAATCTGTAATTGCTGTCTATGTTAAACACTATTATGCTCCCCAATCAGTCCTATTCATTTTTTTTCTAATATATTTATATAAAAATAACTTTGTTTTAAACATATGTTTTAGTATCAATATACATGGTATCAAAAGTTAACATTCTACACACAATCATCATTATTTCCGTCGCTATAATACAGCAAACTCCAATGTCGACTCCAATTGTAATGATTCTTGTTACTCAATATAGCAAGGATACTGTAATAGATCTTGTTAGAGCTGTAAAAAAATCTAATATAGATGTTTTTTTCCCCTTGTATTTCAATGTGTGTGTGTGTGTGTGTGTGTGTGTGTGTGTGTGTGTGTGTGTGTGTGAGAGAGAGAGAGAGAGAGAGAGAGAGTTAGAGGAGTTGTGAGAAGTTAGAGCTTGGGCATCTTCTCTGGGTTGAGGCGCATGGATACGCAGGTGGCCCCAGTGGCGTAGCGCATCTCTCTGATGAGGCCTGTCCACTGCTTCTTGTCCTCCTCATACCTTCATCGAGGGAGAACCACAGGTCAGTAATAGAACCTTACAACAATAGGCCTGGGTTAGACTGGCCAATGCCTTCCTTCTGTATGTACAGGTAATTCCACTTGATTCTAATTTAGTCTCTCTTCTGTTTGGAATTCCGGCCACTGGCCATCGTTTTCTTAGATCTGACTGTAGATACAATGGAATATGTATACATGTGGACCTCTATTGTACCCCTTGTGCCAATGAAGTGCCATACTTACTGCCAGATGTCTGTGATTTCAGAGGGGGCGCATTGCTTGTCGTCCGTCTCGACCATGGTGAACCCCCCGACAGTGAACAGGGACCCCCCACTGCTCACCACGTTCAGGGAGCTCCGTTCCTGAGGGAAGTCTGGGAAGGTCTCCCATCTGATCAGAAGGTGAATCAATCATTCATGTCAGTCATTCTTGGAATTATTAGTATACTACAAGTACAGTACATGCCATTCTTGCTCATTTTCTGTCACATCCATCATATTTCATCGTCTGTAGCATCCGGTGTGATATTGACTATATATTTTATATTTTCTCCATATGTACTTGTACTTAAAGATGAATGACAGTGTGGTCAACTTATTGTTCTGTTATTAGAGGGCTTTGCACACTTTCATTTGAAAACACAAAAATTGAGAGAATCTGTTCCTGAAAACCTTGACAGTATCTTACCAACACAACATAGCTATCAAAAGTCTCATTCTACACTGTTAGATAATACCTCATTCATTTCTGAAGAGATTTTCATCATTTTTGTACTGCATAAAGGTACGTGAACCCCTCTATCAACAGCATAAAAGGTAGAATGCAGAGTGGTTGTTTCTCAACCAAATCAATACCTACTTGTTTGTACCAAAGTCGTAGGCCTCACATGACCTCAGCAGTCCTTCGTCGTTGACTCCACCCACAACGATAATCTTCCCCTTGTGAACCGTTGCCCCAAACATGGCCCTGGCCGTCTTCATCCCAGCCACTTCTTTCCACTCCGACTTTTTGTGGTTGTACACAAACATCTTGTTGATGAATTTGCTGTGAGGGAGAGAGGGTTTCAAATTTAGTTCATGATGAAAAGGACTTTCAGATGACTGACATGTAAATGCTTGACAAGAAACCATTTAGCATTATTTCTCAATATCTAAAATCAAGATGTCTTTTATCCATAGGTGTTAGATACGGCTTATCAATATAAACTCGAGTATGGTATATCAGTAACAATATGCAATGTTCACATACTGTAAGTAGGTGCTAATAAGTACCAATTAAACAGGTACAGTAGTTCAAAATTTCTCATGTTTGTTGTCAAATCACTGACCAAGGTTAAGGATGTAGGAGAAATTACATATTGTAGAATGAAATCAAAATCCCAAAGGTCTAGGCCGGGTGTAGGTCTCTGTAATGTTATGACTTCTGGGATTTTGTATTTGATGCCAATTTTCATATGATAGGTAAATATTTTCCATAAATTACTTACTCATCATCAGTCTTTCCGCCGATGGAGTACAGCATTCCATACTGAGTGACAATACTGTGGCCATGGGTCCTCAGGGGCAGTTTTTTGGTCTCACTCCACTTCATTTTGCTGGAGAGCACATGGGTAGATTAGTACATAGACTATACAGTAACAACAACTCCATCTGAAACTCTAACAACTAATAATAACTACACAAATAAACTAGATTTGAAAATGTATTGTGGAAAATAGATTAATTAGTAACACTAAATACACTTAATAAATATTGCAATTCTATTATAATAAATGGTTAATAATATGTAATGCGTTGCAATTATATAAAATATTGTATATAATAACTAACAACATTGTATATACAATTTCCTTTTTCTTTCTTACTCAATGTCATAACACATCACAGAGTCCAAGCCTTCATTGTTCTGTAGGTCTTTGCCACCAATAGCAAACAGGAAGTTGTCACACTCCCCCATGGCGAATAGACATCTGGGGGAGGGCATAGGGGGAAGTGCTGTCCAATCAGCACTAATTGGGTCCAGCTGAAAAAGCCACACCAAGTTATGTTAGGATCCAATTCATATTTCATATATTTACTTTGTATTTTGTCAACTTCCATCTGCTGTGACAGCAGCAATATCTTATATGATGTCTAATGGTTAACATGCTCTAAATTACTCGCCTCATTCAGAAACAATTCCAAAATGTTTAGATTGTTGAGATAATTTTGAACAGGATACACCACACATATACAGACTAACTTCAATCTGATGTCTGAGCTCAGACAGTTAGACAATTAGACAGTTAAATCTTTTTGAAATACCTGATAGAAGTAGCACTGGAGCGGTGCATCCTTATTCTCATCATCCACAAACAGACCTCCAAGCACATAGAGGTTGTTCTTGGCAGAGGTGATGCTGACATGGTTGCGCGGGATCTGCTCCGCCAGGGCGGCCAGAGCGCACTCGTTCTCTACCGAGTCATATGCCACGGCTGCTGTGTCGTTTATCATCAGGATCAGTTCCTTGGCGTACATGCCAATCCTTTTAGTGTCGTTCAGATACCCAGGTAAGCCATCATCACCCCCCTCGCCTTCTCCATCTTTCCCTTCTTTACCGTCCTTTTTCTTTTCCGGAAGCTTCCCAGCAAAGGCGTCCTTGATGACCTTAATCTTCTTCATGAGCTCAGGGTCGGCTTTTATGATTTCATCCTTCTCCACCTTCTCCTTGAAGTACTTCTCTGGGAGCAGACGGAAGCGGACGTGGTTGAAGGCGTCACCCAGGGTCTTGAGACGGTGCTCCTTGTCTTTGCGCGCCCAGGTCATCAGCGTCTCAAAGACCAGCTCCTCCTTCTCAACGTTGAGCGTATCCACGCCGATGATGGCGAACAGCTCGTGGGCAGCCAGCTCCAGGAAGTCCTTCTCCTTGCACAGCATCTCAAAGCGGTCTGTGATGTAGTCTCTGGAAGACACTGCCAGTCTGGGGCAGTTGAGTACCAGACCCATCCTGTAGAGGGCCAGACAGTTCCCCATGGAGAGCTGCTTGAGAAGATAGTTGGCGCACACAGTGAACACAGAGGGGATCTGAAAGCGGTTGGCAACGGTGAAGACATCCTGCACATTGTCGTCGGTTATGTCGATGTCAGCCGAGTACAAGTAGTTGATGATCATCTCCATGATCGCAGGGTCCACATCCTCCAGAACCACCTCCTTGTTGCTATCGCTACCTACCTCTTTGCCCTCGTCTTCCTCACCGAAGAAGAGTTCCCTGAAGTAGGGACTGCAGGCAGCCATGATCAGTCGATGGCAGGGCAGGCTGCGGTCGCCCACCTTCAGGATGCAGTCCACAAACTTGTTCTCATTCAGCAGCTCTTTGAGGCCATCCTGGAGAAGAGTGCTCTGGAAGAGGCGGAGGTCGTCACGTATACTCCGAGGTTCCATGCTTGTGTGTGTGGGTATGTGTGTGTGTGGGTCTAGCAGAAAGCAGCAGGCGCGTGTAAGTGGAGAGGAGTGAGGATTGTGAGGAGAGTTTAACCGACCGACTGTTGTCCTCTTACAGGTAGAGAAGTGGTTGTGTAGTCCCCCTCCAGAGGAGATGGAATTGTGGTTCAGAGAGAAGAGAGTTGGGAGAGTTTCTCGAAAAGGAATGAGAAGGGAGGCGTAGTCAGTAGTCCGGTCCTCAGGTCTGGTCACAGTGGAGAGAGGTGGTTGCTTTAGGTAGCCTTGGAGGCAGTGGGGCAGCCTGAATTGCCTCCCGCAAATTTAACTCTGCCTCCTCTAAATTTAGACAGGACATCACAGCTAGCAGGAATTCAGGTTGGACGAATCGGAAAACGGGCAGCTGCCATCGAGTGAAAGAAACAACTGCTGAGCTTTAGTCACTCTTAGTGAGTGAGTGTGTGTGTGTGTGTAAGAGTGAGTGTGTATTTATGACCGGGCACATTCCCCAGGAGAGTACACGTTTGCTCTAAAGGCCCTTTACATCACTGTGTGAGTAGTATGAGCCGAAACCCGAAGCTGCAGTGCTGGGTAACAAAAGTGAGTGTAGCATTGGGGGCAATGGCATAACAGGGATGCTGAGTCTTTCTGGGGGTAATCTATGGAAGGAGAGGATATAGTTTTTGAAGAGCAGTGGAAATAACTCCTCTGTGATTGTGTTCGTGGGGGTGGGTGGGTATGGTCAAAAAGTCATTGTGTTCTCAATGCACATTGACTAAACCTCCAGGAACTAGGTAGCATTACCAAGAATTTTTTTATTCTATTTATTTACTTATTTATGAAGAACATTATTAATCCTATTTAATCCCTTTACTATTAGTTGTATGTATTTTGTATTCATTATTTCCTATATTTATTGGGACACCACGAAGTAGCATTTGTTGCCTTGCTGCCATCATGACGTCGTCACCATAGCTGATGAATCATCATTCCTAATCACCCTGTCCAGCTCCCTGCTTCACACTCCAGACACTGTGATTAGATTGTTTTTAACCATGAGCAGAACTTCCCAGTATCTGACCTTCCAAAGTTTAAGCCAGCAACTTGAGCCGCTGCCAACCCCCAACAGGTGACGGACAACTCGACCATGCGTCCAGTCTAGCCTAGCCGTCGGAGAAGAACACTGGCTCTGTAAACTGAGCGTTTGTAAATAGCTCCGGGGGATTATTGTTAGCAAAGCGTCACAGGGGTCTAAACCAAACGGATGACTCAGATTTTTTTAGCCCCCAGTGACCTCCACTACTGTTCCTGAACGTTCACACTAAATCAACATAGCAACGGGATTAACACACACAGAGAAAAAGAGGGTCTGATCCATTACAGATTTTTTTTTAATACATCTCAGTAGCAAAATACCAAAGCTGTTTTGTATAGAAATCTATAGAAAGTACAAACATACAATTACTACATACAAAAATAACACATGACTGGAAATATATAGTAGGCTACTGCCTATCACTGTAATTATAAATAAATAGTCTCTCTTAAGATACAACACTTCATCAGCAAACACAACTGACATAACCGTTCTTTATAGTTCAGATAATCACTGACTTATGCACTGACAGACATAATTAAAAATATTTTAATTAACATTCAGTTACTTACAGATTTGTAGTGGATAACTACTGTACCATCATAACCCATTAACTGGCCCACCGTGTGGCAGGCTTCTACACCAGGTGAGCGCCAGATCCTAGCCTGATCACAGCCGGACTGGAGCCGGACTCAGCCCATGACCTCCCAGAGGCCCTGCAGGGTGAAGCCGTCCTTCAGCTTCTCTATGGCCAGGCCCAGCTCCTCAGAAAACACCGGCTCTCGGTCTTGTTGCTGAAAGACCAAGAGGAAAAATAGTCATGAAGCTCATGTACTGGAGACACACACTTGAACAACGAGTACACAAGAAACAAGTAAAAAAACTCAGTGACAGGGTTCCCACTTCAGATCAGACTTCAGAATTCCCTGACTTTTCCATGACCTTCCCTGACCAACAAGCAGAATTTTCATTGACCTTCCGTACAATAAATGTGCAATATAATTGGGCAATGCGCAGAAAAGGTCTTTTAAAACGGTCAAATCAGTCCACCATCCCTTTGGGTCTACCTCCTACAGGGTTCCTACGCAGTCTTGAAAAGTATGGAAAAGTATGGAATTAGATTTAAGCATTTTCCAGGTCTGGAAAAGTATGGAAGACAAGAAAGATGGTATGGAAAAATATTTGTAATTCCAGAGCAGCTCCTAAATGGCAAAATGTGTGCTGCTCTAGGCCATACAGTGAGTGCACAACAGGCTATAGACTCACAGTCTTACAATGTCCAGCCTATCCTTGAGTACCCCACATGTGTCTGTGTGCCCAATTCTAGAAGTATCTGCAACTTCACTCCATTGGCAGACCTTGGGCTAAGTTCTCTGATGTCAGCCCAGTATGCGCACACTATTTTAGCGCCCCTGCCTAGCCATAGTCAGTGCATACCCTACAGTATGAATATGTCCGAATGTAATAGATAAGTTGAGCATCATGTTAAAGGAAAAGTTTTTTTTAGCACTTTTAGACTCTTTTCTGGGATATCTGGGATGGAATAGAATGATCCGACGCCAAAATATTGATGATTGATCCTGTCTTGGCTATTTGGCTCATTTAGAATCCTCTGTCTGCTCAGAATGGCTTGCTTTGTTCATGTCTTAAAATGCCTTTAGAACTTGTTCGTCTCAAAATATGCTATTCACAGAGTGGTCAGTGCTGTCCTATAATGTTACAAAACAAGTATTATGGCGAAATACAGTTCCTGACAAATTCTATGTAGTATTTTGAACATTCTGGAACTATTTTTTTCAGCATAGTGATTGCTCAGCTAGCTCAACATAATGGCAAATAAAACTGTATAGGAACTGTATTTCACTATGGTGTTGGAATGTCAATGGACACCACTAACCACTCAGTGAATTGCACATTCTTTAAAATAAAAGTTTAAGATTGTTTTAAGGACCTTATCATATGTGCACAAAGTAAGCCATTCTGAAGCAGATGGGGAATTCTAAATGAGCCAAATAGCTGAGACTGGACCAATGGTCAAAATTTTGGTGTTGATCGTTCCATTTCATCCTAGACACCACAGAAAAGGGGCTAAAAGTGCTACAAAAACCCTAACCTTTCCTTTAAATTGGTCCATGAGTGAAGAGCCTTATGCCACTGAGGCTACTGCTGCCGAAGACTCTGTTGTCAACTTGCTGCAAACGAGCTGGCTAAGCAATATACCGCTCTGTTTTGGGCCAAAGACAAAATCAACAGGCCCAACACTTGACCGTGGACTTTCGTGAAGACACTTTTTTCCGAAAAATTTACCGCGAAGGGGAAAATTTGACTATGGAAAAAGTATGGAATTTTTAAATGGAAAATGTGTAGGAACCCTGCTCCTAACACTTTACTGGCATGAATCAGCCAATCAGAGAAGTGTAAATTAAATTCATTCCAGTTAAATTGAAGAACACTGAGAAACAAAAAGAATGCATGATGATAGTGTACACATAAACACATAACTAAATTCCCTGATATTCCCTGACTTTGCACACAAAATGATCAAATTCCCCGACTTTCCCTGTCTGGAACAGCCTTAATTGTAATTCCCTCATATTCCAGAAATTCCCTGACCCCTGAGTGAAATGAGAAGCTTACCTTGTTTCCATCTGCAAAGTAGGCCTAAACAGACCAAAAAGGTTGGAAACACAAAGCACATAAAAGTGATTTTTTACAGTTCTAGAACACTAACAGAATCTTTATAAAAGAAAAAAAAAAGCCTTGATAGTCGGTCTACCACACAAAGTCGTCTCTGAGAACATCTGTCTATGCTGTAACTAAAGGTCAGATCCCTATGGACTTCCTGGGTTTAGTGACACCTGACTCACACACACTAACATAAAGCCGTTTGGCAAATGATGTGTTTGAAACTAAGCAACATCGGTTTCTGTTTGTGGGACATTGTGACACTTGGCTATGAGCACCCTTCTATTTTGAGGTCTTGAAAGGACACATAAAAGTGGCATAGATAGAGGATGTAGAATAACAATTTACCATTAGGCTACAAAATTATACACACAAACAAAAAAGAAGGCAAAATTTACAATTTTGACTTGAAGAGAAAAACACAATACATGTAATAAACCTCAAATAAATTCACTTTCTTTGTGGTGTCTAATGGCATGTCATTATTTCATCATGATTGTGCAGTAGATACTTTATATCAAAAACATTATTGTAGTTGTAACATTTAATTTCATTAACAACAATTTAACACTGATTATACTGATTATGTGGTTTATATTTTGTTATGTGTTTTTTATCATATTGTCTTGTTTAGAGGGAGAGAGGGGTAGGGGGAGAAAGACACTCACAGTGAAGGCATCAGTTTGCTCGTCTGGTTCAATCTCCACATCATCTGGAGGCTGATCCACAGTCAGTTCCTCCAGTGGCTGAGGCTGACGCAACACAACACAACAGTTCTCAGTACATACAGTACAGTAAGGCACACCAGCACTCACAACTCAGTACATACTGTAAGGCACACCAACGCAATCACAGACTGCTAATAAACCATTTATAAACTAGCTGTGACATCATACAGTCGTGTTATATCACATTCTCGACATCTTTTTTTCAAATTTTAATTTTCTCAATTGAATGTACTACATGTAGGATTGGTCTAATGCTTTAAGGCCTAGGCTACAGATGCCTTTTAAGTTTATATTTATATTGTACATCACTTTGTTGCTTTGTTTTTGAAAAGTGCTACATAAAGATTATTATTGTATTACTATTATCATGTTGGAATAGGAATGCATTCCATGTTATGAATAGTCTTGACCAATGAGAGCAGTGATGTGCTTAAGTGGTTCTTTATTGTAGATAGTCATCTTTTATAAGTGTGTGTGTGTGTGTGTGTGTGTGTGTCCTGCAACATGATGCTGTGCAGTGAGTTCTTTCCTGTTTAAGTGATAATGTCAGTGTTGGTTTCCAAAAATAAGAACTGCACTCCACTGCAAATAAGTGTAAGATAAGTAATTGTTTTATCAGTTTCGGGGGACGACAGTGATGCACGAAAACATTAAAAACCAAAGGTCATGAATTTCCTTGTTTCAAATTTTTGGTCTCATATTAGTGCTGCACTAGTATTTACCCTTTCGGAGTCAGTTTAAAACATGCAAGTTTGTCTAAAAGACTTCCATGGAATCTACATTTATACAAGTGTAACAATTTTCAGTTTCGGCTGTTTTCGGTTATAAAAACTTGCTGGTGGGTTGCATGTTTTCACATTATCAAAAAACCCCACTCTCTTCCCTCAGTTCACAGTCTGTGTTTAGATCAGATCTGCCACATGTTAAAGTGCAAGCTCTGAACCAGCTTACTTGGGGGGCCTAGTGAACACCCAAACCCTTGCCAGTCAGTGCAAAAGGTACAGGCAACACAATAATCTTGGGTAATAAAGACGGGATATTCTGCGGTGTGAAAGAGGCGATGTAGAATAATTTCAAGTATAACACCATCTAGAAATGTTATGATTTATTGTAAAGGAGTTGAAGTTTAAGTCTGACCATAGTTTCAATCATAATATTCCAAAGAGAATTTGTCAATACCAGTGTCTAACACAGATGGCACCACTGAGAAGCCAAAGGAGCTTAGGGCCATACTAATTCCAACCAGAGGTGGTGCTCTAGAGAATGGAGTATAAGTTCAACCTGTTGAATGACCGCCAGTTGACTCCAGTCTCCTCAAGGCCACTCTTTCAAGGGCCAGTTTTACTACATCAGCAGTTTTGAGGCGCCATGTTGGAGCCAGCCTCAGGTTGAACCGGAGGGAATCATTAGCATAAAAAGAGGGGGTAACGTAAATCAGTTGATAACTCATGATAACTGTCCAGCGTCCTGATTTAGGGATTTCGCTCTTGTACCTGATGGAAACCACACATAAAGGGATGTTGTTGTAAAAGTGTCACCGTAAGAACATAGATGAAATCAAGGGGGAATTACGAATGCCTAGTCAGCAGAATAGAACTGATATGTCTTTGTTTCATGTTCACAACGATATCTCACATATGTTACATGCCGCTTTGATGAAATATGTCACCGCATGTTCAGCGGAATGTTGTGCAGAAGAGCAAACTATTTGATATTGCTGTATGATGGTTCCAAAAGCAGTAGTTAGAGATTTGTGTTACCAGCATTGAAAAAAACATAAGCACCCTGCATGTATAAAAGGCAGGCACTTTCTGTGTTCGGGAGCAGAATCTTCGGATCCTTGCTCCGGTTTATGATGTTGGTTCTCTGACAGAATAAACTGTACTTTTTGCACTCGACTTTGCCCGGACTCTTATCTTTTTGGAAGAAGTTTGATTTCAACGTTTATAATGGTGTATTTTTATAACGTCGTGGGTAAGGTATTCGACTCTCATTTCTGGCCCAGAGGTCGTAAATCTGACACCACAGTTTGGCGAGCCAGCCAGGAGGATGATTGACACCTGACGCCGGGGGACAAGCCTGCACTCCGACACAGAGCCCACTAAATTGACCTGTGAGTATGAAAAAGTTGTTATCATTCAAAGGCGGCGATGAATGTCTCGGCGTGCAGGACTCCCCTGGTTGACGGTAAGATATTGTCTCTCCTCAAAAGAACCTACTATAAATTTTTCCATTTTTCTGATTGATTGCTAATACTGATCGGGGTCACTGGCGGAGTTGAGTGCAAAATTTGTATGTAATAGCTTCGCATGGATAATTTCAGTCTACTAACATTCTAAGGGTACCCTACTAACATGCATGCTAAATTAGGATATGGGTGAGAAATTATGGAAGAGAGTAGAAAATAGAATGGCAATTTGGACTTTCTTTTATTGTTCTTGCAATTACCATTGTTGTTATTTATCTTGGAAGATAAGGTGTTGGGAGAACTAAGAGAAATTCAGGCTTGTTCCTTAGGTAAACTTGTAAAAGTGTTTGGTTGTAATCTCGGTGTGAAAATACTAAATTATAATTGGCCAGTGTTATCAAGTTGATAAGGAATTTAATAATTTACTACCATTTGAGGATAGTTTGAATCGTTTGCATGGCTCAGATTTGTTCTATTGAATTGTTTAGGTGTGCCCAATTGCCCAATATGAAAAATGGAAATTGCAAAAAATACGGACCAAAAGGCATAAAAGAATGAAAAACTGTGTAATGGTAAAAAAAAGACTATTATTAATCTTCTCACCAGCTTAGAACAGGCTATGTGCGTTTCCTACCCAGTATGAGAGAAGGCAGCTGATTTATAGTTGCAAGTTCAAGAATGCAGCTTTAGTTCACCAGTCGTAAAATATATGCTTTCAGTCCTATAGCATAAGCCTTTTAGAATCGCAAATCAAGTTTTAGTTTAATTAAAAAGTATGCACGGTCAAGCAGGATCGACCTGTGAAAGCGACAAACTACATTTTGACAAATAAGTAATACAGGAAAATAACAGAAGACTGGTCATATGCATTAGTGTAGTTTCATTCTAATCGGTTTAAGATGATGTTAAAAAATCGCTAATTAGGTTTAGGATTGTTACAACTTGACCCAGCATGTTCTGTAGAGAGGAGAAAGGAGAAAGGAAAATATTAGGTTTCAAGTTTCAAGTAGTGGCCACACCTCCAGAGTAACGTAATGGAGAGTGGGAACTAGCTCTTAAAGTGACCACTACCCCAGTTGTAACTGTGTCTAGGGATAACTGACTTAACAGTATAGACTTGGCTAAATCCTATCTTCAATCTTTCCAATAGTATAAAACAAGTAAAAGCAATAGTAAAATAAATAATATAATGTAAAATTCATACATTTCTAAACCTAATGAGGGCAGGAAAAAGAAATAAGATGTCTACTAATCTTTTACATCTCACAAAACATCTCAATTTCTTATTACAATCATGATTGAAAATACATTGGACTTTTTTGTAATATTTCATAAAATAGGCATGAATTTCAAATAATATATTGTTTTTCATAACTTCGGCCATTTGGATTTAGTAAAGCATAGGCTACATGCTCAAAAAGCATTATTGTTTTATAGGCCTATTCAAAATATATTATATTGAACTAGTTAAATTGATTGAACCATTATTTCTCATGCCAGAATAAAACGCTTACAAATGAACAATGATGCATGTTTGTTGTATAGAGTAGTATAGTATTTATAGTATTTTTAGTGTTTATAGTGGTTTAATAGGTATTCAGTGTTTAAAATAATGATAGTGAATTATTTGTCAAGACTATGGTATTTTAAAATATAAAGTAAATCTTGGACCCCCATAATTAGATTAATATTGAATATAGCAGTAATGTGAAGACAAAGGGAAAAACAGCAAAACTATTAATATGCATGTTAGGAAGGTTAATGAGAGGAAAAGAAAGACTGTGTATGTTGGAAGATTGAGTGTGCAAATGTTGAACTGATGTCGTAA
>JAODXP020000016.1:16657804-16698683 GCA_027497455.2 Sardinella longiceps | reverse complement strand
CCTTATGTTCAACTTCAAGCCAGTATGTGTGGGGACCTTCCTGCCTTTCCGAATATACTTGTGTTTAAGCCTATGTGCAAAGTCAATGGTACAATTTGGACAGCCCCAATTTACCGTTATAGAAACTGTACAACCACCATGTTCACAGTTTGTGTGAGAGCAGAATTGAGCAACCCAACTTGACTGCAAGTTGGAGCAGTGTTAGAAACTGGAGTGCACACACATCGCCTTGGCCAGGTTCCAATCCCTTTTCGAGAATTGCATGCCACACGGATGTAAGAAGCATGTATAGTGTGATAAAAGCCCTTATACTTTGAAATGTAGCATCATAATAATAATAGTAGTAGTAGTTGTTGTTGCTGTTGTTGTTGCTGCAGTTTGAATGATTATGTCTGGTGGAAACCTTGTCTTATGCAAGTCAGTGTTGACATTCCTTTTGGGGTAAAAAATCAAGTCCAGGAACACTGGTCACATCTAGTAAGTGTTGAAACTCAGTTGTCAGTGTTCACAGTGTATTATTGTTCACAGAATAAACCTAAAAATACTTCATGCATTCTCCAGAATTAAGTAGGTGAGAGATGTAGTCATCATGCATCTTATCCCAGGCTAAAGGCTTTACGATGATGATGTGGCTTCCAGCTCTTTCCTCTCTAAAGAGAAAATTGCTCAACTCGCTCTCTCCCTCCGTGTGTGTGTTTGTGTGTGTGTGTGTGTGTGTGTGTGTGTGTGTGTGTGTGTTGATACATAAAGTGTTTTATTTCATACGCATGAATAGATAAACCACTTTTAAACAGTACTCTGTCCACCCCATCACAAAAGTTAGTCAGTTAGTTATACTGAAATTGTCTCTGGTGAGAAGTTTATCTTCACTTACATTCAAAGAGGGAATTAAATGCAGTTAATTAAGCAGCAGTGTTAAAATTGTGAAGGGGTGAAGTGAGCATGAGCATAAAGTTCTGCCTGCCCATGTTTTGACCAACAGGAAAATGTCTCCATGCAGGCTAACATTACTGCACTGGATATAGGCTATGTCACAGTCTCTGATTCTCTGATTCTCTGACTCTGATACATGTAGGCCTAAATGGACATCACATATCTGGGAAAAAGTGTTTACACAGGCACTAGTAATAATAATAATAATAATAATAATAATAATAGTAATAATAATAATAATAATAATAATAATAATAATAATAATAATAATAATGATAATGTAGCCTTACTGGAAGTAGCAGAACCTTGCCAGGCACTAAGTTTGCATTCCCACCTAATGGTCAAGCCCCAGCTTTTGTGTTGTTCAAACTATGTTTCTTGAATGTACAGATGATTACAGTTATTTATTTGTATCATTTTCATGAGCATATTGTGTCTTGCTCAGTAGAGGGATGTCAGGATGATTCTAGGGGCCTGGCACAAACAGGAACATATTTTAATACACTATTCTAATTATGAGAGCATTTTCAATACTGTATTGTTTAAGCACCCTTATTTGTTGATCACAAGCTGAATGCTCAGCTTTACTGATTTACTTGTGAAGGCCTAACAAAACAGGACACAGAAATTATGAATATTCTCTACTGGTTGGGCGTGTGTGTGTGTGTGTGTGTGTGTGTGTGTGTGTGTGTGTGTGTGTGTGTGTGTGTGTGTGTGTGTGTGTGTGTGTGTGTGTGTGTGTGTATGTGTGTGTGTGTTATGTGTGTGTATGTGTGTGTGTGTGTCTGTGTCTGTGTTTGGAGAGAGAGAGAGAGAGACTATGTGGCTGAGGGCACACACACACACACAGACACACACACACACACACACACACACACACACAATAATTGGCTCATATCACATAACTTATGCCTGGTTGACATCAGGTTTGAAACCTTGACAAAGGCCAAACGGCCGAAACGTTGGTCAAAATAAACTTAAGAAAAAAGAAGATTTGAGTGTGCGCTAAATTCTATTTACAGTTAACCTCGCCTAGCAGCACTTCCAAGAGTGTGCACTAGCATGTAACTCACCCCCCAAAAAGGTCTTTAAATAAGTATTGCAGTAACTAGCATGATGCTTAGAGGGTTCAGCTAGCCATTTTAAAGATCTCTATCTGTACATGTTAGTTTACAGGTTGATACTTGAAAAATATATATATTGTTGTTAATTTAATTGGGCCCCTGTATTTTAGTCCACTCTAAAAGTCATGAAAGTGATCTTACATAGCCAGGGAGAAAGTAAGAGTCTTCACAACCATGAAAAAAATATGATTAACTTAGAATAATGGACCATGAAAATCAATCAAAGTAATTCAATAATTCAATTCAAGTCAATAACTTTTATTTACTCATGTTCATAAAACAGTGTATTTGTCATTTTACAAGTCAAGCAGTAGAGCAGTGTGTCTGGTCTCTTGCAAAGATGGCAAAATTACACACTTCCAATACTCAAGTAGATGTATAGATAGTTGTGTAAAAGACTTGTACTAGAGAAAAGGATACTCCCCCCCCCCCCATGTTTCAGATAAACACATGCATGTAAGCTCTCTCAGGTAGGATAAGGTTATTACCTCCGCGGTAAGGAGGTTATGCCTACATGAAAGGTTATGTTTTCGCCGTGTGTGTGTGTGTCTGTCTGTGTACAACATAACTCGAAAAGTACTGCATGGATTTGGATGAAATTTTCGGACAACGTGTGTACTGGGATGAGGAAGAACTGATTCGATATTGGTGGTGATCGGTGACCCGGAACACCATCTGTGACCACATTGTGTTGACGGAGGTCTGCACTCTCTGAGCGCTTTTCTAGTTCCTTATTTTTTTCTTTTTTTAAACCACAAAGACCCAGTTGCTGTGGACCACAGATTATTTTGGAATTAAGATTTTTCTTAATCAAAATATGTTTGAAATAAAACAATTGACCTCATGTTGTGATTGCCTTACAGCTTTGTGTATGGCATCTCAAAAAAAACAGCTGCTAAATAAATATAAATTTTGTTTAAATGTATTCCTCTCACATTAACTTAGCAATTAGCAGTTCTCTGAAGAGACTGCATTTCTCACTAACATGAGGACATTTAGCCCCCACCTCTCCTACAGGGTGAGTAACAGCTTTGGGCTTCCCAGAACACTTAAGAGATGAAGAGATATTTTATATTTTTTACTTGGATTTCTTGCATCTGACCAGTGTCCCTGGACTAAATTTAATCAAAACATGTGATTATGTTTCTTGCCAAAATGAGCAACAGAGGCCTATAAAAGCAAGGTGTTTCAGGAGGGAAACTCACACATTTAGCGACTGTTACCACAGTTATTACTGGTCAATTACTGGCTTATTACTGGCTTCTGCTTTGACCACTATTGCTATAATAAACACCACCCCCATTACCATTAAGACTGTGCCATACAAAAAAAGTGTTTTTTTAAGATGAAGCTTTTCATCTCACTGCTAGGCCTGCTGTTCTGCAGGTGTGGAGGACAGACTCATAGCACTGAGAATGAAGTTCAGACAGAGACCACTGATGCAAATATCTCTGCTGAGCTCAGGGAACTCAGAGACATGGTGGTGGAGCAAAGGACCATAATAGAAGAGTTGAGAGTTACTCAGACCTTCTTTCAGAACGTACTTCAGAACACCCAATCACTGCTGTACAAAGTGGAGGCTGAGACCAACCAGCAACAAACCAATTTGGCAGAAATGAAAGAAAGACTGGTGGCCAGTGAGACTAAAGTGGAGACTCTGGAAAGGGTGAGTTCAGCACAAGAGGCAGAGCTGGCAGAGCTGAACACAGAGGTGGCAGTATTGAAGACCAGACTGGCTGCTAGTGAAACTGAAGTGGTGAATCTGAGGAAGGAAACTGCAGCACAGACAGCTGATCTAAGGTCAGTTAGTGAGAGACTGGTAGCCACTGAGACTGACATGGAGCATGTGAAGAAAGACACTGCAGCACAACACACAGACCTGACCACTATGAAGACTGAAGTGATGAATCTGAAGACTGAAAATGCAGCACAAGAGACCAGACTGTCTGCCAGTGAGGATGTCGCTGCAGCCCAAGAGGCAGAGCTGACAGCAGTGAAGAGTAGTCTGGCAGCCACTGAGACTGATGTAGTGAATCTGGGGAAAGAGATCAGAGAGCAACCCAAGGTGGCATTTTCAGCAGCTCTGGCTCACTCAGGACACATAGAGTCTGGAAATACTGGCCTGAACTTGGTCTTTCCTAAAATCATTACTAACGTTGGATTGGCATACAGCAGCACAACAGGCTTCTTTACAGCTCCGGTCAGAGGAGTGTACTATTTCAGATTCACGGTCATGGACCGGATAAGGTCGGTCTGGATGAATATTGAGATGTTTAAGAATGAAGAGCGTGTTATACATATTTCAGAAAATGATAGTGACCGACAGAATACCTATCTCACCAATGGTATATCGCTGCAGCTGAATGTGGGAGATGTGGTAAACATGAGACTCCCTCCAAGCTACACACTCTATGATGATGCTAATAATCGCAATATATTCAGTGGCTTCCTGCTCTTTCCCCTCTGAAAGACACCAAACTACTAACCAAGATGTTTACAAATAATGAATGATCTGTTAATCATGAGCAAATAAACCATTTGAAAGCTGACTGTTTGTTGAGTTATCATTTCCAAAAGCATATATTCAAATCTAAATATTCAAGCCATGTACACACCAAACTGGGTGAATATAATTCTGCATAATTATTTATCCACATAGCCCTTCCATACACACTAATATGGCATATTGCAATACTGAAAAAAAAATACTTTCAATAAATGTTTGCTAAGGTGGGTAAATATAAAACCTCTGCATAGACTAGCCATAGGCCAGTACTGAAGGGAGATAAGAGTCAAGCAGAATTGAGAAGGAGGGCCAAGAATGGCAAAGCGAACTATGACCCAACTGTACTTGGCCTGCAGCCCCTGATAACAGAAAAAAAGAAAACAATCCTCTTGGTAAATATGACCAGTGTGAACTTTATTTCCATTGGAGATGAAATCCTGTGGACAGGGCTGCCAACTCTCACGCGATGAGCGTGAGACAAAAGATTAGCACTGTTTACACACGCTCTCACCCCAACAATTTTTTAGGCTAGACCCCAGTCAGACATGCAGAAAACAAAGTAGAGGCAGAGGAGCGCACAGGCGGTGACATACACCAGCCACTGTCGATCACCTTGGACGCACTTACAGTAGTTGCTGTCTGTGCTACATGTCATTTAATAGGCTACTATTTGATCACCATCTGGCAAAAGTTTTCAAACTTTCTCTGCTTCAATAGAGCAATCCAAAAATAAAATGCGAATGTGAAATCTCGGTGTGAATGTAAAAATTGAGAGCGATATCTGCTGCTTCTATTTGAGATTTGATACGTGACTCTATAGTCCATGTAAAATAGCCTGCCTATTCTTGGTTAAATTGCTGGAATTTCCATACTGATCTGGAATCAGAGATTCATTCCCGATCATGGCGAACCGAGAGGATCCTCGTCAGTCCGATCAAACACTACAGAAAGCGCATACCCGCTCATTTGCGCTAGAGCAATAAAAGTTTACCTCCGCATATTTAGTCCACTGATGCATTGCGCAAAAATTGCTGTAAACATAGGCAGTATGGTTAACAACATTACTGATCAAATATCAGTGAATGTGGGCTACAATAATCCACAATACATTTTTTGATAGCCTTCATTCTGCAAGATATTTCATCTTTTTTCCTCCATTAGGCTACTTTGACAAAATCAAACGTGGCCATAAGATGCTCTACTTTATTATTTTATTGATGTCCTGTTACATCCTTTACCATGTTACACAGATTGCTCTTCTAAACTGCTACTGTATCTAGATTTGTGGGGGAAAAATATTTCCCCTTTAGGACTAGGCTACTTTCCCTTCTTAAAGTGAAATCTGGGTATTCATTAACTCTCATCAGAGAACAGCAAATCTGGGAGAGACAGATTTGGTACTAGACAGGGCAGGATGTCTTTCAGTTTGTTGTAATAGACATTTCACAGGTTTCCCATTTTGATATTTAACATTTCCTTAGACCCTTTAAAAAGCTTCTGTTAGGTAAGGAGCTACCCTTGCTCCTGAGCTATCTGTAGGGGACCCCTGACCTACAGTATTGCCTGACGAAATAACACCAGAGAATATCACGTCCTTATAAATTTAAGATGGCCTACAATTACTGTATGTAGCCTAATCCAACAAGAAATTAAACCATGTCATGTCTGCATTCAAGCCAAATAAAATAACCCATATAGGCTGTTATAATTTTTTTTAAGTGAATGCTCTGCAATCTATCTAATAATTCAAGGAACGTCTGACTGTGTGTCACTGTCACTCTGTGTGTTCCACGCATAACTCTCGAACCTTTCGTCTGACTGACCTCAGATTTGGTACGCATCTTGGTAATGGCACGAGTGAGTGCAGTGCCAAATTTCGTGATGATTGGATAAAAAATACTAAAGATATCTTTAAATAAAGCACTTTTGCCTTCTGCCGCTCTAACCTTAAAACCACTCCCCCTTTCACCCTCCTGGTCTCGCTGTTTTCTATATCCTACCGCTCTGACGGTGAACAGGGATACAAAATTAAGATGACCCAGGCAGTGTTTAACAGTTCAAGAATTTACGATGACCCAGCAAGATGACTGTTGAGCTCACAACATCATGCAAACACATGCAAACCCACATTGGTAAGAAGTAGAAGCACGTCTTTCAACATGCAGTGCAAAACATGCTTTTGCCTAAGTGGATACCTAGCGACAGGTTCGTTTGTTAAACAAGCCATTTAAAGGTTGGTTAGCCTGCTTTCATTCAATGCAACAGCAAAACACACGGGTAGGAAACATGTCAAAATGAAAATCTATGTTGGAAAGATGTGCTTATCTATTTCAAACCACATTGCAACTTCAACTCTTACTATAGAAGCACGTCTTTCAACATGCAGTTCAAAACATGCTTTTCCTAAGTGGATACCTAGTGACAGGTTTGTTTGTTAAACAAGCCATTTGCAACTTCAACTCTCACCATGGTCCAAAAATGTCTCCATGCAGGCTAACATTACTGCACTGGATATAGGCTATGTCACAGTCTCTGATTCTCTGATTCTCTGACTCTGATACATGTAGGCCTAAATGGACATCACATATCTGGGAAAAAGTGTTTACACAGGCAATGCACTAGTAATAATAATAATAATAATAATAATGTAGCCTTACTGGAAATAGCAGAACCTTGCCAGGTACTAAGTTTGCATTCCCACCTAATGGTCAAGCCCCAGCTTTTGTGTTGTTCAAACTATGTTTCTTGAATGTACAGATGATTACAGTTATTTATTTGTATCATTTTCACGAGCATATTGTGTCTTGCTCAGTATAGTAGAGGGATGTCAGGATAATTCTAGGGGCCTGGCATTTTCAATACTGTATTGTTTAAGCACCCTTATTTGTTGATCACAAGCTGAATGCTCAGCTTGACTGATTTACTTGTGAAGGCCTAACAGGACACAGAAATTATGAATATGAATCACATGTAATTTAGGTAATGCATATCACCAGCAAGCCACCCCAAAATCCACCAGATTGCAGGAAATCACATCAACGGAATGGAAAATTTTCGGGGGGCAGGCCCCCAGCCCCCCATTTGATTGTATTGTGCATCCCCCGCAGGATGGTCCCAAAAACACCACAATGACGGGATCATTAAAAATCAGCTACAAATTTCTCACACAGACCTACCACTGCTCCCTCCTCATTCGGTTTAGTGTGTGCCGGAAAAATGGTGCCCCCACCCAAAAAAAAAAAAAATAAATAGATAAAAATCTCACTCCAAGGTTTTTTGAAAAGTTGGCAGCCCTGTGTGGACATGCTTAGTGGAAAACTGTGTGTGTGTGTGTGTGTGTGTGTGTGTGTGTGTGTGTGTGTGTGTGTGTGTGTGTGTGTGTGTGTGTGTGTGTGTGTGTGTGTGCGCGCACGTGCGAGGGTGCGTGTGTATGTATGTTTATATTTTGGAAACAGATTCTATGAATGAGATGCAATGTGTGTTTCAGTGTGTGTTATGTGTATGTGCGGGGACCTTATGTTCAACTTCAAGCCTATGTACAAAAAAAAAAAAACGTATAAGACATGGAGTTGGGACAGTTTTGTTGCATTTATTTAAGGCCATGAGGAGGATGCCACGGAATGCCAGCCAGTAGGTAAATACAATTTTATTAACTCATCCAGACATCTCACTGTAATCATGACTTTGTGTCTTGCCTTGTGATATGGACTGACTTGTGGCAGTGTTAGAAACCAGAGTACAACGCAGCGTCTTGGTCAGGTTCCACTTTTCGAGAATTGCAGAGTTTAACTTTGCTAGTGGAACACAGAGCCAGACGGCAAAAACAGGGAAGTCTGAAAGGAAATGTCGTAAGTCCGCTAAACAGGTCAGAGACAGAGAAGAGTGGTTAAGGACAGAGTCGTTCAGACAGGCCCTGGGTGTTCAGTGACCAATCTCATGCCTCAATGCAAATATTGTAACTCAAGACAGGCTTATATGGGGATCGGTCTCACTATTGCCCTGGTGATTTATATTATTCATATAAATGTGATAATCACCCTAAGCAAAGTGGCAAAGATGGGCAGTGGGCACATGTAAATTAGTCAACCAATGGTTGATAAATTCCACGTGGACCGACATGGGGACCTTCAAGAAAAGGGCTGCTCCTAGAAACCATAATAAGACCTGTGTGAGACACATAGCCTATATGGCTACATCGTGGAGGTTACTGAGGGGGTTCCAGGCAAAATGGCTTGGGCACCTAAGTGAGCAATTAAATTTGAAATTCAATATCAGGGACTCTATGAGCTGGCCCACTCTGGTGCCTAATGTCATTAGCATGGGCAGCAAGCTGGCAAATTGGAGGGTGATAAAGTCAATAAACTTCTTTTATCCTGACGGCAGGGTCCACTGGCGCTTGGAGATAAAAGTGGGCAAACAGTGTTACTCCACAAAGCAGTGAAATGTGTGGGGTGTATTTGGATTCTCTGATGTAATGTGGGGGGTGACTTGAGGCTGGGGCCTGCTAGCTCAACAGACAGCTTGAGGAATAAGCAAAGCTAGGAGGATGTTGAGAATGCGCCCTTTTAAATTTAAATTTTTCGATTAACCTTGACCTGAGATGTACAGTAATGAAGTAAGAAGAATATATTAAGAGACCTCATGCTTTACTTCAGCATTTCGCAAAGCTGCATGCATTCAATTGCGAAGGCTTAGCGTGAGTCAGTCTATTGCTCCATTTCGAGATGGAAGACGATTCAGAAACACCATGTTATGTTCTTTGACTTGATGGCGAGGGTGATGAAAGTGATGACCCCTGGCCTAACTTGTTTTCCTTTGTTTGCCAAAAAGACAATTCGTATGAAATGAAGTGCCTACTCAGCTTCCCTTTTAGCCAAGTAGATTGTACCCTGTAATAGACTAATAATTGTTAATCTGTCTGAACTTCAGTCTGCATGCTCTTATTCTGAGCTCCACACGGAGGTAAGAGGCATGAGTAGTATGATAAAAGCCCTTATTCTTTGAGATGTAGCATCATAATAATAGTAGTTGTTGTTGCTGTTGTTGTTGCTGCAGTTTGAATGATTATGTCTGGTGGAAACCTTGTTTTATGCAAAGCAGTGTTGATATCCCTTTTGGGGTAAAAAATCAAGTCCAGGAACACCGGTCACATCTAGTAAATGTTGAAACTAGGGCTGGGCAATGATTAAAATTTTTAATTGCGATTAATCGCACATTTTCCCCGATTAATCGCATTGTTGAATTCAGAAGTAGTGTAGGCTAAATTGTATTTTAAAGGAATATTCCACCTAGAGTTGAAAGCATTTTGGTCTCAGTGCATGTGTTTTCCTGGCCTGGCAACCCAATTTTAGCTTTAGTTTAGGCACTGGAAAGTAAAGTTGCTAACTGGCAATCCAGTGCCTAGGCCTATGCTAAGCTACAGGAAAATGAGAACAAAATGTTTTTATCCACACATGTAACTCTTGGTAAGAGGATGAGTGACCCAATTTTAATTAAGTAATGTTCCTTTAAATTTGTTTTGCCATAAGTTCCACAACATTTGTTCTCGCCTAACTTTTCAGAATATTCTCTAGCATAGGCCTAACAGTTAAATGAAATATTTAGTGTAAATCTCAACTCAAACAAGGTAGGCTAATCAGCCTACAAAATTATAGTTTAGGCAATTGCCACTTAATAGGGGCTTTGATGTTATCCTGTTTATAAGCCTATAGCCTATGTGTCTTGTTTGGTGGTATGAGAACGAGTAGCCTAAGCTACAGTATGTGAGAATAAAACGGACTTCCATAATGTTCTCCCCCGTAAAATAATTCTATTTAACCTAGACGATCAAATCAGCCATGGAAAGCTGTCACAAACAGGTCAAACGGAGATCTGAAAACCGACTTGAAACTGTCACATCACTGTGCTACAACTCCATGTGACGTGAGTTTCCAAAATCTCAACTTTGCCCGGAGTTGGGTGACTGAAAGCTTGAGTGCGACGGCAATAAATGCGTTTGAATATTAGATTCATATGCGTCTGATTCTTAGATTCTGTGTAGGTTTACTGAGTCTGACGTCTTTCATAACACTGCAGACCATCTAAATAGGCTATCAACTTTGAAACGCACTTCCATAAGGTTCTCCTCTTCCATGAAAAAATGTTATTTAGGTCAAACGGTGATCTGAAACCCGAAGTTGTTTACCTGTAGCCCGAATGAGATGCGCGGCGGCAAATAGCCTAAATATGCGTCTTGGATTCTGTTACCTGTTAGGTTAAACGGGATGAGTCGTTTTCCACAACACTGCAGCCCATATAACTAGGCTATCCATTTTGATGTGCCTTCTCTCTCCCACCGTCTTCCCAAGACTCATACCACCAATCAATGAACTCACTGAATGAACTGTAGGTAAAGGTAGCCTTTCTTTTCCGGTTATTGCAAGCGCGGCAGCAGCGCTACAAGGAAGATAATTGAAACTGCGTTAACGTGCGATAAAAGAATTAATCACGTTAATGAATTTCTGCGTTAACGCAATAATAACGCGTTAACTTGCCCAGCCCTAGTTGAAACACATATTTTTTTACTCAGTTATCAGTGTTCACGGTGTATTACTGTTCACAGAATAAACAAATACTTAATGGGAAAAGAAAATAATCTATTTCTCAACATTCACCAGAATTGAGTAGGTGGTAGATGTAGTGATCATGCGTCTCGTCCCAGGCTAAAGGCTTTATGGTGATGATAAACAAGTTAAAGAGAAAATTGCTCAACTGTCCCCCCCCCCCCAACACACACACACACACACACACACACACACACACACACACACACACACACACACACACACACACCCATTGCCTCATCATCATCACCCAGCATAAAAGGAGGATCCCCTGGACAGACACATGCAAATGTTCAAACTTCACCTAAAGCAACAACTACGGTACGACTACTACAGCTATTACTACTACTTCTAGTACTACCACTGTATTACTCCTGTTGCTACTGGTACTGCATGTAAAGATGAGGGAGGCTACCACACTAGTGTTGCTGCTGCTGTTTTCCATGTGTGGAGCTCAGACTCAGAGCACCCAGACTGAAGTTCAGGCAGAGAGTCAGAGCACTGGGACTGCTGCTGCTGCTGATAAAGTCATCATCCAGCTGGACGTCTCTGCTGAGTTCAAGGAACTCAGAGACATGGTGGTGGAGCTGAGAGTGCTGCTGACTGTCGCCCAGAATGAGCTACAGAACACCAAAACTGACCTGCAGAAAATGCAGATTGAGAACGAAGTCATGAAGATCAGACTGGCGGCTAGTGAAAATGAGGTTAAGACCCTGAGGAAGCTAATGGATGCACAACAAACAGACCTGACCCCTATGAAGACAGAAGTGGAAGATCTGAAGTTGGCAAATGCAGCCCAAGAGGCAGAGCTCACAGCAGTGAAGAGCAGACTGGCATCCACCAAAACTGATGTAGTGAATCTGGAGAAAGGGATCACAGAGAAACCCAAGGTGGCATTCTCAGCAGCTCTGATGGAATGCGTGCAGGCTGGGACGAAATCTATGAAATTCACTAAAATCATCACCAATGTTGGAGAGGCCTACAGCAGCACGACAGGCATGTTCACAGCTTCGGTCAGGGGAGTCTACCACTTCAGATTCACAGTCATGGCTCTCCTTCAGAACCAATGGATGACCATCACCTTGTATAAGAATGAAGAGCAGCAACTCAGACTGGATGAGTATGCAACAGATGGAAAGCACCAGTACTTGTCCAGTGGTGTGACTCTGGTGCTGGAGGTGGGAGACAAAGTTTATGTACACGTCCCTTCTGGCCGTACAAGTAGGTTTTGTGGGGGTACTGACCACCACAACATATTTAGTGGCTTCCTGCTCTTTCCTCTCTGAATGGAAGGG
Organism: Sardinella longiceps; assembly: GCA_027497455.2. Classification (NCBI taxonomy): domain Eukaryota; kingdom Metazoa; phylum Chordata; class Actinopteri; order Clupeiformes; family Clupeidae; genus Sardinella; species Sardinella longiceps. The sequence goes on along the minus strand of JAODXP020000016.1, from coordinate 16,686,223 downwards.
ACTTGGCAGGATTTTACTGTACATCAACCCTCTCAACTTACCTCTGCTGGGATTGTTGTTAAATGTTTCAATGATTTCTAAAATAAATCATTTTTCTCTTTCTTATTGTTTTGTGCCATTATTGGTAATAATGATTAATGCTAAATCAAGAGATTCAGATTTACCTCTTTTCCTGAAAACAAATAGAATGGAATCAAAAGTTGGTTGGAAATTTGAAAACTTATTAGTATTTATTTATACAATTATGGTGTCATAATGCACACTACCAGGTCTGTCAAACTCGTCTCAGATCACATCACATCACAGGCCACATGAGCCTTATGCTTTTTCGCCATAGCGCTGCCATACCTCCTCTACATACACCTCCTCTACAGGACCTCACCAAAGGAGAGCCTTTGCCTTTTTCAAGCGAACAAGTTTTCTAATCTTCAAAAGCCATCAAACAAACAAAATGAAAAATCAAACAAAAAAAGAAGCCTGGCCAAGAACACTTTCATTCTCAAAGCACCATAAAAAATAATGACTTTGTCAAGCCTAGACAAAGCAAAACAAAAAGCAAAGCAAAACAAAACAAAAGCAAAGGAAACCACACACACACACACACACACACACACACACACACACACACACACACACACACACACACACACACACACACACAAACCCCTAATAGTGCCCTGATCCATTATTCTATCAGTAAATGTCTCCAGATAGGCATTTACTTCTGCCTGAGGTGTGACTGTAGCTGCCACAAAGGGGAAATGTGGGCGGAGGGGGTTTTGAATGGAGCCCATGGGGCCTGTTAGGAAGGTGATGTTTAGAGGGTAAATTGAGGCCTGTATCAGATGAGGAATCATTCTGTCTAATAAATTGTCAATGTGCCCTGTGTAGAGATACAATGTGAGCGAGCTGTGACAATGTTATCAGACAGCACATGCTGTTTGTTCTACACACAGAGGCAATTGTCGTGTGTGTGTGTGTGTGTGTGTGTGTGTGTGTGTGTGTGTGTGTGTGTGTGTGTTTATGTGTGTGTGTGTGTGTGTGTGTGTGTGTGTGTGTGTGTGTGTGTGTGAGGGAAAAATTTGTTATATATATATATGTTTATATTTTGGAAACAGATTCTGTGAATGAGACTAGACTAAATTATTGTATAGACTAGAACAATATTCTATCAATTATGAACACAGGATGAAACAGGGGTCACGACTTCCTTTTTTTTTTTTTTTTTTTTTTTTTAGTTAAAGGTCATGGTCATGTTTTAAGTTAAAGGTCATGTTTTTATGTAAATAAATATGAATAACTTAACTTTTGGTTACATATAAAGGTGTTCAAATAAATATATTTGAACACTTTACTTGTGTTAAGACAGGTGAAGGGTTATCTTAAAGTTGTGAACAAAATTAAGAAGAAATTTAAGAACTTTGTTTTCAAGAATCTCATTTGTTCTCAAGTTTTCTCTTAAGAAAAAACATAAGAGGATAACTAAGAAAAAAACATAAGAACTTCTTCATGAATACCAAATTTTCTTAGATTTGGTCTTAAGACCAAAGTTAAGGAGAAAGTGCAAATTAAGAAGATTTTTTTTCTTAAGAACCCTTTGTGAATCCAGCCCCAGGTCCATAAGTGGGTCAGACCTTTTGCCATTTGTATTGACACACCCTTCCATCTCTCTCTCTCTCTCTCTCTCTCTCTCTCTCTCTCTCTCTCTCTCTCTCTCTCTCTCTCTCTCTCTCTCTGCCATATGGGCCCTGTCTGTTTTCCATACTGAAATGTAAAGTGTATGTACAGAACAGTGAGAACAGTGCAGTATGTTTACATACTGTATAGTTATATGACCGAGTGCAAACGATAGTAGCATAGATGCTGCATCACAAAAGACAATGTGTCCTCACAGTTAATGTCCCCTGTAATACTGTAAAACAGAGATGCTACACACACACACACACACACACACACACACACACACACACACACACACACACACACACACACACACACACACACACACACGTACACACACACACACACACACACACACACACACACACACACACACACACACACACACACACACACACACACACACATTAGTAGAGATATACAAACACATTGGTAAGGGGTCTGTGCTGGTGAGATAGAAACATGTTGTTTGAGCTGGGTTCCATGGTGATGGAATCACTCACAGAGAGAGAGAGAGAGAGAGAGTAGAAGTGGAGGGCAGGGTTCAGAGTGACCTCTCCACAGTGAAGTGACCGGGTATAATGGCTTAGTGCTGATCTAGTGAACGGAGCCTCAGACACACACACTTACTGACAGCCGACAGCACTGCAGGATGTTCAGGTCAGGTGAATGCTTTCATCCCTGTTACACACTTTTGAGTGTGTTTGTGTGTTCGCTTACAAGCCTGTAGTGGCCAGCCAGTGATTGGGATGCTGTTATTTTTATATCATTTTTTAATATAATTATGTATAATTATTTTTACATAATTTACAAAAATAAATTGAATTGAATTGAATTATGTCTTTGCCAAGGGCTTGTTTATATGTAGTCTATATATATTTATATACAATATATTCATCAGACAGGTCTTAGGCGCTTTGAGAACTGCTATTGGCATGTGAGCTAAGTTTGTTCTCCATCTCTATTACTGTACTGTATGTTTTTTTTCTCTCTAAAAAAAAACCTTTTATTTACTTCCCAGTGTTGTGACAGGAATAACATCATGCTAAGGGAGTCCATTCCTTACACTAACTGGCTTTGTTGCACAGTTGTGTGCTGCGTAGTTTGACTGATGCAAGGTGTTTGTATGTAGTGTGCAAAGCAGGCTGGTGTCCATCGATTGTGTTGTATCGTCAGAGACGGTTGATGATGATGTTACTATCTTTGACTTGTCACTTTGTACTCTTTGCTCTTGCTTGCTGTAGATTGAAATGTATCTTTAATGGTGTGCATCTCTCTCTCTCTCTCTCTCTCTCTCTCTCTCTCTCTCTCTCTCTCTCTCTCTCTGTGTGTGTGTGTGTGTGTGTGTGTGTGCCAGGTGCCTGATAAAGGACTTTGAGACGCGTCCATCGGTGACGCACCTGTTGGAGCACCCCTTCATAAAGCAGGCCCATGGCAAAGACTCCAGCCTCCGCCTGCAGCTCTCCGCTCTCATCAAGGAACAGCAGGAGCATGGCTGCAGGAGGAGAACAAGGTACACACACACACACACACACACACACACACACACACACACACACACACACACACACACACACACACACATACACACACACACACACACACACACACACACACACACACACATACACACACACACACACACACACACACACACACACACACACACACACACACACACACACACAAAGACATACTGACACACACACGCACACAGAAAGACACATACACATGAGCATGCACAAGTCATACTGGTTCTTTTTCCTTCTTTTCTCTGTGTAATAGAAGGTTTCCTAACTCATGGCAAACCCCATATCAAAATTAACCGATCCTAATTCATTCCAACCGGTTATATCATTCCTCTGTATGACTAGGGGTTCCAGTTTTGAAATGACATCAAATCAATGCATTGTAACCAATAATAAATCATTTCTTTTGGTAGAAGTTGCTCTCAGACCCCCATTTGTCATATAGCGAGAGCTGGTGCTAGAAATATATATTTTTAGGATCCAAAGTAGAAACAGAGAGGAAGTTCTTCTGTGTTTTCTGTGGATGTCAAGGGAATATTATTATGCCAATAAGACTTTGCTGTACGGAGCTATGCTTCAAAATTGACTGCAATTCTTCAATTGACCAGGAGAGGTCGCCCCATCCCTCTCCGAGAGAACTGATGATTCCGTAGTTACTGCAGGCCACCAATGAGGTTTGAGGTGGAACCGATGCCCACTGTGTGATTAAGGCCCAGGGAGGTCATGTGTCTGATCCTGATTTAATGCTAGCGATTGTGTAGGCCAACCCTGATGGATAATAACATACTTTATCACTAAGGATCATCACCCCAGAAAGAGAGGGAGAGAGTGTGTGGTGTGTCTGTGTGTGTGTGTGTGTGTGTGTGTGTGTGTGTGTGTGTGTGTGTGTGTGTGTGTGCGTGCGTGCGTGCGTGTGTGTGTGTGTGAGAGAGAGAGAGAGAGAGAGAGAGAGAGAGAGAGAGTTCTTCAGGGCTTTTAGTCCTCATTCCTCCTCTCTCTCTCTCTCTCTCTCTCTCTCTCTCTCTCTCTCTCTCTCTCTCTTTATCACCGTCTGATTATGCCCATAGTGGAGGCTGAACTATCAGACAGAATCCCAATTTAATTAACAGGCGACTTGTGAACTTCCAGCCGCCCCCACACACCCTGCACCCTCTCAATCATATCAGAGTCCTAGAGATCTATCACATCGAACGCTACGCTTTAACACGCCACTGCAGATATAATTAGCAGATGATCAGGAAGAGCTCAGTTCTGTCTGACTTTTGGATAGGGTGAGTTCAACATTGTCTGAACGTTGTCTGAACGTTGAAAGAGTGTTGGCGGAAATGGGACTAAAGAAAGTTTATGGGATGGAGTCGCCTCGTATACGGTGAAAGTGAGAGGCCTAAAATGATTGTGTAACTGTGCAAACTTGACATTTGGCTGCCATATTATTGTGTTGTTTGCTGAATTGAGGTTGTACTAAAGAGGAAGCAGCACCTGAAGTCATTTGTTCATACTATTTCTGTGTGTATCAATGACATTACATTATATTTACCAGGATGTTTTATTCTGCTCTAGGAATGATGGGAGAGAATATGTTTGGATACCTACAGTATGATCCTGATAAGAATTTAATTAATTGATAATAATGTAATTTAGCCTCAATTTCCACAAAGCTTTATTGTTAAGAAACTCAAATCAAGCAAGCAAAGCAAATTGAGCAAATCAAACAATAATAGAGTGGCCTTTGCTTCTCTGCCTCTTGTTGTGAGGCCTGTAAGAGTGATGCATGTGTAGACCTGGGGGGGGGGGGGGGGGGTATTCGAAGTAGGTGGTTAGATGTCAAACCCGGGCAAGTTAAGAGGTAGCGGTAAGTCTGCTAATAGAAGACCCCGGAGTTCTTATTCTCTTAACTAAAAAAGGCCAGCAGCACTCTATTAGGAGACTTACCACTTCCTCCAGCTTACGTAACTTAACCACCAAATTGGAATACCCCTCTGGTCGCTCACGTTTAGGATAAAGTGATACCTCTTTCCCGCTCCGCTCTCTCCCGAGCGCTGATGGGGAAACGTTAGCATCCTTGCCTCACTCCGATACCCACTGGTAACAGCCTCCCCCAACTGGGTTGGATGCATTACGTAAGGACTACTGTAGCGGCTGCAGCTAATCGGCTAGCATCAGTCATGCTCTGATTGAGGCCCCAACGGTACAGTACAGTAAGTCCGTTTACCAGAAGTGTGATAACCAGTCTTAAGGTCAGAGCTAGTGAAGCAAGACTGATCCTGGAACGCATGTCCTCTGGCGTGAGAGAGAGGGAGGGGATGAGACAGAGAGAGAGAGAGAGAGAGAGAGAGAGAGAGAGAGAGAGAGAGATTCATAGGGAGGGATGGATAGACAAACAGGGAGGTGACAGACAAAGCATCACTGTGTGTGTGTTTGTGTGTGTGTGTGTGTGTGAGTGTGTGTGTGTGTGTGTGTGTGTGTGTGTGTGTGTGTGTGTGTGTGTGTGTGTGTGTGTGTGTGTGTGAGTGTGTATCTGTGTTTAGTGTGTGTGTATGTATATATTTGTATATCTTTGTGTGTATATTGGTGTATCTACAGTATACATGTGTGTGTGTGTGTGTGTGTGTGTGTGTGTGTGTGTGTGTGTGTGTGTGTATCTGTGTTTGGTGTGTGTGTATGTATATATTTGTATATCTTTGTGTGTATATTGGTGTATCTACAGTATACGTGTGTGTGTGTGTGTGTGTGTGTGTGTGTGTGTGTGTTTTAAGGCAAAGTGTGAGTGGGGTTAAGCAGATTAGTCTTGACCTCGTGGGTGGAAGGCGAGTCCATGTTGGGCTTAGTCGTTGTAAAGCGAGGAGAAGATCAGAGATTCGAGGGAGTGAACCTGCGCTGCTTGATTAGCCATCATTCAACTCTCAGCCCTCAAGCGACCAGTCCACTGGCCCGTCAATCGGTCAGTCAGTCAGTCAGACAGTCAGACAGTCAGACATCTAGACTTCCAGTGCAGGGGGGACCAGTTGCCGCAGCCCTGCCCAGGACACACTCTTATTTCTGGGGCAGCCATGCCACCATGCTGGGCCTGAGCAGAAAGGCTCGCCGGAGGGCCAAGCGGCAGGCTCTCTCTCTAGTCAGGAGAGGACGAGTGTGGAAACGGAAATGGTGGGTGGATTTTCAGGTGTGTGTGTGTGTGTGTGTGTGTGAATGAGAGAGAGAGAAAGTGTATAAAAGAAAGAGTGTGTGGTAGATGATTTCTTCCCTAAAAAGATGAAAGCAGGTTGAAAGGGTTTAGGTTGAAGTGAAGTAGTCTGTCAATCTTATGTCTCTGTGCCTGACAGTCGAAGGAGGCCTCTCATTGGCTGTTGTGGTGAATATGGATGTGCATGTACTGTACTTGAATATGGATGAGTAACAAGGGTTAAGTGAACTGCTACAGAATAGGATGTGTAATTGGAAGGGAGTGACCCAGGTTTACAGAAGGGAGACTTTTGGTTATTTGGTTATTAGGTTATTAGGGTGGATGATATTGTGAAGGAATGTGTACAAGAATGCTGAGCAGGTGGGAGTGGATTGTGATTTGGATTGGAGAGGGGGGTGTTTTTTGGATGAGGTTTTTGGTGTAGGGGAGATGGGGTTGGGGGTGAGGGAGTGTTTAGCAGTATTTCTCGGGGTTCCAGCGGTCCACACGTCTCCTTCAGAAGAAACAGGATGTGGAATAGGAGGTGAGAGATAACAGAGGGACACATGCTGTTTTTTTTTTTTTTCTCTCTCTCGTGCTGGTGCTGGTGCTGGTGCTGGTGGTGGTGGTGGTGGTGGTGTGTGGTGTGTGTGTGTGTGTGTGTGTGTGTGTGTGGGTGGGTGGGTGTGTGTGTGTGTGTGTGAGAGAGAGAGAGAGAGAGAGAGAGAGAGAGAGAGAGAGAGAGAGAGATGACTTCACAGCACTAGCCCACGAGCAGGTGAATTGTTAGTTACAGATATCAAGGATATCTGAGGTGTTTTGTTCGTTAAGTTTGTCAGTGGGTAAAAGTGGAGCAGTATTCAAGTATCTTTGGTTTTGATGTATGGGTGCAGCAATTCCATTGTAAATATGTAGCTCTCTTTGATCAGTCTTTTCACCAAGGAAGGCTTAGTGTATGACTCCCTGCTTAGTGAGGTCTTTATGAGATACAAGAGAACATGTACACAAAATGTTAAATCTCTCACACTCTTTGTTTTGATTTTGTTTTTGTTTGTTTAGCTTGATGGTATTGATATCTTAACCCAGTTAATATTGTCTATATATTTGTATGTCTGGTCTTGTCAGGTCATTAGGAGGCAATTATCCATATTATATAAGTTCTGGAAGGATTTTTAGGAAATTTGACATGGCTTAGTATGCAAGATAACTATCATAAATGGACCAAGACTGGATTATGATATAAGAAATACTTATAAGCCTGTTCTGTTGGCAGAAGTGACAGGTGGGTTCATTGTTCCTCAGTGTTTCTAATTGTGTGGTGTGGCCCACATTGGCACAGTTTGCTTAACTCAGCTAAGCCGTCGCTGGATATATCTGGTGCTTGTTAGTCTCATTGAGATCACACGCACTCTCCTCTTTAATTCACTCGCTTACACAACACACACACACACACACACACACACACACACACACACACACACACACACACACAGGGAGAAAGAGAGAGAGAGAGACACACACACACACACACACACACACACACACACACACACACACACACACACACACAGGGAGAAAGAGAGAGAGACAGACACACACACACGCACACACACACACACACACACACACACACACACACACTGGGAGAGACACACATGGAGAGACACACATACATGAATAAAACACTACAAAATGTTCAGACATATAAACAGCATGCACACTAAACACACACACTTGCACACTCACACACACACACACACACACACACACACACACACACACACACACACACACACACACACACACACAGATCCTCCGGGGAGTTTTTTAGGCTGTGAGTGTGGCAGCTGGTACCCCGTTGACCTCTGACCATGTGAGTTTGCCTGTGGGATAAAGGGTCATACTGAGATGAAGTGAGATGGGAAAGTGGTAATGGAAGAGTGTTCTCCAGGGACAGGCACACACACACACACACACACACACACACACACACACACACACACACACACACACACACACATATACACACACACACACGCACGCACGCACGCACGCACGCACACACACACACACACACACACACACACACACAACAAGGCACATACACACACAAGAAATTGAATTAATAGATCCAAATAGTGTATAAAATCAATTAATTTCCTATTACTCTTAACTCCTAATTAATACAATTAATCTTATATCTAATATTTCATTTTTTTTCTTTTTTTCAAGACTTAAAAAAAAAATTTACAACAAAAAAAAACAAAACAGAAATGAGCAGTGATGCACTGGCTACAGAATAGCTTCAAAATCCCACTAATTGACTTTGCAGCATGAGTATTTGGATAGAGTATCTTATCACATATTTGCAATTTAGTTTATAAAATACTGTAGGCCTGTAAGATTAAAATGGTTCTTGAGGAAGTGACCGTCATATATTATGTTTTTAACCACTGGTGCATTAGACATCCCCTCATTTAGACAGATGAGTTGGACTTTTTTTCGCACATACAAATGCAAAATGACAAAAAAAGTGTTTGTTGAATGCCATCTCTCTGTTCTCAATACCGAATAGAGGGAAATGTATGTGTGTGTGTGTGTGTGTGTGTGTGTGTGTGTGTGTGTGTGTGGCTGTGACTGTGCAATCCCTGGTAACCCTATTGTCTTCTAAGCACTTATTTACCGATTTGTCTGTTGATGTGTTTGTTTATTTGTTCAGGCACGAGAGGATTAACACGCGTAAGACGCTCATCATTGAAAGCTGTCCTGATGATGACTTGGTGAATCTGGAGGTTCTTGACGAGGTGAGCGAGCAGCTGAGGTGATCATGAGACCCAAAGACGCTGAGAACGATATTAGCTGAGGTCATCAGGGCTCACTAGGAATAGAAAATATGTAGGAATAGAAATAGTGTATATAGGGCTCGTTAGGATTATAAATATATGTGGTCATAATTTCACACCATGGATGCGACAGAGCACAAACATATTCAATATGATAATTATTAGAGATTATTATGACCTTATGATATTTTGTTTATTTCTTTTTCATGTGACCTCCACAGCTGAATATTGCAAATCTTCAGATTTCAGCAACCCCACTTCATATAATCATCATAATTGGTGTCATCATAATTTATGTTTTCGCCAGTGTCTGTCTGTCTGTCTGTATACAAAGAACTCGAAAAGTACTGCACTGATTTGAATGAAATTTTTGGACAACGTGTGTATTGGGACAAGTGAGAACTGATTCAATTTTGGTGCTGATTGGTTATCCGGTAACGCCATCTGAAATTTATATTGCTTCTCTGACCATATTGCTTTGGTTGAGGTCTGCACTCTATGAGAGCTTTTCTAGATATTATGACATAATTAGCACATTATGTCTGTTTCAGGAAACGATTATCAGTCATCTCCAGAAGAGGTATGAGGAGCTGCAGATCTACACGTATGTGGGGGACATACTCATCGCCCTCAACCCCTTCCAGAGTCTCAGCATCTACTCCCCACAGGTAACACACACACACACACACACACACACACACAGACACGCAAGCACACATACATTCCAGAGTCTCAGCATACACACACAGAGATACACATACACACACACACACACAGAGAGAGAGAGAGAGAGAGAGAGAGAGAGAGACACAGATACAGATCTACTCAATGCACCCAGCTCAGCAAAACATACCATAAGTCATAAAAGCATCTGCTGAAAGATTAAAATTAGAGTGTAAAGTTAAGAGGTCGGGATGCACTGCTGTGCTTTGCTGTGCTGTGCTGTGCTGTACTGTGCTAAACAGCAATGTTCTGTGCTGTGTCTAACGTGTTGGCAGGCTCCTGTTCCATCCAAACTTGCCACTATCAGTCATAAAAGTAATCAGAGCACTGCATTAAGTATAGTATCTGTAAGATTGAACACAATGAGTTCTACTGATTAGCGTCTGAATTACAAGGCTAAGCATGTACCTGTGCTGGATGTTGGCTCACCTTTGGGGATTAACCTCCTGGCCAAGCTTAGCTGAGAGGGGCTTAGTCGGTTCTGTGATCCGGGGCGCGGACGGGGGGCTTACCGGCTGCCCTTGTGATCCACATAGCCCGGTTCTCAAGCAGAACCACCTGAAAGGAAGAGGATCAGAGGGCATGTTGTGATCTGCAGGATTGCTGACGTGAGGAGTGCAGCTTGTGGCATTTGTGTTAAGTATGGTAACCAGGGTAGCGACCACCATATCCTCTAAGTGTGATACTACTGTACTGTGTTATGATAACGTAACCTCAAACTTGACCATTTACAGGCATTAGTGTAGAGAGGTCAAAGAGAAAACACACATTTGGGTTGCAGATCATTTTGGTTTGCAGATTGCTGTCATTTTGGTTTGATACTGTAGGCACACACTGTAGTAGCCCACTTCGCATTGCAGATCTCTGTGGATTCCATTCAGTGGTAGTCATAAATAAACTCAACGGGCCTCATTCATCAATATCTTCTGAAGAATTGTCTTAAAATTGTTCTTCAGGGCCCATTTAAAGCCCGGTATTTGTGAATACAAAACTTCTTCAATACTTCACATGTGAGCAGTGATAGAGCAGTGACAACAAATTTCTTTGTAGGAAGAAAAGCTAGATCCCTGCTCATAATTTTTCTCAGTTTTGCTGCTGTTGATCCTGAATGATTGTTTTATCATACACTTACAGAATAACAGAATGCAGGACTGACGAGCACAGAAGCGTTGCCAAATTTTGTCGTGCTTATGTATTCAGGGTCGGTTCAACCGCTCACAGTTCTCAAACTCACCACCTGTCACTTTATTCTGGAGGTAGTACGTGAAAAAGACTATTTTGGAAAAACCCCGAATTCTCTAGCTGCATCTGAATCCTGTAATCGTAATTGCAAAAATTCAGCGCTCCCTGTAGCCTTCCACCAATCGGATTCGGAGGGAGGGATATCTGCCTGTCTATCACAACTGTGAGCAAGCTGCTGACAACATGCTACAGCGAGGGAGGGGTTACAGGAGGAGCAGCCGTTGGGGTGCATAGTAGAGACAAGGGGGAGGGACCAGCTAGCTGTATTATTTAAAATTTTTTGTCTTTTGGACTTGCCGAATACAGCTTTAAATAGGTTATTGTGTTGATTTTTCATATTGCTGTAGTCATATGTAATAAAAGCTGTTGTTTTTCTAGTTCTCCAAGCTCTACCATGGAATGAAGCGCTCAGATAACCCCCCACACATCTTTGCCACGGCAGACGCAGCCTACCAGAGCATGGTTACTTTCAGCAAAGACCAGGTACCCTGCTTGTTTGTCTGGCTTGACTTTGACTTTGTCTGGTGTTTTTTTGCCCTCAATGGCTTCTTCCAGGCAGCACTGTCTGAAAGGCACTATCTTAAGCCTAACCCTAAACCTAACCCCCTTAAAACTCACTCTAACCCTAGATTTTGTGGGGGTCATGCCTCGAAGGCGGCACTGTGGAAATATGTGTAGAATACAGTTGGATGTAGCCTGTGGGTAACAGCCTTTAGGCTGCAGCAGTTCGCTGGTGTGGGGTCCTCCTGTCACCCATCCACCCAAAAATTACAATGCATCAAATCCCTTTGGATCTTGAGTTGGATCTGTTTGTGATGGAAACATGATAAAACAATAATAAACCAAACACAAATATTGTGATAGTTATTGAATTAAATATCTGGTTCACAAGATGTCTAATCCTAAGCATAGCTTGTCTTGAGTCCACAAGACCAAACCCCAAAACAAGCAGGCTGACAGAAATTAAGCTCTACCATAAGAACGTTTTGTTTTGGATTCTTTGCCATTTCGGTTAGCTTGGTAAGTATGACAGCCATTTAATCACTGAATGTCTGACTAATGTCATAATTGAAATGAATTGAATTGAATTATCTCTCGAGTGATGTGTCTTTGCAGATGGATGTGCAAGAGGTAGTTTGTGCATATTTTCCAACCAAAGGCTATATAATGTTTAAAACTAAACTACCTTCAGTAGCTTCCTACAAATCATCAAATATTGTGATATCTGCTAAGCTAAAAAAAAAAAAAAAAAGCAAATACCAAAAATTGCAATTAGTGATCTTTTGATGCTTTCTGAGTGATAGGTGTTGCTTGTATGATGTTAATTTTGATGTTTTTTTTGTTTGTGTCCATGGTTTAGTGCATCATCATAAGTGGGGAGAGTGGAGCTGGGAAGACAGAGAGTGCTCACCTAATCGTCCAGCACCTCACCTTTCTGGGAAAGGTAGTTACATCATGCTATTTACATGAGTCATATATGCTTTTGTCTAAATCACGTGAATAAGTTAATAAACACAAAGAGACATGGGTGCTCCTTGCTATTGATGCCAAAATAGAAAATGGGCTCTGCTTTGCTTAATTAGGCTTTGACAGTAAATGATTTTTAATAGTGAATGAAATAGACGAGGCAGCAACCAAATGTTTGTAGACTGAACATCAAGATGTGTGTATTTCACATCATTTGTTTTATAATGCAACCATACCAGATGCAAACAAACATGCTACAGTGTAAAATACAAACTTGATTTGCTGCATAGTTGTAATGGTCACATTTGTATACTGTAATAGGCTTCAGTTGCTACAGTATCAACAGTCGTGAAAGATTTGAAGTTTTTGTATGTTATGTCTATGTTCTCCTCGAATGACGAAATTTTCATGTCTGTGTAGAGTGTGTGACTGTGGATCAACAAATGTAGGGAAAGATTCACCTCCATGTTTATTCATGTTCACAAAAATCTTATTTGTTTGTTCATTTGTATGTTTGTGCCAGGCCAACAACCGCACACTGCGGGAGAAGATCCTTCAGGTGAACCCACTGCTGGAGGCCTTTGGGAATGCCTGCACTGCCATCAATGACAACTCCAGCCGCTTCGGCAAGTACCTGGAGATGAAGTTCACCCCCACAGGCGCTGTCATGGGTGCCAAGATCTCTGAGTACCTGCTGGAGAAGTCCCGTGTCATCAAACAGGCACCGTGAGTAGAAATGAGTAGAGATTTACCGAATCCAGGATTCGGATTTGAACAAATCTTGAACCTTTTTGATGGGGTTCGATTACTGAACCGAACCAAACCTTCTAATGTGACTGGAACGTTAAAAGTTTAAGTTAAAATAGTTCATCAAATAACACCAACAGAAAAAAAAAATGGTTAATTAAATATGAACTGTGGAGACTTACTGTGGGTCTAATCCTACACGAGAGTCAAAGTGAGGGATGAAGTGTATGATCATCAGAGGGCAGGCAAAGGTGAGGGAGAGAATTGGAGGCTTTGAGGCTGATCATGTCTGAATGAATAAATGTTCTAGGACTTGGACACAAAGATACAAAGAGTTTTATTTGTGTGTACTACCCAGTGTAAAAAATGCAGTGATTGTGTCTGGTCTGGTGTCAGCCTATTTGTGCAAAACAGAGAAGTGCAGTTGGACAGTGGGCAGATAGGAGGGCTGGATTCTTGGATTGTTTTAGGATTTGGTATTCTGAATATTTACCTATGATGAACTGGCACTTTATTCCACCTGTTTCATTTGGTAGTGTCATAGCTTTGTTCAGTGGAACCACTGGAGATAATGAAATTCCTTGCGCGGTCTTAAAGCCAATAAGCATCATTCACCAACCATTCTTACGAGGAAAAGTGTTTTTAAATCCCACTTTGCATTCACCTATAGGTTTTTAAACTGGACTTTGAGAAAAAAAAATTGAGAAAATTCTTAAGAAGACAATTATTGTTGTCTTTGTTGTTGTTTTTATGGAATATGTGAAATCCATGGACATCTACTGTATGTTATCCTAAGTACTACAACATTATGTATGATTTTATATTACAGCATAAGGAACAATAGTAATGATCCGTCAAACAAACAAAACTTGGAGTTTTAACTTTTTATTATTAGGTCATGTTCCTACCTGTTCTTTCTATGTTTAAAACATGGTGAACATATGTTTGGACCACATACATTCACAAGGGAAATAGCAGAAAGCCAGTAAAAATGCAATGATTGTCAGAATTATCATAGAGCCTGTGGCCATTTGAGGGGAGTTTCAGGTTAACTACATCTCTCACTTCCAGCTGCAGAGTCACACCGCCAGAGAGATAAGTCCCGTGCCCATCATGATCACGTTCAGAGAGGTGCATGATTTCTTGGCCATTCTTGACCATTTTTATCTTCATATTGCGCCCGTCAAGTATATCCACGACAGTGAATCTGAAGTAGTAGACTCCCTTAACTGGAGCTGTGAAGAAACCTGTGCTGCTGCTGTAGGCCTGTCCAACATTGGTGATGATTTTGGTGAAGACCAAGTTCAAGTCCTTTTGATAAGATGTATTCTGTATGTATCCTGAGTTAGTCAGTCCTGCTGAGAATGCCACTTGGGATTGCTTGAGATTCACTACTTCAGCCTCAGTCACAGCCAGCCTGCTCTTCACTTCTGTTAACTCTGCATCTTGAGCTGCATTTACCATCTTCAGGTCATTTACCTCACTCTCACTGACAGACAGTCTGATCTCTTGTGCTGCATTGTCCTTGATCAGATTCATCACTTCAGTCTTCATAGTGGTAATCTCTGTGTGTTGTGCTGCTGTGTCTTTCTTCACGTGCTCCATGTCAGTCTCAGTGGCTACCAGTCTCTCACTAACTGACTTCAGATCAGCTGTCTGTGCTGCAGTTTCCTTCTTCAGATTCACCACTTCAGCTTCACTAGCAGCCAGTCTGGTCTTAACAGCAGTCATTTCTGTATCTTGTGCTGAGTTTACTTCAATCAGGTTTGTTATATCAGTCTTCACAGCTGTTAGTTTTGTGTATTGTGCATCAATGTCAATCTGCATTGCTGTCAACTCTGCTTGTTGGTCTGCATGTTGTGTCATCAGTTTCAGTACTTCAGTCTCACCTGCAGTCAATCTGTTCTCTAGTTCTGCATTCTCCATATTCAGATTCTTCACCTCGGCCTCACTGGCAGACAATCTGGTCTTCATATCACTAACCTCTGTGTTGACAGCAGCATTTCCAGTCTCCAGGTCTGCAACATGTACCCACAAGTCCTCTACCTCAGATTCACTAGAGTTCAGTCTGGTCTCTTGTGCTGCATTTTCAGTCTTCAGGTTCATCACTTCAGTCTTCACAGTGGTCAGGTCTGTCTGTTGTGCTGCAGTGTCTTTCTTCACGTGCTCCATGTCAGTCTCAGTGGCTACCAGTCTCTCACTAACTGACTTCAGATCAGCTGTCTGTGCTGCAGTTTCCTTCTTCAGATTCACCACTTCAGCTTCACTAGCAGCCAGTCTGGTCTTAACAGCAGTCATTTCTGTATCTTGTGCTGAGTTTACTTCAATCAGGTTTGTTATATCAGTCTTCACAGCTGTTAGTTTTGTGTATTGTGCATCAATGTCAATCTGCATTGCTGTCAACTCTGCTTGTTGGTCTGCATGTTGTGTCATCAGTTTCAGTACTTCAGTCTCACCTGCAGTCAATCTGTTCTCTAGTTCTGCATTCTCCATATTCAGATTCTTCACCTCGGCCTCACTGGCAGACAATCTGGTCTTCATATCACTAACCTCTGTGTTGACAGCAGCATTTCCAGTCTCCAGGTCTGCAACATGTACCCACAAGTCCTCTACCTCAGATTCACTAGAGTTCAGTCTGGTCTCTTGTGCTGCATTTTCAGTCTTCAGGTTCATCACTTCAGTCTTCATAGTGGTCAGGTCTGTGTGTTGTGCTGCAGTGTCTTTCTTCACAAGCTCCATGTCAGTCTCAGTGGCTACCAGTCTCGCAGTAACTGACTTCAGATCAGCTGTTTGTTCTGCATTTTCATTCTTCAGATTCACCACTTCAGCTTCACTAGCAGTCAGTCTGGTCTTAACAGCAGTCAGTTGTAACTCTTGCCCAGAATTTACCTTGGTAATGTTCATCATTTCAGTTTTCATTGCTGTCAACTCTGCCTGTTGGTCTGCATTTTGTGAAAACAGTTCCAGCACTTCAGTCTCACCTGCAGTCAATCTGTTCTCTAGTTCTGCATTCTCCATATTCAGATTCTTCACCTCGGCCTCACTGGCAGACAATCTGGTCTTCATATCACTAACCTCTGTGTTGACAGCAGCATTTCCAGCCTCTAGGTCTGCAACTTGTACCCACAAGTCCTCTACCTCAGATTCACTAGAGTTCAGTCTGGTCTCTTGCGCTGCATTTTCAGTCTTCAGGTTCATCACTTCAATGTTCATAGTGGTCAGGTTTGTGTGTTGTGCTGCAGTGTCTTTCTTTACAAGCTCCATGTCAGTCTCAGTGGCTACCAGTCTCTCACTAACTGACCTCAGATCAGCTGTCTGTGCTGCAGTTTCCTTCTTCAGGTTCATCACTTCAGCTTCACTGGTAGTCAGTCTGGTCTTAACAGCAGTCAGTTCTGTATCTTGTGCTGAGTTTACTTCAATCAGGTTTGTTATATCAGTCTTCACAGCTGTTAGTTCTGTGTATTGTGCATCAATGTCAATCTGTATTGCTGTCAACTCTGCCTGTTGGTCTGCATGTTGTGTCATCAGTTTCAGCATTTCAGTCTCACTTGCAGTCAATCTGTTCTCTAGTTCTGCATTCTCTGTATTCAGATTATTCACCTCAGCCTCACTGGCAGACAATCTGGTCTTCATATCACTAACCTCTGTGTTGACAGCAGCATTTCCAGCCTCTAGGTCTGCAACTTGTATCCACAAGTCTTCTACCTCAGATTCACTAGAGTTCAGTCTGGTCTCTTGTGCTGCATTTTCAGTCTTCAGGTTCATCACTTCAGTCTTCATAGTGGTCAGGTCTGTCTGTTGTGCTGCAGTGTCTTTCTTCACATGCTCCATGTCAGTCTCAGTGGCTACCAGTCTCTCAGTAACTGAGTTCAGATCAGCTGTCTGTGCTGCTGTTACCTTCCTCAGATTCACAACTTCATCTTCACTAGCAGTCAGTCTGGTCTTCACAGCAGTCATTTCTGTATCTTGTGCCGAGTTTACTTCAATCAGGTTAGTTATATTGGTCTTCACAGCTGTTAGTTCAGTATATTGTGCATCAATATCAATCTTCAATGTCAGCATCTCATTCTCACTTGCAATCAGTCTGGTCTTTAGTTCGTCATTTTCTTTCTTCACTTTCATTACCTCATTCTCACTTGCAGTCAGTCTGTTCCCTAATGCAGCATTGTCATCATTCAGGTTCTTAACCTCAAACTCACTTGCAGTCATTCTGGTCTCTAGATTTTCATTCTTCATATTAAGATTCTTTACTTCTAACTCACTGATAGCTAACCTGTTCTTCACATTGACAAATTCTGTCTTGACAGCAGCATTTTCTGCCTCTATATTGCCGTTGGTATTTTGTAGCAGCACTTTCAGCTCCACCACCATGTCTCTGAGTTCCCTGAGCTCAGCAGAGACATCGTCGTCGAAAGTGCTGTGAGTTTGTTCGCCACAGGTGGAGAACAGCAGCACTAGCAGTGTGATTAAAAGCTTCATCTTTAAAAAAAAAAACTTTTTTGTATGCCACAGTCTTAGTGGTAATGGCGGTGGTGCCACTAAATGTGCGAGTTTACCTCCTGAATCACCTTGCCTTTATATGTCTCTGTTGCTCATTTTGCAAGAAAAATAATCATCTGTTAGATATCTGTTTATCAGTGTTCTGAGAAGCCCAAAGCTGTTACCCACCCTGTTGGAGAGGTGGGGGCTAAATATCCTCATGTCACCCTGTTTAAGGCTACTGTGAGAAATGCAGTCTCTTCAGAGAACTAAGAGTTAATGTGAGAGTAATGCATTAAGAAGGTGTTATTTATTTATTAACCTGTCTTTTAAGATGAGCTGTAAGCGAATCCCAACATGTAGTTAGATATCCAAACTCCCTTTTGATTTAAAATATATTTTGATTAAGCCATCAACGTACTATTTTCAAAATTTACTTTCAAAAATGTGGTCTAGAGTAGGTGGGTCTTTGTAGTAAAAATAAATGAATAAATAAATAAAATTAAAATAAGGAATATTATGTTGCTATCCTTCCTGAGACAGCAAGCATGCATGTGTTTATCTGAAACAGGAGAGGGAGGGAGTGAGCACAGCAGAGTTTCAAAATATCAAATGCCAGCCAGTTCCACTGATTAGGGTGTACTGTTAATATGTGTGAGAGCGCTATCAGACAGAACACTTGATCACTTTGGCAGCTCTTTCTGTGCCGTGACCAAGGTTAGCAAATGTGCCAGTGTGTGTTCTTTTCCATTATTGTCACAGTGAAGTATGAGCCTGTGACAGTTCACCTGAGACAGGTTTGCCATGATGTCTTTATTTAACCCCTGGCCTGCATTTTACATGAATTGTTAAAAAAATATATATATTTTTTAAATATATATTTTGGAATTAAGATTAAAAAAAAACAAAACACTTCTAAATAAATAACAATTTTGTTTAAATGTATTCCTCTCACATTAACTCTGAAGAGACTAAATTTCTCACTAACAGTAGTCTAAAAAGGGTGACATGAGGACATTTAGCCCCCACCTCTCCTACAGGTTGAGTAACAGCTTTGGGCTTCCCAGAACACTTAAGAGATAAAAATATTTGTATTTTTTACTTGGATTTCTTGCATCTGACCAGTGCCCCTGGACTAAATTGAATTGTTAAAAAAAAAAATATATATAGCCGGCAAGTGCCGCTTCATTTGAATCGAAGCGGTTCACAAAAATATGGTCAATCCCCACTCTCCAAGCAAAGCGAAAAAAGTAAACGAAAAAGCAGCAGCAAATGAAAAGTAACTAAAAAACAAGAAGGCAAGACTATACAGCTAAAAATAAATAAATAAACGTGGAAAAAAGCAGAAAGAGGGTGGAATAAGTGAAAAAGACAGAGAGCTAAGTAAGGCTGCTGCCGCACAGCGCAATCACCATAGCAACCCAACAATTTCATCAGCAATCTTTCTCAAATTTTTGTACTAACTCTCAAATTCAGCTATGGTCACCTGAGCAAGAGAGGTGCATCTGTATAGACAATCCAGTGTCAAAGTCTCCTCGGCAGGCAAAAAAAGTGGAAGACCCACAAGGCAGTCAACCAGGCTGAGGCATGGTTGCAACACAGCGTGCTGGTGGGACTTGGTATCCAGACGTGCAGATCTCGGGAGCGATCCAAGACCCCACTATGACAAGCCCCAAGGCGACAGCTGATCCAGGAAGAGGTCCGAGCAGAGGTGGAGGAAGCCTGCTGCAGTAAGACTGTAGGGATGCAGCAGCAGGGTTTATGGATCTGATGGGAAGTGGCAGCTGACTGATCTCGTGGGCAGAGCTTTGGAGATCAGAGCCACACCGGATCAAGTTCCTCATCCAGTCGGTGTATGATGTACTCCCATGTCCATCCAATCTATTCCGCTGGGGATTGGCCGAGACTCCACTGTGCCCACTCTGCCAGAAAGCCGGGTTCCTGGAGTACATCCTGAGCTGCTGTCCACGGGCACTTGGAGATGGGCGTTACCGCTGGCGTTACAACCAAGTGTTGCGGGTCATTGCCGAGGTCATCTGCACAGGGATCACCTCCAGCAAACTCCAGGAACCAACAAGGCAGGCCATCACCTTTGTTAGGGCTGGGGAGAAGCCACAACAGCAGCGGAGTAGAGCAGGGGGGGCAACTTTCCTGGTGAGAGAAGAAGGAATTTTATTTGTCACATGCATATGATTACTGCTGAATAAATAAAATGAAAGTAAGGAATAACATGTTGCTATCCTACCTGAGACAGCAAGCATGTTTGTGTTCAACTGAAACAGGAGAGGGAGGGGGTGAGCACAGCTGAGTTTCAAAATATAAAATGATTAGGCTTCACTGTTAATATGTGAGAGTGCTTTCAGGCAGAACAACTGATCACATTGACACCAATTTCAGTGGTGTGACCAAGGTCAGCCAATGTGACAGAGTGTGTTCTTTTTGTTCTGCTAACCAACTCTCCTGGTTAGAGTGCACTGTTGATATGTGTGAGAGCACTGTCCTTTTCGCTTTATACAAGGAATAGAGGGCAATTTGTTTGTCACCTGCATATGATTACAGCTGAATGAATAATAATAAAAAAAGAAATAAGATGTAGCTATTCTACCTGGGATAGCCTTCCAGGTCCAATGATTAGGCTGCACTGTTAATATGTGTCAGAGCGCTATCAGACAGAACATGGCACCTCTTTCTGTGCTGTGACCAAGGTTAGTCAATGTGCCAGTGTGTTCTTTTTGGACATATACATTACTGTCACAGTGAAGTATGAGCCAGGGACAGTTGACCTTAGACAGGTTTGTTCAGTCTGTTCCCTAATGCGGCATTGCCATCATTCAGATTCTTAACCTCAGACTCACTTGCAGTCATTCTGGTCTCTAGTTCTGCATTCTCTATATTTAGATTCTTCACTTCTGACTCACTGATAGCTAACCTGCTCTTCACATCGATGACTTCTGTCTTGACAGCAGCATTTTCTGCTTCCATTTTGTCGTTGGTGTTTTGTAGTTCATTCTGGGTGAGTCAGCAGCACTCTCAGCTCCACTACCATTTCTCTGAGTTCCCTGAGCTCAGCAGAGACATCTGCGTTCGTGGTCTCTGTCTGAACTTCATTCTCAGTGCTATGAGTCTGTTTTCCACAGGTGGAGAACAGCAGCACTAGCAGTGAGATGAAAAGCTTCATCTTTAAAAAAAAACACCTTTTTTGTATGCCACAGTCTTAATGGTAATGGCAATGGTGTGTATAATAGCAATATCTGTAATAGCAGAAGCTAAGTTATAGTAAAAACTGTAGTAACAGTCGCTAAATGTGTCAGTTTCCCTGCAACACCTTGCTTTAATATTCCTCTGTTGGTCATTTTGGCAAGAAACATAATCAAATGTTTTGATTAAATTTACTCCAGGGACACTGGTCAGATGCAAGAAATCCAAGCTTTATCTCTTAAGTTTTCTGGGAAGCCCAAAGCTGTTACTCACCCTGTAGGAGAGGTGGGGGCTAAATTAGTTAATGTGAGAGGAATATTTTTAAACAAAATTGTTATTTATTTAGCAGCTGTTTTTTTTTTTGTTTTGTTTTGTTTTGTTTTTATCTTAATTCCAAAAATGTCATCATGTCACCCTGTTTTAGACTACTGTTAGTGAGAAATGTAGTCTCTGAAAAGTTAATTTGAGAGTACAGTAATGCATTTAAACAAAATTGTCATTTATTTAGCAGGTGTTTTTTTTTTTTTTTTTTTTTTTTTAAGATGGCATGTACAAAGCTGTAAGGCAATCCCAACATGAGGTCAAAATTTCAAACTCTGATTCAAACTTTGATTTAAAATATATTTTGATTAAGACACCCTACCAACCTACCATTTTCAAATCTTACTTCCTAAAATAATCTGTGGTCCACAGTAACTGGGTCTTTGTGGTTTAAAAAAGAAAAATAAGGAATAACCTTATCCTACCTGAGAGAGCTTGCATGCATGTGTTTATCTGAAATATGAGAGGGAGGGGGGGAGCTGAGTTTCCAAACTACAACTGCCATCCAAATGTCCTGGTTAGAGTGCACTGTTGATATGTGAGAGCGCTATCATTTTCGCTGTATACAAGGAATTTTATTTGTCACATGCATATGACTACTGCTGACTAAATAAATAAAATAAAAATAAGGAATAACATGTTGCTATCCTACCTGAGACAGCAAACATGCATGTGTTCATCTGAAACAGGAGAGGGAGGGGGTGAGCCCAGTAGAGTTTCAAAATATAAAATGCCAGCCAGTTCTACTGATCAGGCTGCACTATTGTATATGTGTGAAAGCGCTATCAGACATAACACTTGATCACTTTTTGCAGTTGATATCCTTATTTAACCCCTGCATTTTAAATGAATGGGTAAAAAACAAGCTCTCTTTTGTCTTAAGTCATGCTGTAAAAATAAGGAATAACACGTGGGCATCCTACTTGAGACAGTGTGCATGCATGTGTATCTAAAACAGCGCTGTCTTTTTTGCTGTATTCAAGGAATAGAAGGAATTTTATTTGTCACATGCATATGATTACTGCTGAATGAATAATAAAAAGGCCAGCCAGGCCCACTGATTTGGGTGTACTGTTAATATGTGTGAGAGCGCTATCAGGCAGAACACCTGATAACTTTGGCACCTCTTTCTGTGCCGTGACCAAAGTTAGCCAATGTGCCAGAGCGTGTTCTTTTTGGACATTTCCATTATTGTCACAGTGAAGTATGAGGCTGTGAAAGTTCAACTGAGACAGGTTTTGCCTGATGTTTTTTTTTTAATCCCTGCTGTTTAAATGCTACACAGATTTTACTAAGTAAGTAATTATTTGTTATAAAATGCACCTTTGTCTAATTTCATTGCATTTAACTTTTTTATTGTATGCACTGAAATTATACATTTTATGTGCATAAAAATGCTGTCAAAGCTATGCAGTCAGTATTGCAGTAGGTTACTACTAGTTATGTCTGCTGTAACAAGGATGAGTGTCCTGAACAGATACAGTATATACTGTACAATAAATGAGTGAATCTGTTATCTCTTTTGACAGGGGAGAGAAGAACTTCCATATCTTCTACTACATCTACGCTGGCCTCTACCACCAGGAGAAACTGAAGAAGTACAGACTCCCAGACAAAACACCACCAAGGTTTGTGTGTTACTGCCTTCAAGTCTGTATCAGATTTATAATCAAGTTTGCCTTTGATAGATTTGCGATCAACAGCAAGTAATCCACCCAACTTAGTGGGTCAGAGATTCTTAACCCCTTCTGAGACCAAATGTTTTTTTGTTTTGTTTTGTTTTTCTTGCAATGTGAATAATTTTGGAGATGTACTTCAAAAACTGAGTAAACGGACAAAATTGATTGGTTGATTGATCTTTTGGTTTACTGGTTTGTTGACTGGCTGATTGCTTAATTGTTTAATTGATTGATTGATTGATTAATTGGTTTTACCATAATGTATGCAGGTATATTGACAGCCAGAATGGGAAGGTGATGCAGGACATCATCTCTAGCAAGCTCTACAAGGAGCAGTTTGATGCCATTCAGGACTGCTTCAGGATCATTGGATTCACTGACGAGGTATGCAAGGCCATGTGACCTGGGCACCTTGTGACACTTCATCATGCTTTAGACTAGTTGCATCTCATTTAGATGTATAGACCTATAAAGTGCTATAATAATAACAAATCAATGAGGGAACATGATGATGATGAAGATGAAGAAGAGGATAATGATGACGAAATAGGAGGAGTATGGTGTTTTTATCCATGTTGTTGCTGATGTGTGTGTGCGTGTGTGTGTGTGTGTGTGTGTGTGTGTGTGTGTGTGTGTGTGTGTGTGTGTGTGTGTGTGTGTGTGTGTGGGTGTGTGTGTGTGTGTGCAGGAGGTAAACTCAGTGTACAGGATCCTGTCTGCCATCATGAACACGGGCAACATTGAGTTCACCTCCATCACCTCTCAGCACCAGACTGACAAGAGCGAAGTGCCCAACTCAGAGGCTTTGGAGAATGGTAAAATATAACACAACACACACACACACACACACACACACACACACACACACACACACACACACACCTACACATGCAAGTATGCCTCTCATCAGTTCTAATTTGGTGGATCAATTAAGTCAGACACTGGTACTTGTATGTAAGATATTAACAGTGCATATGTGTGTGTGTGTATGCGTATAACTTACTCATTCTGATAATACATTGAGACCTGTTTTTTGTATGGTTGATTTTGTATGTTTTTCATGCTTATTTATATTTCATGAAATGTATGCTTCAGTTTGTGGTATAAATAGTTATTAAATAGCTTACTAACATCAATAAAAACTTATTTTGTAAAAGTTAGTGTTTTCAATCAGTAAGGTGACTGAATTCCATCAAGTTTTTCCATTTTATCATTTATCCAAAAAAACGATCTAACTAAGTTATTAGCTAATCTGTGAAATTCCTGTTATATACCGTTACCTAACTATTAATTGTTACTTCAGTCAGGACCACTTCGTCAGAAATAGATTTTTATTACTATTGCATAATTTGGCGGTATGCTCTGTTCTGGGGGCCCCCTGCCCTTCCGTGTTCAAACACGGAAAGCCCAAGGCAGGGAGAGCAGCAATAAACCCCCCACTGGGGTACAGAACAGAACAAACATCAATGACAGACATTGATAAGTCAGAAGTATGAGGGGGTTACGGGGAGGAGGTGGGTGGCAAAGTTGCAGAAAAAAGCAGATGGCAGCAGAATAGCAAAGGCAGTTTAAGTAAGCGCTCTGAATTATCTCCGCCAATGAAAGCGGGGCTTGGCCGGCTGGCACTCAGCTGGCACTCAGCTGAGCAGTTTGATTGGCAGTCTGCGGGGCCAACCGGGGAAGCTAGCGAGACTCCGTGACCTGCCTGAACTAACGCTGTGCTCCATTTATTAGCTGTTAATTACCTACTTGTTATGTATAGAAGGTGTGTTATGTATAGAAGGCGGTTATTATAAAGTGCTATCCTATTTGTTTGCACTGTCCAGCTGCTGATCTCCTAAGCATTGGTTCGGATGAGCTGCAGGAGGCCCTGACGTCCCACTGTGTGGTCACGCGCGGCGAGACAATCATCCGCACCAACACGGTGGACAAGGCCATAGACGTGCGTGACGCCATGTCTAAAGCCCTATATGGACGCCTCTTCAGCTGGATCGTCAACCGCATCAACACCCTCCTCCAGCCCGACACCAACATCTGGTGAGAGCTCAGCACTGGACAGCACACCATGTCAATCATTCTACTTTAGCATGCGATTGCTCGTTCTTTGATTTAGGATATCCTAACCAAACTTTTTTTGTCATGTTTCATCATTTACAAGCCATGAGAACTGTATGACAACTCTTGTGCTCGATCAGTGTTGTAGTGTGTTTAAGTAAGATGGTTTAGATTACTCTATCTGCAATAAATCGAGATGCATTCTATTAGGTTTCACTCAGTGCACATGTTCATACAGCTCTGTTGCGTTTTGATCTGTGTCTACTTTCCTGAGTGATTAACACACACACACATATACATACTGTACACTCACACGCACACACACACACACACACTCACACAAATACATACACACACACGTAGAGTACATAAGCAGGCTTTCACCATCAAGTACTGCAATTTGACATTGACTCAACCCTCCCATGCCCTTTCAGTACCAAGGCATGTACCGTACCTATAAAAGTATGCGCACCGACACACATGCTATACACACACACACACACACACACACACACACACACACACACACACACAGACATGCATTAACATGGACACTTACACAGATGCAGACATACAAACTGACTTAAACACACACACACACACACACACACACACACACACACACACACACACACACACAACCACAACCACATTTCACCACCAAGCCACGGTGACCTCTGCTGTTAGCCAGGCTCACACACGTTGAAGAATGCTAATGCGGTCAGTAGACACAAGAAGAAGGAGTTCTATAAATTTTTGATAGGGGAGTTGAAATGAGAAAAATAATATTCCTTGTGATGATTAAGAAGACTTCAGAGAGATGGAGAGAGGGCCGCACATTGATCCAGATCACTCCCTTTTGAAATCATCGTTCGGACTGTCAGAGAATAGTCAGTAGGTTCTCTCTCTCTCTCTCTCTCTCTCTCTCTCTCTCTCTCTCTCTCTCTCTCTCTCTCTCTCTCTCTCTCTGTCTGCCCCTCTTCTCTGGCCAGTTCAATCTTGTGCAAACTCGTGCTTATTGCCACTAATCACCTGTTAACCAAGGCTGAAGGTGACCTTCAGGCAGTAGCTCTTAAGACAGAGGTGGGCGTACAAAGAGGCTGTGTTCTAGAAGTTTCCAATCGTGTGCTTTAGAGACTTTGCAAGCAGTCTACAGCAGTAGTAGACAGGGTCGGTTTTAGCCTTTTTGCTGCCCTAGTACAGATTTGAGTTGTGTCCCCTCTTTTATACAAGTGAAAAAATGAAGAAAACTAAGGAATAGATTGTATTGTGTATTGCATATGTATTGTGTATTGTGATGCCCCCCCTGATATTTGGTGCCCTATAGGCGATCGCCTAGTTTGTGTATGCTTAGAACCGTCCCTGGTAGAGTATTTAAAGGGAAGAACTGCTGTTTGTTTAGGACTTTTGTGTTTAAAATATTTGAAGATTTTTCATGAGATTTGTTAAAATCCTTTGAGTCTTGTGATCTGTGTGTGGGATTACTGTGTGTCACTGACTTACGCTGTTGTCTTCAGTTTGAAGATATGCAATGTTGATTTGAAAATGAAATGGAAACAATGTTGTCTAATTTGAAAATGAAATGGAAACAATGTTGTCTACATATAGAGTATTTAAAACCCATTGTTTCCATTGTTTTATATTACAACACTGACATGGGTAATGTCATAAAATTATTCTTACAGTTAAAACCTCATTGTTAATATTGATTTTAAAACATCTGTCAAGATCAATGAAATTGAACAGAACAAAATAGACTGCTCCTCTTCAGAACAGAATAGACTGCTCCTCATCATATTCACTTAAGTGTGAACTCTTCCTCCTCCTCTGTCCAGTGCTGCAGAGAGCGGGATGAACGTGGGCATCCTCGACATCTTTGGTTTTGAGAACTTCAAAAAGAATTCCTTTGAGCAACTCTGTATCAACATCGCCAACGAGCAGATCCAGTTCTACTTCAACCAGCACATCTTCGCCCTGGAGCAGGTGAGACAGGCCCAGAAGAGAAATCAGCAGATGGTGGTGTGTGTGTGTGTGTGTGTGTGTGTGTGTGTGTGTGTGTGTGTGTGTGTGTGTGTGTGTGTGTGTGTGTGTGTGTGTGTGTGTGCTCCATGTAGCTTAAAGGATCAGCACTAGAACCAAAAGATTCTACTGTTGTAGATATAATATATTTCCTTTAATATTAGCATTAATTAGTAATGATAATAAACATTACATAATTTGACAGATTTGATCAGGGCCGTCACAACAGGACAGGCAAACCAGGCAATTTCCTGGGGCCCCAGACTGAGAGGGGCCCCAAAGAATGACTGTTTACGTAATAATTTTAGTAGTTTAGTTGGTGGTGTTTTTCAATAAAATATGACAGAGTTAGACAATTGTAAGTTCAATACAAATAATTATATTAATGAAAGTTGCTTGAAGATTATATCAATGTGGTTTATGTAGGTGTTTATGGGAGGTGAAGGGCCCCATGCCCTGTTTGCTTGGGGCCCCCTAAGTACCTTGAAACGGCCCTGAATTTGATCAACTAGATACGAGACTCTATGAAGAGTCTTTGTCATATGTAGAGTCGATCTTTGGTATTCCACCTGTCAGTTTCAGCATTTGTCATGATCACCAAGCGCCATATTGCACTCCTATCCGAGGCCTTGATTCTGAGTGCAATGTCTGAAGAGCCTCTTACTATAATTAAGGTGTGGGAGTGAGGCATTCTTCTTCTTTGAATGACATTACCAGTTATAGTGACGTGTCTCACCCTTGATTTGTGCAAACGGCAAATTCACATTCACCATGCGCCACACTTATGATGTGACACCAAAGAAGGTGCTAGAAGCTCTCGGTGATTGCTTACTATGGCTCGGGTAGAGCACACAATGAGCTTTGCTGCCTCTCTGTGTGTTAGTGATGACATACGTGACGTTTATCTGTTAAACATTTGCGTGCGTGTGAGGGGGAGAGATTGTTCCAGAATGACGCGCCGGTGGGCTTTCTGTCGCCGGCGCGCTTGATTTAGGTACGGCTAATCTTAGCGAGAGCAGCGACTTAATCTCAGCTACTGACGTTTCCATTCAGTCTGCTTTATGGAAAATGGAAGTTGAGTTTAGTACTATAGCATTTCGAAGGCCTACGTCAAAAGGGGTAAAAAAAAATCTGAGAAGTTGGCTGAAGAAAAGAAAAAAGCATTTCAGGTAGACTTAGTTCCATGCGTATAGACACTAGTGTTGTTCTTTGGCTCCACTAAGTCAAACAGTAAGTTGTTGCTCTAAAGATGTGAGACAGAAAGATCAAACAAA
>JAODXP020000016.1:16642804-16655304 GCA_027497455.2 Sardinella longiceps | reverse complement strand
GGAAAGGTAGAGTGCAGCATATTCCTGCTCTTGTGCAGACACCTCTGATCACAGTAGGATTGATCTTTCATCCCAAAGATCACAAACCATTGCATAATCTTGAAATTTCCAAACAGTCTAATGAAAGCTTGTTTGCCCTGAACCATTCGCCCAATGGTGTTTTTTGCCCCCAACGGCACCTTCCAGGCAGCACAGCCTAAAAGACACTACCTTTACCCTATTCCTAACCCAAACCCCCTCAACTCTCATCCTAACCCTAAACTGAGGGGAGTAGTGCCTTGAAGGCAGCGCTGCCTGGAAGTCACCGTTGAGGGCAAAAAATACCAAAGACCGAACCATTCAAAGAATATTCTCCCGCCACCTCTGTTTGTTGTGCGCAGGTTATGTACAGTGTGAACGGGTTCCTGGAGAAGAACCGAGACACACTTCCGGCGGACATTGTAGTGGTTCTGAGGACCTCTGAGAACAAACTCCTCCAGCAGCTTTTCTCCAGCCCCCTCACCAAGACTGGTAAGACTTGAGAGGCAGGAGAAGTAGTCTGACACTTTTGATTGATTTAATTGTTCAAATTGACCCCAACAAAATTTCAATATAGTGTCAGGATAACCCCTTTAGATGCAACATCTCGTTTTTGCACACATGAAACAGCATCATTTGGAAATAATATATCCCCTGAAAATGTGCTTTTTTTGTCATGTTCACAAGACCAATAAATCGCCATGGTACTGTGTGATATTTCACATTATCATTCATATCATACAATTTATGTGAAATTGCCTATCTACAAGTATTTCCAATCTGTAGCTTGTCAGTGTAAAGTGTAATTTTACTGAAGCAAATGACCTGTCTACTACACTATATGGACATCCACATACAGTAAGGGTGCTAGTTGGAACTAATGGTTGGGAGTTCCTCTCTCTCTCTCTCTCTCTCTCTCTCTCTCTCTCTCTCTAAGTCTCTCCAGTGAAGGCACTGGTGTTTATATAAAAAGAACACTATTTGCATAGGGAGCTTAAATAATAATCCAGTGAAGCTGATGGACAGTTTGAGGGGAAGGAGGGTATGTATGCGTATGTCTCTCTGTGTGTGTGTGTGTGTGTGTGTGTGTGTGTGTGTGTGTGTGTGTGTGTGTGTGTGTGTGTGTGTGTGAGTGTGTGTGTGTGTGTGTGGAGCCTAGCGGAACGGAGCGGCTCGCCTGAGTGATTATGGGATGCCATTGTTTGTGGGACTCAGGTGAGTTCATTTGAATATAAGTACTGGAATAATGGCAGGCTCCTTCAAAACCTGGCTATTATTCTGGTCCATGTGTTTAGCTGTGTGTGTGTGTGTGTGTGTGTGTGTGTGTGTGTGTGTGTGTGTGTGTGTGTGTGTGTGTGTGAGAGAGAGAGAGAGAGAGAGAGAGAGAGAGATAGAGAAAGAGAGAATACAAATCTCTAGCGCTCTTCTTTATCGTCCAAGAGGGGCTGAGCCCCTGGGTGGAGGGGAGAGAATGGCGGAGGGTGGCGTGTGTGTTTTTATTTTGCCACTAAGCTGTCCCCTTCCCCAATCCCCGCTGCTTTGCCACTATCTCCCCCCTGATTGTGCCTCAGTGCTGGTGGGATATCCCCCCTGCGATAAGGTCCTCTCAAATCCCCCCGCTGGAGAAGAGAAAAGGAAGAAAGCACTATTTAGATGGGATCGCAAAAAGCACAGAAAAGCCCGCTACCCTAACGGCTCTTTTGCCTCCTTTGTTGAGAGAGAGAGAGAGAGAGGAGGAAGATGCTAATAGGCTAGTCATTAGCGATAGTGGAGGCTTTGGTCAGTGCACTTAATGGGAGAGGGAGGGGAAGGTGGAGGAGTCGAGGGTGGGTGAGTACTGTAGGTGGGTGGCTGGTTGTCTGTGTAGGGGAAGTGTGTGTGTGTGTGTGTGTGTGTGTGTGTGTGTGTGTGTGTGTGTGTGTGTGTGTGTGTGTGTGTGTGTGTTGCAAACTAATGGATGTGTTTAATTACGACACTTTATGTTGTGGCCTCAGGTTAAGCCTGTCTTTACCCACTGCACTCTGGTAAAATGGGTGACTGTTTTTTTTTCCTTTCCATTATTAAACTTTTATCCATTTTATTATTTATCTTTAAAAAAAAAAATTCTAGCATTTGTGCTGAACATAATGGGCATGTCTGTGCGTGCGCCCGTCAGACAGCGTCTTCCATTCGTCGCTCCGCTTGAGGCTCCATTAGAGAGAGGCGCGTTTATCTGCGTCGCTTTCAGCGGCGACCCGCAGCAGGGGAAACTCTGGGTGCAGGATTATATTTACAGCAGGGGGGAGAGAGAGAGAGAGAGAGAGAGAGAGAGAGAGAGAGAGAGAGAGAGAGAGGAAGAGAGTTTGAGTGGAAGAGAGGAAAGAAGGAAGAGTGAAGGAGGAAAAAGAGGGGGGAAGGAAAAGGAAGGAGGAGAGAAAGAAGAGAAGAAAGGCAGGGGTGGAGTAGAGAAGAGAGGATAGGGGAAAAGAGAGAGGCAGAGGGAAACGAGAGTAAGGTCTTAATCAGACAGACGTTAGAGTTTGAGCAGAGAGCACTGGAGCTGTTGACAGTTCTACTCGAGTACTACTACACCTCTGAGCTTGATCACTTGTGCAGCAAGTGTGACTCATCCACTCAAGTCTGCATGTCAGAGTCGTCATTGACACACACACACACACACACACACACACACACACACACACACACACACACACAGCACAGTCTGAATGTCAGAATCATTGACACACACACACACACACACACACACACACACACACACATGCACACACACACAGATGCACAGTCTGACACATCACACACACACACACACACACACACACACACACACACACACACACACACACACACACACACACACACACACACACACACACACACACACACACACACACACACACACACACACAGTTTGCATGTCAGAGTCAACATTGACACATGCAACCACTCTGTGGCTCTTCTACAGGGGGCCATTTCAAGTCTGATTTCTGTGAGTAAGTGTGTGGACATTCCACTTTATTTTATGATAAATTTTTCTATTTGTCCAGCGCCTACTTTGGATGTGCTCACCTCCAGCTCCACCTCTCCTCCACCTTTCAGCTAACTAAGTTGCTAACTGATTAGCAACTATGCTTCTGGGAAACGGACGCCATGACGCTACTAGGCCATGCATGTTGGAAGCATACAGTATATAATAGGCCTCTACATTATAGTAGCCAACAGTATTTAAAAATAAGGCTCTATTCCGACTTATTTTTATATTATATATTAAGATATTTTTAAAAATATATTTTATATGTAGAAGTATATTTTACTTTGAGGTCCCGCTGTGGTCTCACTCACTTAAACGCCGGACTAGTCTGAAGTAGAGGGATGATGATGATCCTCGGAGATGTGTACACTAAGCTAGGCTTGCTCAGTGCTGCTTGTGCTGCTGCTGTTGTTGTTTCAGCCCCATTTGTAAGTCGCAGTGGATAAAAGACTCTGCCAGATTCATAATTGGGAGTATATTGCATTAATTAGTGGCTCAGCATGTGGTTTTGGGTTAAGGTGTGTGTGTGTGTGTGTGTGTGTGTGTGTGTGTGTGTGTGTGTGTGTGTGTGTGTGTGTGTGTGTGTGTTTGTGTTTAGTGTGCATGTTGTTTTTGTGTCTGAACATTTTGTAGTGAATTCAGTGTGTGTGTGTGTGTGTGTGTGTGTGTGTGTGTGTTTTGCGTACACAGACTATTTTTCCTCACCCCCCCTGTTAGTGAGCTTCTCCACACACACACACACACACACACACACACACACACACACACACACACACACACACACACACACACACACACACAAACATGAATGAGCTGCTGCATGATCACTCTTCAGTTCAGACCCCCTTTTCTCTTTCATGTCCTGCATGGTTTACCCTGATCACGATATCTTCCCAAAGAATATAGATGAAGAACAGCCATCAGGCAAACTGCTCCTGCATATCAACAGGGAAATGACACACACACACACACACACACACACACACACACACACACACACACACACACACACACACACACTGACACACACACACACACACACACACACACACACGCACACACACACACACACTCAAACGAGGAAGAGCTGCATTTCCCTTTCAAGTGGAAAGACACCACTGCTGAAATGGTAATATAGCTCTTTAGGGTAAACGGGGAGATGGCTTTCATTTGCATACATCTCCCTTCCCTTTCGTCTCATAGATTTGCTCTTATCGCTGTGAAATTACCACTATCTCCACTATCGGATTGAAATCTACCCCCCCAACCCCCCCTCCTTTTTTTATCAACCCCCTCTCCCTTCCCCTTAGACCCACAGCTCTCCCCCTCTCGTTGCATGTGAGCAGCCACAGCACCCAAGGGCGGCTGTGTCAGAGAGTGACCAGCAGGTGGCAGTGTTGCTGATGAAGCGTCATGACTGCTCTGGTGGATCAATGAGGAGAGAAGAGGAGAGGAGAGAAGGGCAGGGGGTGTTCTGTTTGCATTGGCCTTCTGAAGCCCATAGGGCGCGTGTAGGTTTTAGGTTTTTCTCAGAGGTGGTGAGGTGATGGCTTTCCTTACAGCTGCAGATGAAAGCAGAGTCGGAGTTTGATTCCGCTACCAAGAACAACTCCTCAGCGCTCAGGGTAGCCATGCCACATTAACGACCTTCAAAGATACTTACTGGAAGACCCCAAATGCACAGACCACATTCCGGTTCTGTGAGGCGCTCAGTAGCAGCTTTGAAAAATATACAATTTCACACTGAAAAATATCAGTGGGTTTGAAGTCTGTCCCATAATGTTAATTAGAGCAGCTTCTGCCATATAGTAGGTTTCATGTATTGAGTTTGGTTGAAATCCTTAAAGGCCCTTAAATCGACACTTACTGTACAGCTACCACACTTTGGAGTAAATCAACCCTTAGTCTAACATTATTCAAGGTCACCAAATACTCTCCGTAGCAAGAGGATTGAGAAAATTTAGTACAGCATAGACTGGATTTTGTGGACCTTTAAGTAATGCCAACTGAATGGTTTGTATCCATATTCTAACTTTAACTTAAACTAAACATAACTGAATGGTTTGTTGTGTATGTTAAGGCCTGTGGACACCAGCACCCACTCAAATGCACCAAACTCCACTATTAGTTATACATTACATTAATTTTTTGCATTTATCCAAAGTGACTTACTTATACTGTACATTCCAGCATTTTCCGTACTGAATTGAAGGAGAGATCAGGGAGAAGGGCCCTGTTCACACTGGTGGGGTGTGAGGGAGTTACTGGGGTGTGATGAAGACTCCTCTGTTTGCATAAGATCCATCTATATTCTGTAAAGAAAAGAAAAGAAAAGGACAGAAAAAGGAAGGTTTCTATCCCTGTGTCTATCCCTAAAAAGTTTTTTTATTTTTTATTTTTATTCTAACATTTCATAAAAAAAAGTGTGATAACTTTACAGTAATTATAAAAAGAAATCAGTTTTTTCTTATTTCCAAATCTCCCTCAGCTTCAGAGAGAATGTCTTTTTTTCATAAGGACTTTTTCATCCTGGTGTGATTATAGTGTGAGGACTCTCTCTCTTTCCCTCTTTCCCTCTTCTCCCTGTCCATTTAAGAGGTGAAGACTCTATTACGGGTTCACTGGAGTCAGTAGCAGCTTTTATAGTACCCAAGGGGCTCACACACACACACACACACACACACACACACACACACACACACACACACACACACACACACACACACACACACAGCTGCTTAGATGTACATCTGTGTGTGTGTTTTCATCTTTGCGTGTCCAGAAAGAGCATAGTTTGTCGTATACACAGTGTATGTAAGAGATTTAGTGCTTATAATGGTAGTGTTTGAGTCTGTGTTCAGTGTGTGTGTGTGTGTGTGTGTGTGTGTGTGTGTGTGTGTGTGTGTGTGTGTGTGTGTGTGTGTGTGTGAGAGTGTGTGTGTGTGTGTGTGTGTGTGTGAGAGAGAGAGAGTGAGTGTGTGTGTGTGTGTGTGTGTGTGTGTGTGTGTGTGTGTGTGTGTGTGTGTGTGTGTGTGTGTTGTGGTTTTCTGGCCAGGCCTGGGGGCTGTGTGTGTGTGTGTGTGTCTCAGGGTGGGCGAGAGAGCCATGTGCTGGTGTGTTTGTGTGTGTGTGTGTGTGTGTGTGTGTGTGTGTGTGTGTGTGTGTGTGTGTGTGTGTGTTTTGCGGCTGTCTGGGGGAGGAAATGAGAGGCATTTGCATGGACAAATTCCTGCAAGGCGAAGAGAGGGCGAGAGAGTGAGAGAGAGAGAGAGAGTGAGAGGAGAGAGAGAGAGAGTGAGAGGAGACTTCCCTCAGATCAGTCAGTGAGAGCCTGGGGACTGTTTGACTTGGACCAGGAGACAAGGGGCCCCACCGGGGCCAGCTGCAGGGGCTGCGGATGGCGGGCGTTCTGTGTGTGTGTGTGTGTGTGTGTGTGTGTGTGTGTGTGTGTGTGTGTGTGTGTGTGTGTGTGTGTGTGTGTGTGTGTGTGTGTGTGTGTGTGTGTGTGCGTTTGTGTGTGTGTGTGTGCGTGCGTGCGTATGTGTGTGCGTGTGTGTGTGTGTGTGTGTGCGTATGGTGTGTGTGGTTTTTGTATTTGTGTGGTTGTGCGTGCGTGCGTACATGTGTGATTTTATAAACAAAAGATTGAGTGCGTATGCATATTCCTCTTTCTCTCCAAATTCTGCAAAGGGTAGCATCCCATTGTTTGTTTACGTAGGTTACTTAGAATAGCCCGCTATACTTCTTAGCATCATGCCATGCTTATTATTACCTTTTCCTCTCTCTCTCTCTCTCTCTCTCTCTCTCTCTCTCTCTCTCTCTCTCTCTCTCTCTCTCTCTGTCTCTCTCTCTTCCTTTACTCCTCTCTCTCTTTCTATGCCTCAGGGCATGATACTCAATGTGGGGTTAATTTCATAAAGCTTGTTACCATAGACACTATGCTGTGCTTTTGCATGTGTGGAATGTGCTTGTGATGAAGACAGACTTTACTGAAGCCATTCTTTCATTCGTTCATTCATTCATTCATTCATTCATTCATTCATTCATTCATTTTTTGTATCCTCCCTTCATTGATTTATTCCTTCACCTACACCTGGAGTGTAACTACTGTGCAGCACCTTCAGTATAATCTACATGCTAGCCTCTTTCTGTGCTTGATGTAGAGATTTGTTTTAACTTTTAGCATTTGCATATATTGTAGGTTCAAGACGGGCCACCTTACCAAGTGTAGTGTTAATGAGTTGAAGTCCCTAGTGCTGGATGCATGTGAATGTGAGGACTTAACAGGGCAAAAATTATCAAAAGGCACACAGGTCCCACTCATGAGGTGATCTTACACTGCTCTCTCTCAACCCAACTAATGGGGTTTGCGTAGCGCTGCGTTCTGCCATGTTCTATGAAATATTCATACGGAACATGGCATTACAAAAGGAGATGTGTCGGAGTGCGGTTCTGTGTTCACAGCAGGAGATGAGGGGGGCCCAGAGATGGGAACGCTAGTTCAGATGTTCAGATGTGATTTCTGAAGCTTTGGGGTCACATCTGACACATCTGTGGCTGTGCTGTAATTCAATGTCACACTACTCTTATTTTTCTACTCCATGAGGAACTGTGGTCTTCCCAGAATTCCCACAACTGAAATCAAAGGACCTATGACCATCATCATCACGATTATTATTAGGCCTATCTTTTTTTTTTTCTTTTAATAATTTTCTTTTAATAATTATTATCATCATGTTGTCATGTGGACACATACTGTATCTCTGATCCTGCACAGGGAGCTCTGTAGAGAAAAATGTGAGCCCAAATCGCCCAATCGTGGCACAAATCGAGAGAACAGTGAAGGAAAGCCCGATCCTGCATAGTGAGGCTTTAAGGAGAAATGTTAACAATGTTTTGGCATAATGTGTACCTTTTTATGTCTTACAACGGACCCTGTTAAAGGAGAGTGATCATTTCTGAGATTGCAGTTTCATTTATAATTTATCTGGTGTCTTGTTGATGAACAATTTCTGTCTGATAAGTTTTAATTGCAAACGATGTACAGTACATCTCATATAAATCAGTAGACAATTTAATGTAGTTAAAATGACTGAACAACACTGTCTCTAATTTCCATGTATTCTGACTAGGCATATTGGCGCCAACCTGCCTTTCTAAGGACATCATTTTATCCTTCCATTTCCATCTCTCTATTCCTCACTCTCATTCTATCACTTCAACCGTTCTTTCCTCAGAATTCCATGAGTGGTCTGTTTTTTTTAATCTCTCCTCAGCTGTACCCTTCCTCTCTCTCTCTCTCTCTCTCTCTCTCTCTCTCTCTCTCTCTCTCTCTCTCTCTCTCTCTCTCTCTCTCTCTCTCTCTCTCTCTCTTCTCTCCCTCTGTATATTTCCCTCTTTCATTCTTTCATATTTGCCCAACTCAATTCTTCACTCTCCCTCGTTTGACACCATCCCCTCTTCTTCAGGAGTAAAACTTTTTGCAGCGTGTTTCTTTTTAAGCCGTCGCCACTTCGCCCGCAGTCACACACACACACACACTTCTTCACTTTGCAGGCGTTTGCAGAAGAAAAGAAAGAGGGGCCGTCTCGGCCAGAGATCTGAGGGGCCACTGAACAACCCCCCACCCCACTCCACCCCATCCCACCCATAACCCCTGTGTTTGATTGCGACAGGGCAGGCATTCCGTTGCTGCCCCCCTCCTGCCACAGAACACACACACACACACACACACACACACACACACTTACATGTTCATACACGCTCATACAAGCACAGATACACACACACACACACACACACACACACACACACACACTGGCACTTGGACTTAGTCAGGCTGGCCCGCCGTGCTCCAAATCTGCTGGCAGAACATCGCTTTATAATGCTCCTGTGTGTAGCAGCGCCCAAAGCTAGTTACACCATGCCATCCTTCCGGATTGATCTCTGCTGCCAGTAATGGAGGGGCCAGGCCAGGCGCCTTTTAAACAGCCCCTGGACTAGTCAAATCTCTCTGCAAACTGGGTGCAAACTGCTCATGGTGATGTGTGAGTGTGTGTGTGTGTGTGTGTGTGTGTGTGTGTGTGTGTGTGTGTGTGTGTGTGTGTGTGTGTGTGTGTGTGTGTGTGTGTGTGTGTGGTGGAGTGTCAGAGAGAGCAGGGGAGTTAAAGCTGGAATAATCTCATTTTCTTGGTTGCTGAGTGCAGTTTCTAGAATAGATCACACGTATTTAAAAGACGACCAGAAAGAGGGACAGATAGTAAGTTTGGGATTTGATCGCAAGCAAAAAAAAAAAAAAAAACGAAAGAAGAAAAAAAAGACAGAGTGATGGAGAGAGAGAAGGAAAGAAAAAAAAGCAGGTCAGTGTACTTGAAAGAGGCAGAGAGATAGAAAGAGAGAGAGAGAAGAGAAGGAAGGAGGGAATGAACGAGTGCAGACGAGCGAGCGAGAGAGCGATGTCTCAAGCAGAGTCAGCCGTATGGAGGATCGGGAGCACCGGCGGGCGGCTTTTGATTGTCTCCCGCGACGACGGCTCAAAACGCGGCCCCTGTGAAGTGCACGCTGCCGCCTGGGCGCTCCCACAATGCCGTGCTGCGAGGCGTCGTTGCCGCGGCGATACGGCCAGATTGCTTTTTTTTAATCCCGCGTGCATCGACTGCTCACGTCAATAAAACCCCAATACAACTGCCAGCTTGAGTTTTTACTCTGCTCTGCCAACACTCACACACACACACACACACACACACACACACACACACACACACACACACACACACTCCAACCCCCCTTCATACAGCCCCATTCACTTTAACCCCCTCAACTTCAACAATCCCCCCCATACACACCTCAACACACACACACACACACACACACACACACACACACACACACACACACACCACACCCCCCCCCCCATGCACACCCATTCATTTTAACCCCCCTCAACTTCAACACACACACACACACACACACACACACACACACACACACACACACACACACACACACACACTCCAACCCCCTTCTCCCTCTTTCTTTCTCCTTGGCAGGGTCCTCGCTAGGCTTAATTTTCAAAGGAGATGGACAGATGCCAGACAAGGACTTTTTCATTCCTCCAACCCCCCCCCCCCCATCTCTCTGTCTCTCTTTCTCAGCCTCTCTCTGATTCTCTCTCTTTCACTTTCTTGGTCTTTCCTTCTCCCTGTGGAGTGACTGCCATGCCAAAAGCCACACACACTTATAGGAGAAGACATCAGTGTTGTCAGGAGCGGATGCAACTGACATAGCAGTCTGACATACATACACACACACACACACACACACACACACACACACACACACACACACACTCATGAATATACACACAGTATATTGTATGCATGTAAACACAAACACACGCATCCATTCACACAGTTTACACACAGATACACACCTGCTCACACAAACACAAGTACACACACACGCACGCACACACACACACACACACACACACACACACACACACACACACACACACACACACACACTTGTGTTCTCTCTTCAATCAGTGACATATTTCTCATTGTGTACATAGTACACACACACAGACACACACAAACAGACACATACTGTGTCTCCTCCAGTCAGTGACATTTTTCATATTGTTCCTCTTGAGGTCACGTCACCCATGATCACCGCTATACTACTGCCGGATCGCACAGGAGCTGTGAGCTGTGGGGGAACTTGGATCCACAAACTAACTTTGAGCTCAGACCTCTTGGGTGTTACTTTAAAATCACTTTCAGATCCACTAACATAGCTACTCATCACAGTATGGGTACTGGTACTTTTGTATGTGTGCAGGTGTGTCTGTGTGTGTGTGTGTGGGAGAGAGAGAGTATTCATGTTGGGAAGGGGTATAGGCTAAGTTTATGCGAGCCTCTGTGTGTGTGCGTCTGCACGTATGTGTGTATGTGTCCCTGTGCGCCCGCGTGTGTGTGTGTGTGTGGGTATTCATATGTGTGGGGGTTGTAAAGATAGGTTCATATTATACCAGCCTCTGTGTGCGTGTGTGTGTGTGTGTGCACGAGTGTGTGTGAAAGGCGTGAAAGTGTAGTGACACACGACAGGCCTGTTTGCCACGCTCCCCCTAATTCAACATGACAAATGTATTCAAAGGATCTGTCTTACTGAGGGAGAGCGAGAGAGAGAGAGAGAGACAGAGAGAGAGAGAGAGAGAGAGAGAGAGAGAGGGAAGGAAGGGGAAAAGCGATAGAGAGGGATAGGGAGAGAGGGGCGTAGAGAGAAGGTGAAAGTGTTAGAGAGGAATAGATAGACAGTGAGGTGAGGTGGCAAAGAAAGAGCAGAAAGAAATAGCGATGGATCGAAAGAGAGAGAGAGAGAGAGAGAGAGGGAAAGAGAGAGGAAGAGACAGTGATACAGATGAATAGAGAGAGGGGGAAGAAGAGTGAGAGAGCTAGAGTGGGAGGGTGACAGGAAGGGCAGGGAATAGAGATGTATAGAGAGCTATGGAGATGTGTGGAGAGGTATGGAAATATATAGAAATGTATGGAGATGTATGGGCCATCCCACAGCAGAGGATAGAGATGTTGAGATGACAGAGATGTGTATGAATGGGTGAATGTGACTAATACATTGCAAAGCGCTTTGAGTGCTCGAAGGAGTAGAAAAGCGCTATATAAATGCTGTCCATTGACCATGTATAGAGAGGTATGTGGATGTTTGAACCATTACAAGGACAGAGGATGTAAATGTATAGAGATGTGTGGGGATGGGTGGAGATGTATAGACAAACACTTGGACTGAGCAGGAAAAAAACAGCAAAGAGTGAAATGCCATAGAGAGAGAGAGAGAGAGAGAGAGAGAGAGAGAGAGAGAGAGAGAGAGAGAGAGAGTGTAACAGGAAGTTGTACAAACAATAATTCTGTGTGTGTGTGTGTGTGTGTGTGTGTGTGTGTGTGTGTGTGTGTGTGTGTGTGTGTGTGTGTGTGTTTGAGGGAGTGTGGCAGATGGAGAAGAGAGAGGGGGAGAGGACGAAAGTAAAGTGTGATTGCAGAGTATGAGAAAGATGAAGACAGAGAGAATGTCAAAGGGAATATGTGTATGCCCATGTACTGTGTGTGTGTGTGTGTGTGTGTGTGTGTGTGTGTGTGTGTGTGTGTGTGTGTGTGTGTGTGTGTGTGTGTGAGAGAGAGAGAGAGAGAGAGAGAGCTCAATTAGTCCTGCTGCTCGTGGCTGTTGGCTAATTGGCCTGAGTCCACATGGATGATGAGAGCAGGTAGCTGACACACTTTCTCTCTCTGTCTCTCTCTCTCTCTCTCTCTCTCTCTCTCTCTCTCTCTCTCTCTCTCTCTCTCTCTCTCTCGTCTCTCTCACACACACACACACACACACACACACACACACACACACACACACACACACACACACACACACAAACACACACATGCACAAA
>JAODXP020000016.1:16617804-16622804 GCA_027497455.2 Sardinella longiceps | reverse complement strand
CTGAGATGAACATATTTTTTCAGTTTCTGTAAACTTAGTTAAGCAATAGTGTGTGTGTGTGTGTGTGTGTGTGTGTGTGTGTGTGTGTGTGTGTGTGTGTGTGTGTGTGTGTGTGTGTCTGTGTGTGTGCGTGTGTGTGTGTGTGTGTGTCTACGCGGCATTACGCGCCCTCTGGACGCCATGCAGAGAGAGAGGCCTGAGATCACATCTTGTTTCGCTGCATTTTAATACATTTGCAAAAACTTTGAAGAGCGTTTTCCACATCTGAGGAACCTGCTCAGGATGAGCTCTGGAGATGATGAACATGGGTTTTATCTTGAGGGAAGGCTGCTGCTGCTACTGCTGCTTTTTTAAGTCCTTGTTTACATCGCATCTCTCAGTGGTGAGAGAGAGAGTGAGGGAGAGAGAGATAGAGACAGAGAAAGAGCGGGGGGGGGTGGAGGGGGGAGAGAAAAAGAAGAAGCTAAATCAAAACTTCAAACCTCAGCTTTGCTATTCTGTTTAATCAGTTTAGGGATCACTCCATGTGGGTTTATTTTGACATCAACTGGCCCATTTTCGCTTCTTTTAACATTCCTGTGATTATACCTAGATGCCAACGCTGTCTCTTTAGCTCTCACATCTCTCTTTCTGACTGTTAGCCAATTTCTTTATCACTCTCTCTCTCCCTCTATTTCTCTCTCGTTCTAGCTTTCTCTGTCTTTCTCTCTTTCTGTCTGTATTTTTCTTTCTCTCTCTCTGACTTCATGTCTGTTCATCTTGATTTCTCATCCTCTATCTCTCCCTCCATATGCTCTTTTTCATGTGTTTTTCTTTACCTCCTTATGTCTCCTGTGAGAAGTTTTTCATGTTTCATACGATGGTGATCTAACACCAATCAATTTTTATTTTATTGGTCTTTGTCTACTCACCATCTGTCCTTATTCAAACCCAAAGGTGTGTGTGTGTGTGTGTGTGTGTGTGTGTGTGTGTGTGTGTGTGTGTGTGTGTGTGTGTGTGTGTGTGTGTGTGTGTGTGTGTGTGTGACCCTGTCTCACTGCATGTCTATATCTACCCTCCTGTCTTCCGTCATCTCTTTCTCTCTATCCCCCTCTCTCCTCTTGTCTTCCTTCATCTCTCTCTCTCTCTCTCTATCCTGCTCTTGTATTCCTCCATGTTCACCATAGACACCCACAGTCTCACTCTCTATCTTTACCCTCAATAACAGACCATCAATAACTTTTTATTGTTCTTTGGCTTTCTCTGGCAACCTCCTCTGGTTCTGCTTTACCGTGTCCTCAGATCATCCTTCCAATATTAAACGTCTTGCATCCATCCAGTCATCCATCCATCCATCAATCTATCCATCTTTATATCCATCTCTATCTATCATTCTCTCTCTCTTTCCTTCTCTTTCTCTCCCTCCCTCTCCACTTTCAGTCTATCAGTGTCTGTAATTCTCTCCTCTATATCATTGAAGTCTATCTGTCGTTCTGTTTCATTGACTACGTCTGTCTCTCTTGCTCTCTCTCTCTTTATCTCTCTTTCTCTTATCTCTCTCTCTCTATCTATCTCTCTTTCTCTCTCTCCCCTTAGCAGGAAATGCCTTTTCCACTGCCCATCTCTTAATGTGGCTCTTGTTAGAGCAGCACGTTAAAAACTCCACACACACACACACACACACACACACACACACACACACACACACACACACACACACACACACACACACATGGTTTGCGTTGGGCTTTGCATCAGATCCTCCTTGACTTTTAAAAATAGCTACGTGGGGATTTTCCTTTTCTCTCACACGTCTGTGTTTTTTTTTTCTTCTTTTTTTTCTAACTCTCTCTCTCTCTCTGTTTTTCAGGAGCAGCGGAGTGAACCAGAGGAAAGATTCAGCCGAGGATAATGGCATCCTGAAAGACAAGGTGCGTATATATGCTCTCATTGACAGAGAAGGTGCTAGATACTCCTCCTGCTTGCCAATTTACACGCAATGAATGGCCATCTTGAATTCAGGAGGCCCTTTGTGAAATGTGTGTGTGTGTGTGTGTGTGTGTGTGTGTGTGTGTGTGTGTGTGTGTGTGTCAACATGGTGAATTCTTCCCTCAGATTTCTTTTTTCTTCTCTCTCCTCTTCGAGTCCTTGAGACAAAAGACAGTGCTCGCTCCAAACTCTCTCTCTCTCTCCCTCTCTCTCTTTCTCTGTCTTTCTCCCTCTGTCTCTCTCTCTCTCTCCTTCCCTCATCCTCTGTCTCTTCCTCCCTCCCTCCCTCTCTCCCTCTCTCCCTCCCTCTCTGCCCCTCTCCCTCAGTGGAGACACAGGGTGGTATAGGGAACCAGAGAATCAAAAGGCTGGATATTCACGGCTGCGAATAAATGCTGGCTTTTCCCCGAGGTGATTTGTCTTAGCGCTTCGCTCTCTACAGATGTTACACTCCCTCGTTTCTCCTTCTCTCCCTCTCTCCCTCTCTCTCTCTCTCTCTCTCTCTCTCTCTCTCTCTCTCTCTCTCTCTCTCTCTCTCTCTCTTCCTGCAAAGACCTGAGGTTCTTTTGGTAGCACTTTGATATCCTGCTCGAATTCAATATGTGAAATGGAGGAGAGACACTCTGTGACTTGGAGCACATTGCGCTTCTTTGAAGTCTGATCCAATTTTTGCTGCTCACCATTTGATGCAGAGGGGGATGAAATGGAGCAAACGTGGAGCTTTTGCCAGGAACTCTGCGGAGCATATGTAAGATTAAAAAAGCAAAATCCTTGGGAGGATGTACTTAGAAATGTTAAGCAGATTAATACTTTCCTATAGCTCTTTTATTCACAGATAAAAATTAAATATGTGCAAAGGAAGCTGGAGAGTGAGAGAGGGAGAGAGAGAGAGAGAGAGAGAGAGACAGAGAGAGAGAGAGAGTGAGTGAGCTAGAGAGCGAAAGAGAGAGGGACAGGCACACCGTGGCCCTGTTTCTAGACATGGGCCTACAATTAAACTACATCTCTCCTGCTGTCTGTCTCTTTTTTTCTTTTTTTGTAATTTTTGTCATTCAACTCTTTCTCGCTCTCTTTTTTTCTCTGACGCTTTTTGCCTCTCTGGCCTTCACTATGCCACTCTCTTTCCAAGCGCCATTTTTTTAGAGTTAGTCTGGTCTTTCACCTATACTTTCACCCATACTCTATATTACACTTATACTTCTCTATTTTTTTCCCCTCTCTCTCTCTCTCTCTCTCTCTCTCTCTCTCTCTCTCTCTCTCTCTCTCTCTCTTTCATCCTTTCTTTAGTGAGGTAGAGGGCCACTGAGTCCAATCTAATCTTCAGCAATGATGCTATCCTCTCATCGCAGGCGCCATTTATAGAGTTGGTCTGGTCTTTCACCTATGCTTCTCTATATTTTTCATTTATACTTCTCTCTCTCTCTTTCTCTTTCTCGCTCGCTCTCTCACTCTCCTTCTCTTTCATTCTTTCTTTAGTGAGGTAAAGTGCCACAGAGGGTGTCTGTACATCACAAGTCAAATCCACTGATCAGCACAGAGACTATCACTAATACTGTCTGGGCTATACAGTGCTTCCTATGTTAATGACTGGTATTATTCAAGAGTATAGGGTGTAAGCCTGCCTAAAGATGAACTTGCTGAAATACGTATGAATAAATCTGGCTACGTTTTCGCTGTCTCTTCATGATCTGACTGTCTGTGTTTGTGTGCATGCCTGTCTGTCTGTCTGTCTTCCTCTCATCTGTCTATCATACCTCTCTCTCTCTTTTTTTCTCCCTCTCTCTCAGTTTCTCATCCTTGTCATCCCTCTCTCTGGACTGTCACTCCCCATTTCTCGCTTTCGCTCCCGCTCTCTCTCAATCTTCCTCCCCCACTCTCCATCTTTCTCTCACTCACACTCTCCCTTGCCCTCTTTCTCTCTCTCTCTCTCTCTCTCTCTCTCTCTCTCTCTCTCTCTCTCTCTCTCTCTCTCTCTCTCTCTCTCTCTCTCTCTCTCTTCCTCATCTCTCTCTTCTCTCTTGTCTGTCTGCTCTGACGGCTGTGCTGTTGTGT
The DNA here is from genome assembly GCA_027497455.2 of Sardinella longiceps. Classification (NCBI taxonomy): domain Eukaryota; kingdom Metazoa; phylum Chordata; class Actinopteri; order Clupeiformes; family Clupeidae; genus Sardinella; species Sardinella longiceps. The sequence continues at coordinate 16,618,784 of JAODXP020000016.1, read as the reverse complement.
GTCCCTTCAAAGGCCGTGGCTGACAGGGTAGCGGCTGGTGACAGGCAGGCCAGAGCAGGCAGCCTTGACAAAGGCCCCGGCCCAGACAACAAAATCCCCACCACCACCACCACCACCACCACTCACACCAACTACAGCAGTAGCAGCAGTTACAGCAGGAATATCAGCCGTAGCAGAGAGCCCAGTAGAAACAGCACTGGGAGCATCGGAGGAGGAGGTGGAATCCTGCGAGACCAGCAGAATAAGCAAGGTAAGGCCCAAACAAGAAATATTCAACCACCAGCAACAACAACAACATCAATGACAACAAGTAGCCTGGCGAATGCCAAACTAAAAATCACAAGTGATATTTAGTCTGGAGACCTGCCTATTGCATTTCTCGTAGCGGAAGCATCATTTACGATTGTCCAGAATCATTTATTGGCCGCTACGAATGTCTATCATACAGTCTGTATACCTCGGAGCCAATACCAGAGCCACCACGTGACGTAAAATGCAATCGAGGGCCGTACAAATCCCTTTTTTTTCTTTGATTGGATACCTAAAGCAGGCGAGAAAACCGGCCATGGTCACCATGCTGCTTTGCAGAGTGAAATGAAATAAGCGCGCAAAGGAGCATGGGAATTCCCAGGCTAGACAACACCAACAATAACAACAACAACAACAACAAAAACAACAACAGCCCCAGTAGCAGCAGTAGTAGCAGAGAGGCCAGTAGAAACAGTGTTTGTGGTCGGTGGTGCGGGTGAATGGTGTGAGGGCCCATTCATAGTCAACCCAAATGCAAAAGGATGCCATGATGCACACTTGAGTTGCAAAGTGTGTAGTGAAAACTTTCATGACCTGATGCAACAACGTGTGTGTGACAACATGGGAGTCAATGGAGCAGCCTGTGCTGCTCGTGCTTGTATGTGTATGTGTGAGCTTGCGACCATTGCATACACACGTTGACTATGAAATGGCCCTGTGTGTGTGTGTGT
>JAODXP020000016.1:16602804-16605304 GCA_027497455.2 Sardinella longiceps | reverse complement strand
AGAACGAGGCAGACATGGAGAGATAGAAAGGCAGTGTGTGTGGAGGGGTGATGGGGAGAGGGGGTGTATGTGCACATTGCCAAAGCCAAAGTGAGTGTGTGTGTTAGTGTGTGTTAGTGTGTGTTTGTGTGCGTCTACATGCACTTCTGTGTGTGTGTGTGTGTGTGTGTGTGTGTGTGTTTGTACGTGTGTGTGCACATGTTGTGTGTGTGTGTGTGTGTGTGTGTGTGTGTTTGTGTGTGCTTTTGCGTGTGCATGTACATGTGTGTGTGTTTGTGTGTGTGTGTGTAAGTGTGCTTGTGCGTGTGCATGCACATCTGTGTGTGTGTGTGTGTGTGTGTGTGTGTGTGCGTGTGTGTGTGTGTGTGCGCTTGTACATGTGTGTGTGTGTGTGTGTGCGCTTGTGTAATATCTATAATGCCTGTGTTTAAAGGGGGTGGAGGTCAGTCAGGGTTAGCTCTCATCTGAGCAGACTGAGCTGCCCCACCCACCCATCCACCAGACCTCCACCCAGACGCCCACCCTCTGCCCCCTCCTGAGCCCAGCTGCAGTGCTTCCTCCTCAGTCAGCGCCCAAGCACATGTGGGCCCGCCAGCCTGGAGCTCCACAGCGGCTGGAAGCTGGTGCTTCAGAGGAATGAATCAAAAAAGTGCGAGAGAGAGAGAGAGAGAGAGAGAGAGAGAGAGAGAGAGAGAGAGAGAGAGAGAGAGAGAGAGAGGGGGGAAAATGAGTAAATGGAAGGCAAACATAGCTCTCAGACATGAACGAGGGAGATAAAACACAGGATGAAAGACGAGTGGAGAGGTTGGAAAAGGGGTGGCAACGGATCAGAGGAACAGAGAAGGGGAGGGAGAGAGAGAGAAGGAGAGAGAGAGAAGGAGGGGAGACGAGAGGAGAGGAAATAAGAAAGGAAAGGACAGAACAGTATTGAAAGTAGAGAGAAGATAAGGTGGAAAGGGAAAGAGAACGCAATGATGGGGAGAGGAAAGGATTGGCTAGAGAAGCATAGTTAGAAAACAAGATTAGAGGACAAGAGGGAAGAGAAAATGAAAAAAGAAATGAGTAGAATAGAAGGTAGGGATGACAAGTGGACAGAGTGGAAGGGAAAAAGTGTTTGTTGTGTGTGTGTGTGTGTGTGTGTGTGTATTAACGAGGCAACTCTATGACACGTTTTGGCGATAAATGCAATGTCAATGGGCACGTTATGGGCGATTAGAGTGACATGAGCGATCACAGCAATGCATTTTTGGATTCTTCAGCAACACTGAGACGTTTTATCACTTGCGGTCTGAACGTAGACTATAAATGTACAGTTAGAAAATGGCAATGACAGGGAGGACTTCCAGAATTGAAAAATCAACTCTTTTTTCAAACTTTTATCAAACTTTTTTTATGTATCAGAAGAGGCAGATAAGCCAAACTGTTCAAATAGAATACTGTTAACACAGACTCTAGTCAGTTCCATGTGACCACGCTTTGATAAACTTTTGTGAATAGACTTTCATAATGCACAGCACAGACTGCCAGCTTTAGTAAAAACAGGATTGATTTCACTGACATAAACACATACATGAATGTGAATTAAGCAGACTCTGTTCCTTTGTAAAGTAGAGCTGACTCTTTAAGGACCAATTGTATGTGTCCACTAAGCTAACAGTTCAGTGTTTGATACTGTAGTGTCACCACAAACATTTTCGCATTAAACAATATAATTTCAATGATTTTGTGTAATGTTCTAAATATTTCATTTTAAACTGTGAACAAAAATGGCAAAATGAGTAGAGATTGCCTTCAGGAGTCTGTCAATGCAAGACAAAGTTACTGTACGTTCAGTCCGCAAGCTATAAATTGCCAAGAGTCGCCAAAGACTCCCAAGAAACTTTGCTTGAGCACAGCAACCAAAACGGCAAATTTGCCCATGATGTTAGCATTTAAACGTTCGATCCTGCTTCTCTACAGGCATCTCGCCAGTAAATCAACATTCTGATTGGTAATCGCCCAACTGCATCATGGCTCATTACATAAAGTTAATCGAAGTTTAACTTGATTTTATCGAGTTAAACTTCGCCCAAGTTTCGTCGCCCAAGTCACCTAACTCACCTCTGCACCTCTTGTGACTGAATGTACTGTATATGTGCATAGCTATTTATTTATTATCTCATGTGTCCTGTATGTGTATCTGTTATATGTTTTAGCTGCTGGAACAATGGAATTTCCCTTTGGGATAAATAAAGTATATCTATCTATCTATCTATCTATCTATCTATCTATCTATCTATCTACCACTTTTGTCGCCAAAATCGCCCATCTCCATACAAAGTCAATTACTTCCGTTGCCTGATTTGCTTTTGGTCTGAACGCACAGTTACTGTGAGACATGCTGATAAAATTTTATGCTCTCCTGGATTTATTATCATCTGGGCGCACATCTCTCTCTTGCTATAAAGCATCCAGAACTGTTTATGAAACAGTTTGTGTGTGCCTTTGTCTGCTAACGTTA
>JAODXP020000016.1:16597804-16600304 GCA_027497455.2 Sardinella longiceps | reverse complement strand
AGGACAGCTAAGGAAGTCAGGGAGGTGGGTAGGGGGGAAAGAAAAAGAGAAAGAAAGAAAAAGAGGGGTAAGGAAAGAGAGGAGAGAGAGAGAGAGAGAGAGAGAGAGAGGGAAAAAAGGTCTAGCTGCTTTGATGTGCCTGGATAGAGATGTGATGAAGTCTGTTCAAAGCGAGTACAAAGTAGTGCTAAGCTGCGGGAAAGTAAACGCAGCGTTAGTCAGGCTCGAGATGCTCACAGAGAGAGAAAGAAAGAAAGAAAGAGAGAGAGTGAGAGAGATGGAGAGAGAGAGAGAGAGAGAGAGAGAGAGATGTGGAATGGAATGTCCTGTCTCTTCGGAAAAATGAAGGGAACAAGATGAAAAAGGATCCGGTATTAAATATGGATGCTAGCCTTGTAAAGGTGTCTCGCGCGTCTTCTTTTCCTGCGCTTTCATATATTTCTTTTATATGCCTCGCATTTTGGTACCGTCATAAATCTGGAAGCTCCGCATTGACGGATGTGTACATGTGTGCTTGTGAGTGAGTGTGTGTCTGTGTGTGTGTGTAGAAGTGTGTGTGTGTGTGTGTGTGTGTGTGTGTGTGAGAGAGAGAAAGAGGGGATATAGGCAGGATGTACTTTAGTGCTTCACCTTAAGTGACAGGATGTGTTATCTAATAGCTCCTAATAATTGGAGATGAAACGAGCGCAGAGACAGCGGAGAAAGGCAAACTCCTCAGCTCAACAGCAGCAGAGTGGCAGTGTGTGCCTTAGATATCTCCCAGGCAGGCACACACACACACACACACACACACACACAGACTTGCTCATTTTCAGGGACATACACGCACACACAGACACACACACACACACACACACATACAGACTTGCTCACTTCCAGGCATACACACAAACTCACTCACTTGTAAAAAGTGCACCATTCTCACTCCGTCTCAGCCATACACACACACACACACACATACACACAGAAATACACACACTTACTTGCTTACAGGTGTCCGCACTCACACACAGAGACCTCCAAACAAGTAGACAGCATACACAGATTTCAAAAACACATACATATTCAGTCACTCTCAGACAAATACTGTATGCACCGCACACACACAGACCCACAGACCCACGCGCACACACACACAAACTTGGCCAAATGATTCTTCAAGCATCAGGGAGACTCAAAGACTCTGAGCTGTTTACTTCAGTTAGTTCTCATGGGTTGTGTGTGTGTGTGTGTGTGTGTGTGTGTGTGTGTGTGTGTGTGTGTGTGTGTGTGTGTGTGTGTGTACGTATGCATGTGAGTGAGTCAGTGAATAGAGAGAGAGAGAGAGAGAGAGAGTCTGCAAACATACTCACACTCTCACATACATGGGAAACTGTTTCTTTGGAGAAATTCTAAGCATAAAAGTGTGTTTATCTGAGCGTAAAATAGAGAATAACTACAGTACATCTTAGTGTTTGTGTGTGTGTGTGTGTGTGTGTGTGTGTGTGTGTGTGTGTGTGTGTGTGTGTGTGTGTGTGTGTGTGTGGCATGTCCCAGTGGACAGTATCAGACATGGTTCTGTTGGTTGTTTGTAGATTTTTGTATATCTCCTCCTTGTTATTTTATCTAATTGCAGTGTGTGTGTGTGTGTGTGTGTGTGTGTGTGTGTGTGTGTTGCTGCAGTGTAATGATTGCTTGTTGTGTCTGTTGCACTTTCACCCTTCTTCTCACTCGCTCCTCACTCTTACCAACTCACTGTGCCCTTCTCTTCTCTCTCTCTCTCTCTCTTTCTCCTTTCTTTACCCTTTACCCTCACACACACTTTTTCCCCTCATCTATCACACCATCAATTTGTATTCTTCTCCAATTTCTCTCTCTCTCTCTCTCTCTCTCTCTCTCTCTCTCTCTCTCTCTCTCTCTCTCTCTCTCTCTATCTATCTATCTATCTATATATCTATCTCAATTAAATTCAATATTGTTGGTGTGATCATTCATACAGAAACCGTGTTGCCAAAGCATCTAGTGTAAAAACAAAACATGCGAAACATCAAAATATCCATCATGTTTTTACATCTCTCTCTCTCTCTCTCTCTCTCTCTCTCTCTCTCTCTCTCTCTCTCTCTGTGTGTGTGTTAGGTCCTTTGCTGAAGCTTCATCAGCGAACTCCACGCAGACGAGGCCAGCAGCCCAAACTCCTCAACAGCCCTGAAGATAGCCTGTACTATAACCAGCTCAATGTAAGTACACACACACACACACACACACACACACACACACACACAGACACACACACACACACTCACGCCCTCATACACATACACACACACAACAGCCCTGACGATAGCCTCCACTATAACCAGACTAATGTAAGTACACACTCACGCCCTCACACAGACACACACACTTACACACACACACTCAAGCCCTCACACACCGACACACACAACAGTCCTGAAGATAGCTTCTACCATAACCAGCTCAATGTACAGTAAGTCACACACACTCATGCCCTCACACACAG